>VXBO01014156.1:46485-58359 GCA_013400135.1 Rhinoptilus africanus
TAACAATTTAATTTCTGTACTTGAGAGCTCATAAATCCAGTTAATAATTTATCATCAAATAACAGTCCTGGACATACAGATGTTACACATTAGTGGAGAAAGCATTTAAAAAAAATTTTAAGTTGCTGCCAGGGTACTTTTGTTGCTATGGGAATGAATTATAAAGTGCATTAAAGTACAAGAATGGGCATAAAGCAGAAAGTAGAGATACAATACATCAAGCTAATTAAAACTGCTGTGAGAAATAAGAAAATGCCTGACAGCTGGATTTTGAAAACTGTCTGGACTGCAATTAGATTTTAATGTACATGACTTGTATTTTTTATAAAAAGACCAATTTAAATGGGAACTATATTCTGCAGTTATTGTCATGTTTCTGATAATCCAACCTATAAGTTTTGCATTACATGTTATTTTATAAATGTTGTAAGCACTGAGGAATAAATATATGATCAGATCAAACCTCCATCTAGGCCAGTCCCAGGTGTCCAGCAGTGACCCTCTGTAGACAGTAAGTAAAGACTGGGAGCCAGGAAACCATAAGTGACACTTCTCTATAATTATTTTCAGACAGAGTCTGGTTTCTTTCACATAGCTTGCCTATTTCTGTCATTGTTCACTAATAATACTTAAATCAAAGTTCATAAAAGAAAACTGACTTTAGTCATTAGAGACAAGGCAATTATTTAGAAGTATTTAAAGGTTAAAGAGCTCTATATACTCTGTGAAGAAAGTAAGGCAATACATATCAAAGATAAGCAAAGGTGTCTTACAATAACAGCATTTATAATTATTCTGAAATTTGAACTCATGTTCCAAATACTATTAACTTAAGCATCTCATTTATTTTTTTCAGATGAAGTTTACATGTAATCCCTAAGCTTTTCTCCTGGCATGATATGTAATGATACACATAGCACTAAGACCGATACTGATTTCAAAATCAGTAAAGTTCTAAATCCACTGAGTAACGTTATATGCTTAAGAACATTTTTAAGAACACCATCACTTAGTCATACGCTAGTTAACTGGTAAAACAGAAGCTATGTTTTTATCAAAATAATGAAATTTAGGGTGTTTTTATTTCTTAAAAACAAGTTTAAAAGCAAATGAATCAAAAGCCTTCAGTGTTATACTTCCATGATTTTTGATACACTGTCAAATATGGTTTATCTTGTTTGCAACCTGTTCTCCCAACCTGCAGGAAAATGTCTTTATCTGGGATAAAGAACAATAAAGTTCATGTGCAATTTTTGAAGGCAGGACATAGGAAATTGGGTCCTAATTACAGCTAAATGCCTTAAATAAAAAAGTACTACAATTTTATGATAATAAAATTTTATAAGAAATTAATATACTGCATGCTATATGGCAAACTGTACTAAATGATAATCTGGGATCGTATCTGTTGAGGAGCAGCAGAGTTCTCCAGCAAATCCTATTCTGGATTCAGCTCAGGGCTGTGCCATTCAGGCTCATTTGGAAACAGTCCACTTGGAAACAGACTGTGCAGTACCTGATAGCCTGTTCCCTGGACATGCTCTGTTTATAGGATCTTGCTCTCGCCAAGCAAATTGTCCAGGATTTCAAAAAGTACAAGCAAAAATGCAGAAAGATAGGAAGCCCAATACTACTGGGATATAATGTCAACTGCGGTGGTTGGAGCAGCTATACATACGCATTATACTCCGGAAACTGGATGGGAGAGTTTAAAGGCTGAGCAAGGGTATAACGTGAACTTTCAAGCATAAAGACGTAAATAGTATTTTGACACATCTTAATAAAATCCAATAGTGATCTATTTTTTTGTGTGCGTGTGTTTGCATCTGGAGATGTGGTATGCATAACTACATTTTCTTAAAGTGTAACATCTCATGAACATATAGTAATATGTGAAGAGGCAGCATAAACCTGAATGGCATCGCACGTCTGAATAACAATAATCAAAGATAACCCGGCACATAGATACTGAATCTTACCATCAGCAAGACCAAATACATACACAGAAGGCGAGCCTTTAACTATGTTATATTTCAAGAATTGGTTTTGTCCTGTTGTGACTGTGGTTATAAAAATGCTGTATACTCGTAACAGACAGCAGATATCTTTGCTGCTGTGTTCTCTGAATCTCTGAAACCTGGAAGACACTTCCTATGAGTTTGGCAGAGTAGATATAAAAAGAATATTTTTATTTATTATCCTTTCCTGTCTTTTCAGCTGCCACTGTCTCCAAAGTACCCTCAGGCAAGATTATGATTACCAGGGGAAGTACAGTCATGGATTCTCCTTACATAATAATACTTTTCACTGTAATATTTTCTTCAAGGGTTTAGAGAGGACTGTATTTCAGATGAAAATCTAGATTTGTCAGATCATCTCTTTTATTCACTCATATGTCCCTTTTAACACAACTTTTAAATATGTGAAAATACCCAATATTATCCAGTTTTCTTTAATTCTATTCTTCATTATCTAAACTCCGGGTCCAAACGTGATTCCACAAGTGCACAGATGAACAAAGAAATGCTTTTGCTCTTCGTATAACTGAAGTGGACAATACAAGACTGGAGTGTGCAGAGCCATGTTTGGTAAAAGACTGCAGAGGTGCACCTCCATTAGGTGACACAATATCCTACTGAAAGGAAGATCCATCTGAAAATCTCCATAGGATGCATTTTTAAAAATCTCTTAATTCACAGTTTGCTCAGGTAACTCAAAGTTGTCTATCAGATGTTGGTATGCCATTCCAGAAGGATGCAAGAAAAAGGCCATTGCTTGTACTTGAAACTATTTGGTCAAATCTGTCAATTTTTTTCTTATTTTGAAGAATTCTAGTCCTCCATCACATCGAAAATGAGAAATTAATAACTATTTGACTAGTTGATGCAACAAGGACATAATGGTTTTATTTACTCATTAAATTGGTGAAAATCAAGAATCTGAAACTTCCATTTTAAGTATTGATTCCATCGTTATCTTTAGCAACCACCATCTTTCATTCAGGATGTTAACATCAGTCCCCTTACTCTGCTTCATTCATGGCAGCAAGACATACCAAAAGTTGACAAGCAGGGGAAGAAACAGTGTAAACCCCATTCTCTAGTAAAACAATATTATTTTAGGAATAATGGTTCATAATCTTTTCATGTTTCATATTCTAAAAGCTTCTGATATAATCAGTGAATAAATATACTGTACCCAGAGGAAACAGATCATTATCTGAAGTGCATCCATTAATTTTATTTCCTTGTGTACTGTGCATAACAAATTGTGTCTGAATATTTTTAATTGTGCAGCACCTTACAGGCAAGTACTTTGGAATTGCCACTTAACATGAAGTATATCTTATTAAGTGCATTTATCATTTTGCTATCGTTCTGTGATACAATAATGTAATATTATCTGTGTTTTTATAGCTTTTGACTCATAAGCATATGTGAGATGGTAACTCACAAGACAATGTATTTCTTCCACAGAACAGTGGCACTTAAAAATTATGTGATTTATCACAACAAATTCATTCGTATTCACTTTAATGCTGCTTATCAAAGTTCCAGGTGTTCATTTTGATGCCCTATTTGTTTTATGCTAAACTACTATAACAGTCAAGTGTCCACTCAAACTGCTAAACTGCTTCACTCATGCATCAACAGATTTGTTATTCTATTTTAGAACAGAATTTAGGAAAGAAAAGCAAAATAGGATTTTTTCCTAGAAACACTGGTAAACAGAAGATTTAAGTTTTCATTGACTGTAATCATCAGACTTTAAAAGCACAAGCAAGGAGAGGCAGAGCACGGCGCCTGTAGAAGATGGGTGGTTGGGTAAAGAATCATCCACCAAAAGCATCAATGATTTCTCCTGTGACAGGAAAAGTCCTTCCAATGACAATATCCAGATACACTGCTTACAAGCACAATAAAAGCTGTACTATGTGAGATGACAGCTCTTTCTAGTGCAAAATACTTTTGCTGACAATGGTTGAAAGCATTTATGTAAGGCAAGAATAGTGCCCTGTACAAATACACCTCCTCAGAATACTATCCTCTGTGCTAAGGAACAAATAAATGAAACCCTAAATAAACCAATACAATTATCTCCAAAATTTTAATCCTATTTTTCACTTATTCTCCCTCCTATCACAGTGAAAATAAATATAAATGATGCAACAATTAGTTTCACCAGCATTCTGAACTCTCTCTTACAATCCACCAGGGTCTTAATCTTTTTATGTTCTTCATCTGTTACATTCAGAATCTCGTTTAAGAGCAAAGAGGAACCACATCTTATATAGAAATAAAGCCAAGAATTTAGTCATAACATAATTGGAATCTTAAGAGTCTAATCATTGTTAGTCCAGCTCTAATTGATAAACATTAGGTAAAAAATAACAATGCAGTTAAAATTGTCATCACTTGACTTCACAACTGATCTATGTGTTAAATCTGTTTGCCTTGTGTAGTGTTTTAATTACAGATTACACTGTAAATGCATAATAATTATCAATTGCAGCACTAACTGGTTTCCCTAAAGAAAGTACCACACAGAGTCTAGATGGGAGCATCATCATTTGTGATTTGTAAATTGTGGTAGCTAGAAAGGTTTTTCATTCAATATACCATAGTACATCTTTCCTCTGCTAGATGTTAAACCGTGTGTCCCACAAAACCACAGAGGCACATTAATTCCAGTTCCTTTCCATGTTATGGAAAAGAGTTCCAGCATTAGAAGAGGAAAGGCAGAGTTAGTCTGCTCTGTTGAACCCTATTTTGGAGATACAGCAAAACTTTCCTACGCTATACCCTTTCCTCTTATTCTTAATGAATCCAGAAATCAAAAAAGAAACTCAAACGAAACAGAGATGAAGATTGTACGTCCCAAATTCATTTCCACAAACCACACAAAGACTTTTTGAGATATATGTTTAAAGTCGAGTTAATTTTTTTACACAACCTTTAGTTCAATATCAATTTTGAGATAATCCTATTAATCGCAACTGCATTAGATCATAATGATTTGGAAAAAAGACAAATATAAAATTTATTGTATCCAAAAGTACAAAGGCTGAACATAGCAGTTAACTTCCTCTACACTCAAAGCGTAATTTTGAACACCTAGCAAAATATTCCATTTGCAAACTCTTTGTTAAAATCATCTTATAGTTTTCCTCAACTAATGTTAATTATTTTATTCTACTCTCTACCACTCCCACTTGGCGGTGATTTCTGAATTACTATTTTCATATACTATTCTTCAAATTGCCTTTGCAGCAGTGGAGTAGCTCAAAGTCCCATAAACATTTTAGGCTTCAAGTCCAGAGGAATTGTTTCTCTTTTCAAAGGAATGGGTTTTTCCCTAAAACCATGACAAAAAAGCACCTTAATTCTCACAGGCAACTAACCTGTCATCCTTGCTAGAATATTCTTGCTACCAAGGCTACCGCAACACATGCCATGGTACTGAGCTGAGAGGAGTTGACAGGAAACTGATGAAGTCATGCTGGCTTAGCTAGTCTACCCTGTGCTTGCACGCCAACTGGAAGACATGTTTCCTAAAAGAGGTGTGATTTGGGAGGTACTGGAAATATTTATATGCAGATCTTGCCACAGTTGAGATCACAACATCTATAAGCCATGAATAAGCATGGACTCATGGACCGAAGGAGAAGGAAAGAGAACCTTGAGTTAAAACCACATGAGAATATTTAAGATAGAATGTTCATCTACCTGATACTAGACATGGTAGGTAGTACAGTACCAGAAATGTAACCTATAATGTGATAGTGAGTTCTGCAAATAAAACCAAAATTAGTCACCAGAAAGTATTACATAACTCAAAGAAACTGAAGCTGGAATTTCTGAGGTGCAAGTCTGCATTTGGAAAAAAGAAGAGTGGGGCACTGCTAAATTTGTCCTAGACAGATTCCAAACAAAATAACAACCCTGATGTGTCAGCACACAAATTTAAAATACTGACTTAAAAATCCCATACAACCAGTTCTCCCAGGGAGAAAACAAAAACATGTCCAAAAAAAACTGACAGAATTTTTTATGTGATCAGCCAAGGAAAACTGCCCAAATGACTTCAGCTGGTGCAAATGTTACCAAACGACCTTCAGCCCACTCACTGAGCCTAGGAAGGGAACCCTTGCAACAGTTGTTACAGTAACGATAATTAAATATGCCCCACACATTAAATATGGTCACTTTGAAAATATTACACCTTCATACTTAAGCAAGATAATCTCAGGATTCCATCTGATTTGTTTAGCTCGGCCAGTTAGTACCTTAAACTCAAAACATTTAATTTTTAGCAACTAAATCCTTGGTTTTTCATTATAATAATTCAATATATGTTCTAAAGCTCAGTGCATTCAACACCTATATTTCAAGTAATCATATCAGTATGACAGATGTTGGCCCGTGTTTAATATTCTATTGCAAAGATAGGGATACTTTAATATCAAGGATAATATCACGACTTGCAATTTTACTTCCATCTACCTTTCTTTGGCTTTTCTTTTTCCCTTAAAAAATCAAAAAGTTCAAAAGAATGACATTACATAATATGTTTTTTGAAAAATCAATAATAAAAATAAAAAGCTTACAACTAATTTTATGTTTTAAGAGTTGTATAACCTTCTACATTTATTATCTTTGAAAAGCCAAATGCCAAAAATCTCTTTCGAAACCCAATAAAATCTTGTATTTTCTACAATACAGAACGTTACAGAAAAATGTATATTACAAAACATACACTGTATATTATAAGCCAGAAAGCACTGTTTTAGTACTGTCCAGAGTAATGCCTTCAGAGCTTTCTAACTCAGATCACTTAATGTACCTTCAAAAGCTTATCATACTCAGAAAATAAGATTACAACTTAAGTCTCTGCGCAGAACAAATTGTTAATATACAGTTCATTACTGTGAGCACATTTTACACACATTTCTTTTCATGGTACTAAAGCGCTATATTTTTTTTCTCTTCTCTAATTAACAGATTTAGCATTCAGACGTAATAAAAGAAATATAAGGTAATATTACTTTACTGTTCCATTTAGACAGTATTTGCTAATATAATTCTCGTGATAAATATGAACCTGTGCGTTTATCAAATCCCTAAGAAGATTATCTAAATCAACTCCCATGTAATTACCATTCACCATCTGTTCCACCAGGGCCTCAGCCGATCTGCTGGCATCTTGCAGTTTTCTGTACTTCTCAGGCTTTTCTCGCTGGATGGCCTGCAGCATGACAGGAAAGGTGAGTGTTTCAACAAAGAGATTTTGAAGAAGAAAGTAATTAATCTCAGGGATGTCTTCTGATTTCTCGAGACCATTTAACCTGTCATATCACCCTGCCAGCCTCCTGATTTGCAATGAAAGCAACAAGTATCAGATACCATCAGGAAGGGAGTCAGCCATAAATTCAAATACATAAACTGAGAATCAGAACTCAAGAGAGTTGACAAATAATACACGTCAGTATTTCACAGACAAATAAAAGACATACAAATTAAGAGCTATTTAAAGCCCAATAGTTCAGAATAAAAATATACGTTCAACAGAAATTCTGTGTGGGGGAATAGATTTGCTCTTTTCTGATGCAGCTCCTATTGGTAACAGCAAGAACTGGGCACACTAACCAAATCACAGGGTTTCATAACACACTACAGTATTGAACCCTTATACCATTTGATTGCTTACTTTACTCTTTTGATGGAAAAAAAAAGCCCATAAAATGCATACTAAAGTAGATACCTAACTATATATGAACTTATATAGCATAAATCCATATAGCAATACAGAGGGAAAGTAAAATCATTTTAGATCTGACAGCCCCTCAAATAAACATCAGAAAATAATTTCATCAATTTTAAATTAATTTAGGTGTATAATTAAGGTGTAATTTAGAAGCTCTAAATCAGAAGCCCAAAGAAGTAGCATAGGGCCACAGCCATTTTTGATACCAAAAATAAAACAGACTATATACTTCCCAAAGATCCTGAAGAACAGTCTCCCATAAATCAGAGTTCCTCACTTTATCACAGTAGATACACATATACGCTGTCAATCCTCCAAGACGTGCGTGGGAAGACAGCACACAACTCTGGCTACAGCTTCTCAGCCTGGCTGGCCTCACTAGGCTTCCTGATCACCTCGTTTATTTCCACAGCGAAGGTGTATTCTGTGTGACTTGTCTCTTTGGGTGAGAAGGTACCTTACAACTGTAAAGAAACCTCAAGTAGGTTTCTTAGGTGTCTAAGAATGCATTTAGTATAATAATCTTACACACTTACATTTGAAAATGTTATTTTTCAAATAGATTGCTATGCTTAGGAGAAAGTAATATAAACAGCTTTGAATAAACTCTCTTTAAAAACCTTCTAAAGTGTGATACTTAAAACATCTTCAGTTTAATAAGCAGCAGCTCCCTGGAAGACTTTCCTAGACGAGAAAACACTTGAAACTCTACAGAGAGTTTTTCAGTTAAATTCATGCGTTTCCACAGCCTACTTAAAATTGCCATTCGTTTGTGTATACAAAAATGATTAAACAGCAGCCCTTCTAACAATATGCCAAAGCTTCTATCAAAAACTTCTAATAATACAATTTCATAGAAATAAAATATATAAACCCATGATATTTAGAGAAGAATTAAGGATGGAAATATTTCAATTTTTTTAAAAATTGTATTTGATATACAACTAAATTATCACTAAAAGATTATGAAGTTTAATCCCAATGAGTTAAAGATGACTGTATGAATTATTTATAGATTTTGGAAGTTAATAAAATCTTCTACCATTCCACTGCACAATTTAATTATTTCCCAATTTTTTTTAAAAAAAGTCTATTAATTATCTGCAGAGTTCTAAAATTTCTTATAGAATCTTGATTAATACTACTCTGTCTACAATGCCAGGTATAATTAGCGTGAGACTAACTACAGAGAACTCAAAGGAATCACAAAAACACTAAAATATACTGAAAATAATTTTACTCCGTCTGTAATGCCAGATGTGTAATTATCATGAGTGCAACTAAAGCGAGCACAAATGAATCATAAAAAACCCCTAAAATATACTAAAAAATAGCTTTTTGAAATATAAAAATGACATGACATTGAAGCCTGAGGCACTGAACCCTTCAGTGTCCAGTAATACACTCTGTCTAGAAAAATCTAGATAAATGTCAGCCTTGCTCCTGAAAGATTGAAGTTCCCAGGTCTTCATAGAAAACATAAGCCCTATATGCAAAGCCCTTAAAAATAAACATGAAAATCTGGTACTTATCAAACTTTCTGTCAATTACTCCATTTGTTTTTGTGTAACTAGCAGGTCTAACACTGGTCACATGAAGGCATACACTTACACACAGAAAGCACAATGCTAGCCAAAGGAGAAAAGACTGTCCTCTCGGTCCTCACACAAAGATAAATTACCTGATCTGGGGAGAAAGGAGGAAATTCACCCTAGTTACTTCATAGTGCTAATTACACAGTCCTGCCATTACTCTACACGTTGCCATTGTCTGCCGAACCTGCAAACTGTGTCTTGGATTTTTAAGCCCTTCAGAAGAAGGATTTCCATAAACACTTGTAAAGTGCCTAGAAACAAATGGAACAGGAATTTTGTAACACCTCTTATTTCTCCTTTTGTCAATGTTTTTTTATTTTCGTCCTTTACTAAAAGGGATAAGACTCTAGACTCAGGTCCCTTTGTGACGCAAGTGGGCTGGCATAGGTTTGAAGAGGTTTGTGAAGTTTTGAAACTCAGATTCTGTACATTGCAATCCACAACTTTTTTGATGAAAATTTGTGGTAGCTGCAAAGTCACTTCAAAATATTTCCCAATATAAAACTTTCCCCTTTTCTACTCTTTTTTTCTATAGAAGGTTTTTCAGAAAAAATACAACAATATGAGAAAAAAAAAAAAGTTACCTTTATAGGATTTCATCTAATTGGGGATTAATTCTTTTATGGACTACTTTGTAACTGTCAATGCAAATGTAGAGTAGCCTAGTTTTAACAGATTTAATAACAACTAAAAGTTCATCTTTAGCTAAATGCCAGCTGAAGGTGAAGAGGCTATTTTCACAACGCTGAGCATTTCATTTGACCCTGAGATTTTAGTTGGCAGTTAATGACTTCATAACCTAGAAAACACTGTCGGGCCAAGGAATTCGTGTGTTATTCATATCAAATCAACATCCTACTCCAAGAGCTCTGTAAAAGGATGCACGGTAGCAGTACTCCCTGACCTCCTGTGACTCTGACCAATTACCCCCAGGGCAGGGGATGGCAACATTATCATCACCAGCTCTGACAGCAATTCAGCTTTCAAATACCCAGGTCCAACAAAACACGTTTGAAAAAGGTCACTAAAACAAAACGAGCAAACGAGGGGCTTTGGAGAATGACAAGAAAACAAATTTAATTGTCTAGGTTATCTGACGTTTTCCCTTACATCTGTTCCTTATATGTTTACCTTTGATTGTGAATTTCTAGGTGCTTCTTTTCTTGGCTAAGCAAAACTCCTTTCAGGGAGTTTTATTCCCAGTTTATTGATATATAGTCTCAAACTTGACTTATTATTAAGCAGGATTTTCTATCCAACAAGTTCTAATTTTTTGCACCTGAATCTTCATATATTTGAACTTGCAATATTGAAAGCTCATTATGGCTCAAGAAAAAACAAAAAAAGCCTGGGTTACTGTTAGGTTTGGTTTTAGTAAATATATATGTAATAATTGGAACATAATACCAGTGTGATGCAGCGTAATGATGTTTGCGGCATTAGCGTTTGGGTGTCTTCAGTATTTAGGAGCAGCGTGTTTGTTCCATCAATGAAACTTCTATGCTTATGGCACCCAGTCTCTCTGTCTAGGTAAGGCAAATACCTTTCTTCTGTAGCAGCTATAGCTGCTATAAATATTTTTGCTTCTCCCCAGGTATAGGAATGGACTTTTTGTTCATGTCTAATATATTCAATCTACGTAATGCATCTGCCAAAGGCTAATTTTGTGCCAGTTTCTGAAGAGCAGCTGGCTTAGCAAACACAGTCAGTGCATTTCATCCAGCCTGCGCTCTTGGCTCCATCTCCTCTGAGCTGGGATGGGAGAAGGCTTTTGAACTTGATGAATCATCAATGATGGCAAAAGAACTTTTCTTGAGGCTGTCATTTCTGAGGTCTAGGTCCCTCCATCACACAACAGATGCACTTGCACTATATCATGTGGAAGTGACCCCTCATCCAAGAAAAATGAAGAGTAGGAGCAAGCTGCCACAACAAGAAAAAAAGTTATCCAACTAGTAACCTGTCCTCAAAAGAACAGTCATTAAGAAAAGGCTCTTGAACTCAGCACAGTGGGCAATAAACGGTAGGTCAGAGAAGTGTTCCCTGCTACACCAATAGAGTTATATATATATTGTCATATAGGAAAAAAGCCTAAATGATAGCCAGTAAGGGCAAGATGTGACTTCTGCATGCATGTGTACGTACTCATTGGTGTATGACTAAGTCAGTACAATATGTCAGTGCAATACACTCTTTTTCAATTATCACTAACATATGTTTTCCTTTTTGGCATTTCATCTTTTTTTTATACACCTTCTACAGCTTTATTAGAGATTATAATTTATAAAAACCCACACTATCTTGTTTTCCATTGATTTGAGGCTCATTTTGAGGGTATTAGAAACAAAAAGTGCTAACAAGCAATAATGAAACACCTCAAATGGATGAACAGAACAGTACTTTCTGGCTACTAGTTTTATGGATGGAGACAGAGACCAGACCAGGAAAAATCAGGTCAGGACAAGCTTTAAAACCTGACATTTTAAAAAACTGCTGGGTTTTTTTGTTGTTTGTT
>VXBO01014156.1:64621-77292 GCA_013400135.1 Rhinoptilus africanus
AAGCCCCTGCCTCTGCAACATCCCCCCCTTGAAGAGGAACGGGAGAATTTAGGACAGTTTTGATAGCACAACAAAATAACCAGGAACACATCCCACGGCCCAAAGATTCATCAGATGGTGGTAAGTATTAGCCACAGCAGACAGAGTCTTGACAGAGCTGATCTCAGATAACAGATTGCTCTGTCACTTGCAGTTTCTTCCAGAGATAAATATATCTCCACAAACAAAGCTTCCTGCCCTAAAAAGGGCTCTAAAGAGCAGGAAGAAAAGGATTAAAAGGCATGGAAGTTAATTCTAAGTAGCTTTTTGCAGCATATAAATATCCTTAACATGAAGACATTTTTCAATTATGTGGGAAAAAAGAATTTTCTCTCTCATGTTCAGCTTGTATAAAACCAGGAAATACAGGTAGAATATGACATTTAATCATTCCACTATGATGATTGGACATTTCCTTTCTGAGCATAGCTACAGTTACAAATGATATTGACTCTAGATTGGTATCAAAGGTTCAATATAGTCTTTAAATCTCCTAAGCATAACAATGCTTTTCACATAAAAAAGTGATGCAGTATTATCTTCCTGACCCAATAAAGTCAAGTGCATGTAGCATTTGTTAAAATAAATCCATGGAAGACACTAAAACGAAATCACTTGAGATGATTACTCTAAATAATTACTGTACTTTAGTGTGCACATTACATTGTTCCCCACCTAAAAATTCAAACTGCAGCAGAGGATTTACTCTTTATGCAGCACCCATGGTTTACTTTTTCAATTAGTCTTTCCTTCTGCTATTCCACAAGAGAGACACTCTTTTACTGCTCTCACTGCCCTCTCTCGGAAGATCAGCACATGTCAACTAAGTTCAATTACAGTCTTTTTACTCCAGAGCATGTTTGAAAAAACACCTTCACATTTTTAATCCATGCCATTCAAATTTTCCTCGAAGTCCCCTACAAACTGGTTTTCTGGATCATACCAAGCCATACGCCCACTTCAGATTCCCACTCAAAACTCCCTTGCAGAGTTCACCACATTTACTTGTTCAAAAATGATTCTTTGTTCTAGATTTCTCTTCCTTTTCTGTATTAAATACGCAATAAACCCCACCTTTAAGGCATTTCATAACTTAGCTGCATTTTGTTTTTCTATGCATGGAAGTTCTAACCCAAACACCCAGCAGTGTATGACACTCAAGTCCTACTACAAGTCCCCTATTAATCAAATACCTTCTGCAAACCACTAAGTAACAGCAAGCGTTAATTTGTTTATATCTCACAATGAAAACAAATGAAATTTTTATTAATAATCTAAGGGCTGACTGACTATAAACCTTCCTTATATGCAACATACTTTATAAAGGTCTATTCTGGTCCTTACAGCCAACATCATCTAGCAAAAGACAATGTATATATTGAACCCATAATTTTTTTATTTTTTTTTTACACACTGCCATGGTAAGATGATGATAATGAAGTAATGTCCATGAACCAACCTTCCACATATTTATACAACAACTTGGATGTTGTACAAGTTCACATAGGAACACATGTCATGGAGTACCTGCTGTGATGTGGATATCATGGATCATAATCCTTTGCTCCTTTGTTTTTTCCTTCCCTCCCCCCAAAAAACCACACTGGGCATGTCACCACTGTGTATCTTGGGCAGACTAAGACCATTTGCCTGCATATTGATCTGGCAGGGAATGATACAACTCGGATCCAAGAACCACGTTACTGAATTACTGCATGACTGGACTGAAATGCCCAGCTCACCACTGGTGTTCCTCAGCTTGTAGCTCTTTGTTGCCTAGAACATGTCAAAAAACAACTTTGCAGTATACAAAGCCCACAGGCAGAATTATTCTGTGATGAACTAATTCCCTACTGTCTGTACTCTCCCTCTATATCTGTATCTGATGAGCCATTAGTTGATAAATAGTATTGCTCTTATCTCCTATTTTAAGAGCTTATTTGTCGTAATCAATATTTTTCCCTTCCTATTTTTTTTATTTCAGTCCTCAAATAATTTTATTTCCTTTCTGAATGATATTCTGGAACTCCCTCCACACTAGTGATACATTTAGTTTAGCCTCATCAACATTAAGATCAGCATATTTCTGTAATGCACATCAAGGCATTAAAGGAAATACTAGATCGATCCCAAATGTAAATTTGCAGAAACTTCACTAGTATAATCTTATTAGCCTCATAGTTCTCCTTCTTTAGCTGATTACGCATCTTACCTTCCCCATCCTCAGCAGTAATTCCTGAATTGTAACATGGAATGCTTTGCAGACATTCTGCTAGATCCACTACATTTCTCGTATGTAAGCAAATCACTTATGGGTAAGGCAAATTAATATCTAGAGGCTGCTGTAGAGTATGTTTCATTAACAGCATTTGCCTTCAGCAAACAGCCAGTCTAGAGATGCAAATCTGTTTCAAATCCAGTCATCATGCCTTCCACTGAGTGTCAACTGCTATCACTCCTATAATATAGGAGTTAATTTCAGACACTAAACATGAATAAGAACATATATTCTCAGTGTATTTGTCATTATGTTGTTTCACACTTCACAAATAGGATCAAGAGTTAAAAATGAATGAGCTCCAAGAAGTTATAAAACGTTTGTGTTTGCAGACCTCAAAATACCCATAGCTCTTCTTAAACCCTAAGCAAAAATATTTATAAATTATTCCTCCTGTAAACAACAGCAAACTATCCTGTTGTGTCTCAGTCACTTTTTCCTTTCTTCTGACACTGGTTACACAAGTCACTGAACTGAAACCAAGGTCCACCAGGAAAATTGAAGAGATGGCTTTCCACTTTTTAGATTTTCTAAGTAGTGTGAGATAACGATACAAGAGCAATAGCTGCATTTCAGTAAGAAGATAAGGGTCACAGCACAATGGAGTTGCTGTAAAAGTGTTAAACAATCAGCATTTAGTTCTGACTAAAAAATTCATTGGACAGCAATGGGCTATTTGAAAGAGTAGCTATCAAAAAACCACTTTGAATAAGTCATTATAATTTTTATTTGACATATTTTTCTACAAAAATCCAGTTTTCTAAGTAATGTAGTATTAGAATCCCAAATATAATGATTTTCAAAGAAATGAAGACTACTTTCTTTCCAAATAATTGTTAACATTTGTTAAGTGAAAAAAAAAAAAAAGAAANAGAGTTTCTTTTGGTCCTGAAACTTCAGCTGTGCTACATTTATCTCTAGTCCTAATGCCTAATACATACTTTCAAGACCTTTATTACACAGCTCCAAGTTTTTTTACCTTCTCAGTTTCAAACAAATTCCTTTGGGAAAAGCTTTCCTCTGACCAGTAATAGAACTTAGCACATGCCTGAATTATTCTGACATTTTTAAGCATTACTTTTGAGGTAGTTTCAGATTTTTTTTGGAGGTGGAAGAGAAATAAATAAAAAAAAAAAAGTCATCTGCTTCTTATCTCTGCTTTCCACCACTTCTGGAAAGAAGTTCCTTTAGGAGGCAAAAAAAGCCAACAGCTTCTTTCCCATGCATTTATGCCACAGTGAATTTGGGCAATGGAAAAGGGATATTCACTCCCGTGAATGCTATTGGTCTACAAGTCAAATTGCTTCTCTCAGTTTCTTCAGTATAAATGGAGACTCTCATACTTCTAATCCTTCCAAAGCACTTGGAAATGTAAAAATAAAAAACATTCTAGGAAGCACGATGCTTCAATCTTAGCCATCAGTTGTTTCTGCTCAGCTAATTAGCTGGAGGCCATACTCTTACAGGGGGGTTGGAACTAGATGATCTTTAAAGTCCCTTCCAACCCAAACCATTCAGTGANCACTAGATGGAGCAACTGTCCTATTTTAATACGCCTTTCTCTTCAAAGGGCATAAAGCCTCCTTTCAAATCTGAAGTTTAACATTATATACATAATAATGTTAAGACAAACAGACTTTCCTTGGAAACATTAGGAAGCATGTACTAAGTTATTTACTAAATGGCAAACAAAGGTATCTTTGGACATTATTCAAGAACATTAATATTACAAATATGTTTTAATTTAATGTTAAGCAGCTCTAACCTGTTTGCTATTTAAAAACATACCACGAACAAAGTAATTTTCAGATTTTTCTATGCTACACAACTGACCTGTTTCTCCCAGAATATGTAAATNTAAGATCATTCCTAAAGCACTTAGTTTGGGGAAAAAAAAATAAACTAAAACCACTAATTATTGGAACACTTGAAAATTTATGGGGAATTACCAATCTTAATATTTTAATTTCAAAATTAAGAATGCTAATATTTTCAAGGCAGGGACCATGCTTTAACATAGGTTTACTCTTGCATATAAGAAAATAGGTCCTCAATCCTGTTTGAGATTTTGCACATTGCTACTGAAATATTAACAACAGTACTAATGCTTATATTGTCTGTTAAATAAAAACATTGCCATCTAAAAATTGCTTGAACAAATTCAAGATTTGTGAGTCTGGCAATAGTAATGTACAGTGTTCTTAAAAAATGAGGTTAAACTAGAAACCCTACTTTTAGAATGGTTGAAGAGGGATAAGATAAATCCTACTTCAAATGCCTATGTATTAAAAAAGGTACCTCAAAGTATCTATTTTTTCAATGACATACTCTTTCAATTAAAAAAAAAGGTCAGATTTCTCCTCTTCCTGGTGTATCTCATTCTTAATAAGTTAAAGACTATTTTACAATACAATAATTTAACATTGAAAACACTTTGAACTAAACAAAGATATTTTCTATAGCAATGAGACACTGAATGCAGTTTCCCACTTCTTTCAGTCCTTGAATCTGTTACCCTGGAATTCATGTTTATCTGAATATCAAAAAAACATTTCCAAACTTAACATTACAATGAGCATTTGAAGTCTATCTTCTTATCATCTTATTCAGGAATATAGTGCTTGAGCCAATTCTACTTAAACTTATCAGAAATTTTTCTTGTGACTTTAATAAGTGTTCAGTATTAATCTAAAATCCCTTGACACTTGTACTTGGAGTTACACAGGGAAAAAAATCTGAAAATAATGATACTGCACATTTCACCAAATATTAAATCTGCCTTGGCAGAACTGTTATTTCTACTGCTGGCTCACAAGCCAGAAAGAATACAACCTGAACTTTAGAAATGAGGCAACATCTGCACTACTAGTATTCTAACTATTAAAAAATTATTTTTAAAGAATGTAAAGAGCTGAGAATTAATGGAATGCTTCTTGTCCTTCATGTTTCAAGGCTATAGTCAAGTGGCAGCCCCACAATGCCATACTGACTACTGACTACAGTTACTATCAAAATGGCCCTGACGTAATGATTAACAATCTATACTGCAAAATAGTTGGACTAGAAGCACAAAAAAATCCACAACTCATTCTGAGTAAAGAAAGATAAAAAGCAATTGGCACCTTAATAGAGAACAGAAATATTATTTTAATCTCAAAAAATTATATAGCAAGCTATTGCAGTGAAATGACTGTTTTTGCATTCCCATCAAACTCTATCAGCATTCTCTCTCCGTCTCTTACTGATTCTCACCTCTTCCTAATTTCTGAATCCACAAGGAGTTGCCTCTTTTTGTGGGGTGGAGGCGGTGGGAGTTCCTCTTTAGCATGCTTAACCAGGATTTGTTCTCTTGTGGTCACCATAGTTACGGTTTCCATTACAGTTGTCTGCGTTAGTGATGTCTGAGTGGTAGTGACAGCCTGCGAAATCTGTGAGAAGTATTAAAACAGAGGTCACGCATTGTTTGAAAGACTTCAGTAAAGACTGTTTGGAGTAGCAATAGAAAATAATGAGAAACTGCTCCCGTCTGATCATAGGCTGGCCTTCAGAAAAAAAAAAACACTATATGCAAGTCAAACCAAATTGTTTTATCTGACTCCTGCTGTGTGAATAAGATATCTGCAGAAGTCAATATCTAGATCAGAAAAGATCCTAAACAAAATGAACTTACAGCTCCCTCTAAATCATGCTGAATGAAGGAAAGAAATGAATGGAGAAATTTATGGGGGAACTAAATGATAGCAAATATATAAAATGTTACTGTTGCTGTATGTTACTCTGCCTCCATTTGGAAGATCTACTCCTTGAGAAGTGATAAAAGCATGGTAACGGCACTAAATTACCAATTTTTATTTTTACCCTTTATAAGAATTTTCAAACTAGAATGTAATTCATCACTATCTACTTGCACAAAAGGGCGGTTAGTTTTCGGTCAGGAAATCTTAAATTAGAAAACACACACTAGAAGGCACATTAATTTGCATCACTTTTATTCCATAATTAAAAACTAATGTTAAGGGGTCATAACAGATATAAATACGCATAATACGTAACACTGTAAACACTATTAATCTAATGCATTTAACTTTGCTCTGTAATATGAAACCAAAACTTTTGTATAGTTCAGCTGCATTAAAAAAAAAAAAAAGGAACGATGAGAAATATTTTCTGCTCGTATATGTTTGACAGATAGTGGTTGTACATGTACTGCTCATTTATATTTGTTTCCATATAACACAAAACTACAAATTTCCCACTTAAACATGTGTAGCTGTTCTTAAGTCCCTTAAGTCATGAGAAATGGGTCACTTTTTTTGGTTCTGTCAGATGATGGGTCATTTGTCAAAATGCTCTAGTTACAGGTCCAATAATCACCTCACAGTTTAGGAGCAGTGAAATGGAAAATAAAAGGAAGAAGTTATACCAAGAGCAGGAAAATATGTGCACCAGAAAAGCCCTGCTTCCTTGCTTATTACCAATGTGCAAAAAATAGAAGGGCCTTCCAATTCAGCAACAGGAATACCAGTATTTAAAATTCCATGAAAATATATACACATATATAAACAATGTATTAGTTCTTGCACCAGCAACTCAGTAAGAGTATTGAGTTACCTCAGTTATCAAGGCACTAGTGATTCTATAAACAAGGGAGAAGAGGCATACCAGGTAATTAACTATAACTCCTTTCCCACAATACTTTCTATTACTGAAAAAATAGAGTGACAAGGAAAGGGGGATACGGTTAGTAACCAGACTCTTCTCAGCAGGCAACACCAGTAACGTGAAAAAAACCTTGGAAAAAAGCCAAGTTCCTCCCAAAACTGCTGAATCTTTCACATGGTCTTCAAAAGCAAAAATGCCTTGTCCTTTGTCCAGTCTGCCACTTGAAGTGATGAGTGGGGTAAGTCCATTACAACTGTAACTTTGGCAATATTTCTTAAAGTAGTTGGCTCAATGCTATGCTTCCCCCTCTAGAAATGACCAGCTGTCTAGGCTTTGGAGTAGAATCTGGACTATTCAGAAGGCTAAAAAATTAAGATTCAAAGCAGAGGGTTTCTTTTTAATCTCTGGATTAATTATGTCAGTTGGAGTAAGATGCTTGTGAACTGCAGGGATTTAGGTAACCTAAGAACTACATAACATTTTGGAAGAGAAAAACACCCAGATGACCTTTTAATCACTACAATATTATGTATTAATACTCTTGTTTTAATTCTCTTAACAAGATATATTGACTTTGATATTTTCAACTACAGAAATCATGAGAATAATAAGTAAACGTTTCCATATGGTTTTATTAAAACTTTATGCAGCATTCTTTTCAATTTAATTTTTAATTAATTTTATTTTGGGGCAGAAAGGAAAAGCAAATTAAAGCTTCTGAAGTCTAGGGCTCTATGAAATTCGAGTATAATGCCTAATGCCATCTATCCCTGGGTTTATTCTGTATATTCTGTAATAACTGCTTGCTCATTATATGCAGTTTTGGGTACAGTCTCCCTTTCCTCTTCTCACAAGATTCTTATCGCGCTCAGTTTTATCCAAAAATCAATGATAGGATGATGTTTCTGACACCCAAGGTCATATCCTGTCATGTTTCCATTTGCCAATCAATACCAGGGTACAGTTACAGTGAGGAAGGTGTAAAAGAGAACAAACCACAGCTAGGGCGCTGTAGGAATCATCTGCAGCACACTGCCAATAACACAGGAGTAACAGTTTCAACTGGTGATTGGGAACTGGGTGTCAAAAGCAGGCAGTGCAATTACCATATGCACAGGGCAGTCAAGCCACAGTGCTGTGGGGGGTAATGATTTACATGTCAAAACAGTAAAGTATTTTTCAAGCTTAGTCAATAGGAGTGGAGGTTAAATACTATATAGCGCAAATGGAGAATTGAGATGTGAATTGGAAGTTGATAATCGTTCTATGTAGAGACTGGGTAAGACTAAAAGGTACTGATCATTACACTGACACATAACTCTGCAAGATAAAAGTGGTTTACATTTAAAGAGTGGACACATTGTAGTGGGTAAAGGACATACAAAAAAGAAAGTAGCTTTTATTGATTTCCCTGACAAAAAACCACCTCAGCCTTTAAATCTAATCATTGGTTTGTTTCATTTGTATTGTTTAAAGATTATCCAAATAATGGCAGTATAGTTTCCTCATCCCTCTAAGTTCCTGACAAACAAATATGAATCTGAGAAGGGGTGATACACACTACTCCTTTAACGCACTAGAAAATCATATGGAAAATGTTAAGGTGACTCACAAGACTGCAAGTTAAAAGCATTTCAAAATGCAATACTTACCTGCAGTTTCACATCAGCAAGCTCATATTAAAAACATGTTAAAACTCCCTTCTTTTCAAAGTGGACAAATTTAAACCTTCCTTTTCATCCTCTACAGGCAAACGTATGTACAAGGTGTGTACAGCACTTCAGTGGTTTTATGTCATTTTATTTCTCTTTTATATGGCAGCCTACCTTTAATGCCATCATTTATTACTGACTTTGGAAGTGCCCTCCACCTGATAAACTCATAATTTTCCCTAACATTCACTTTTGAAGCTGTCATTTGTTTTTTGATGAAATGTATGTATGTGAGAAGGGAAGTTCAGATGAGGAATGGTGTTTTCTTTAGTTTGAGAAGGTTTTCAGTATAATTTAGTGAAGCATAACGAACTCATCAAAGGTGGGTATAGACTTTCAAAAAGCTATGCATCTAGTCTAAGCAAGTTGTCCTTGTCCTTGCTTCCACTGCGTGGTCAACGAAGGAGAGTTGACATTTTCATGACGAGGACAAACTGCTTTTCAGAGGTATCTCTCTCTCTTTCACACCCTTGCCATCCACTAACTGTAGCAGAAACTTCAGCCATGAGTCCAGATTAGATGCTTAAATTCGGCAGCAATGAGTCTGGACAAATGTGGGGGAAGTCACATTCTGCTTTCTGCAATTTTCCTTTAGGATGTATAATTGTTTCCTGACACTAGTTGGAGAATCAGCTTTGAACCAAGGCTGAGGTTGTCTATTTAATTTAATTTCGTATTTTGGTAACAAATTAATCATCTAGTGACACTTTAGTAAAAGAGAGGGAGGGGAAACAACTACTGACAAAAAAACATTATTATGAAGGTAGTATGAGAATTATTAATGAATGGAATAAGGTTAATTTTGAAGTCAATATCTAAGTTTGATGAATAAAATGTGCATTTTCTGATAGATTTATGGAAAAATGTTGTATTTGTCACCCTCTTCCAACTCCCCTCCTCCCCAGTTCATGATTAGAGAGAATAATTAGATCTTTTAGAGGCATTTTTTTCTTGCAGTCTAAATGTGTCAGAGAGCTCTGTAATGAATAAACATATAAACCCCACTAACATTATCGACCCTGCCTAAACAGAAACACATGGCAAAACGTACACCATCAGTATTTCACAGGGGACATATCTAAACTGTGTAACAGTACCTTAGGAAGCAGCCTTTCAGTTAGCGCTGAGCATGCAATGCCTCCAGAATTTGAAGAAATATGCCCACAACAGCATACCAACTCTATGCCAAGCAAAGTAGCTTCTCCTTGGAGGAAGAGCTTATCAACTGAAGTGTGCTGCTACGATAAAACAGCACAAACTGGTTTTGCCTTCTGTTAATAGGAGAAATTGTACCCTTTCCCCATTTTCTTCTCCTCTGTTCTCACAAACTGATTTTCCAACTTCAGCTACACAGGAAACTGTATTATAGAGCAAACTAAAAGATTAAGGTATGAGTTGCAAGCAAGGTTACTGAGAGGTATTCAGATCACTACAGAAGTATAGCAGCTTTCATTTAAATATCTAAACATAAGCTGATAGAAACATTAGTATATAGCAACAAAAAAGTGAAACGCGCTCAAGGGAATTGAACCAAGCTGACCAGAACTGAGAGGCCCTCTAGGGACAGGGCGAAGGTCAATGCAGTATAACTTTCTGCTCTGTGCCATCGTTTAAAAGTCTAAATGTTCTTTTCCATTTCACCAGTCATACACTGATAGCACAAAAAGAACTCAAAATTAATGAGATAATGGAATCAAAAAAAGTGAGCTGATTTGGGTTTAAATTCAATAAGAAAGAGATGCTGACAGATGGCTAGGAAAAATAAGTGGACATGTTTTCATTACAACACCAATGCACTGATTTTTGTTATCTAGTTTAAAAAATGTGAAACATTAAAACCTCCATTTCTTTTTTAATATATTACAGTTACATAAGGGAGCCGGGCAAAATATTATCAGATTATATTATTTTTTCATTGGCATTTTGGCTACAGGTATGGATTGATTGTTTTTCTAAGAAACCTCTCTTTTTATGGCATCTCTTTTTAATCTTTAAATCAGCATAACATATGCAGAAGTAAAAAACCAATCTATTATAAACTTTCACTGTTGAAAAGCAATACAAATAATTTCTCTTTAACTAGCAAACAGTTCTTACACTAATTTCAGACTAAGTGCTATTCCACCGAGACAGCGATAAAAACTGTGCATTTGAAGCGACCAGGTATTATGGGTTAAAAATAAATTAACTGGAAACGGTATTTTCATTATGGATTGTATCATACCTGAAAACATAGTTAACAACCCAAGAAAGTAAAAAGAGAGATCAAAACCTAAAGAGATAAATAAAATTCTGTAAAGTTATATTACAGCTCTATTATGTTGGCCTAAAAATAAAATACATCTTAAGCAATCATGCAGAGAAAAAATTTAAAGCAATCTAACAAACGACACCAAAACGACTTCAAGGCTTTGACTGGCAATTTCACTGTTATCAACTGACAAAATGATGGCTTTAACAAACCTGTTTAGAATTACTCTCCACCTTCTGCACAAGGTTATCCCAGCGCTGGGCAAAACTTTCGAGACGACTTTCCAACTTTTGAGCCACTGCTTTATTTTTCACAGCTACAAGGAGGTCTTGGCTGAGCGACTTCAGCTTACCCATCATTTGTCTTCTCATTTCTAGATCTCCTTTTAGGATCTGTTAAACAAAGTAACAGCAGGAAGAACAGTACTTCATACAGGGGAAAAAACAAAACCCAAACCCAAACCCAACAAGCTTAGAAGATAAATCTTAGAGAGCACCACAAAGAACCAAAACAGGGTAAGGGTATTTCATACAGACACCTATACTTCCATGCTGTTGTTACCGTAAACTGCTTGCAGAGCTGACATAGTGGAATGGACACACTACACTTCGCCAAGCAATATAACAAGACAGGTGGAGCATCTCCAGATATCACAGCATGCCTCAGGTGGTGACATAAATCAAAAAGCTAACAGCTATGTGACATTAATAACCTTAAAACTGCACCAATCTTAACAACTATATCAACATTTCAACAATGTTTCTTTAAAGTTTTGTTGTAATTTGTCATATATTGCATATTAAAACTCGCTGGGGAAAAAACTGTTTTCTAGAAAAATAATATTTGACTCCAAAACAGCATGAAAAAAAAACCAAGCTCAAAGAAAGTAAGTTTGGTTTTGGCAGCATTGAAGAATCATGCATTTCTCATCTACCTCGGATCTCAGCAGGCTTTGCTTACATGGCAGTAGCCTCCCAGGAAGCAGGGAAGCCTTGTGAAACCCCAGGAGCCCTTCTGAGTGTGACAGGGAAAGGACCCTGCAGCTAGAAGCCTGGAAACTCCTGTATACAACCATTGCGCTCTGCAAGCCTCCCTACAACTTGAACCCATAGATGCTAACAGAAAAGGAAAAATCATCAATCTTCACATCTCTGATGCAGTAAACTGCCAAGGGATCTTGAAACTCTTGAGATCTATACGTGCAAACCTTTCTATGAATTAGTCTCTTCACAGATTCAGGGGTCATCCATTGCTCCAGTTCTCACCTGGGCTTATTGTTTAATGACTTTAGTCTTTATCAGTGGAACTAGCTGTTCCCTGGACACCCAGCCTCATGAGCTAGGAGAGGGGGAGCGAAGCAGAATAAGGTCATCACAATTAAAGAGGAGGTGATCAGTGACCTGCTACACGGCTTGGATACCCACAAGTCTATGGGACCGTATGGGTTACACCCAAGAGTCCTGAAAGAGTTGGCAGACGCGCTCGTCAGGCCACTTTCCATAATTTGCCTTAAGCCATGGCTAACTGGGGAGGTCCCAGTAGACTGAAGGGTAGCAAATGTAACACCCATCTACAAGAAAGGCAGAAAGGAGGATCCGGGAAACTATAGACCTGTCAGTCTGACCTCGGCACCAGGGAGGGTCACGAAGCAGATCATCTTGAGTGCCATTACAAGCCGTATAATGGACAACCAGGGCATCAGGCCTAGTCAGCATGGGTTTATGAAAGG
>VXBO01014156.1:77462-98365 GCA_013400135.1 Rhinoptilus africanus
TATTGTGTCCAGTTTTGGGCACCTCAATAGAAGAGAGATATCGAGGTGCTAGAGCGAGTGCAGAGGGGAGCAACGCAGCTGGTGCAGGGTCTGGAGAATAAATCCTATGAAGAGCGACTGAAGGAGCTGGGACTGTTTAGTTTGAGGAAGAGGAAGCTGAGGGGAGACCTCATCACTCTACAACTACTTGAAAGGACATTGTAGAGAGGTTGGTGCTGGTCTCTTCTCACAGGTAATTAGAGATAGAACAAGAGGGAATGGCTTCAAGCTGCAACAGGATAGGTTTAGACTGGACATTAGGAAAAAATTCTTCACAGAAAGAGTGGTCAAACACTGGAATAGGCTTCCCAGGGAGGTGGTGGGGTCACCATCCCTGAACGTGTTCAAGAGTCGTTCAGATGTGGTGTTGGGGGATATGGTGTAGAGGGGAACTTCGTAGAGTGGGGTTGATGGTTGGACTTGATGATCCCAAGAGTCTTTTCCAACCTAAATGATTCTATGATTCCATGACTCTACTGGTTTACTCCATTGATTTTCACACCTTAAGCATTCATACTCTACACCCTAATCTGTGCTAACAATGGTCACATTTTGAACTCTGCAATTGAGGACTGCAATCTAATCCCCAAGGCAAGAAAGGGATAATTGAACAAATGTTCAGACAACAGAATTCAGTCTACGTATACTTTCTTGTAGCCACATTATCCAAAGTGTAATTTAAAACACAGCTCAAGAAAAGAAAGATTCATAGATCTTGTAATCAGTACTCTCTCTATTCAGATGTGGTTCAAAACGTGATATATACCAATTTTAGATACAGTTTATGTCAAAATTTAAATTGACATGCCCTTAAAGGAATAGCAGCTAACACACTTTATATTTAAGAAACTGCTTGCATAGTAGCAGATCTAATGGAAGGAGCAGACTAGAGGGGTAAACCAATTTACCATATTAAAAATTCAAGGATTGCTATATTTGACTTTTTTTTTTTTAATTTTGCTTACAGTGTTAGAAAAAGCTCACGTGAAAGCCACCACATACACTGACTGAAATAATAAGAAATGGTATCCTATGAAACATGGTTTAGTGAATTCTGATCAGCAGTGTTTTATTTCCAACCTCCACAGATGACAACAGCTGTATAATACACAAATGAGTTCAGCATCAATCCCAGATACACGGAGAAAAATCAGTAAGTGAAACACTAGAAAAAGAAGGATGCTAAAACTTTCTGTCAAGGTACCGCTCACTACTACCTAATACGCTTTTGTGATAGCTGCAGTTAACCTGTAAATATATACTGGGGGATCCCATTTTCACATTTCCATACTGAAAACCTGACAATGTGCTACAGTAACTAGTAAGATGTTCTAGGTTTGTTTTTTTTCCGGTACAAGAATAGACCCGAAATACTAATGAGCTAGCAACAAAATATGCAATTTACCAATCTGCAAGAGAATAAAGGGTACTGTTGGCTTTATTAAATTAATTATCAAACAACTGAGCTGTAACTTCTATCAAGGGCATACTGTAAATTCCAATATTAGAACATTACAAAGTGGTTTCCTTATTTGCTGGTAATTTGCTTCTACTAGTTTAGGGGTTTTATCACACTTTTAATTATTGCTGTTTTTCTTTTTCTTAAGCATCACCAAAAACTTTCTATGCTCATTGTAATATACCAATCAGCAACATCTGCTGTAAACTAATTGTTTAGTTGTCAAGAGATTTATGCCAGTAAAAATGTTAATATCTAACTTATCTCTTCTAATAAGTAAAGAAATTTGCATCAAGTGAAGCAAGAGAAGATTTAACTCTATATTATCGGAGCATTTACTATATAGATTTAGATCTTGTATGCCTTTGCAGTATATCTCAACATGTTCTACGAAAAAGAGGAACACCACCTCCTTCATTTTAAACAATGCAAAACTCAGGCTCAGGACATGAAAACAACCTATCCAGCCTGTGTCATAAACGACAGTAAAATTTCACCTCAATCTTTCCACTTATGTTCTACATGCTCATTGCATCACATCCCTCCAGCTTAGTCCATGCTCTGTGTCAGCCTTCCCCTTGTGTAAGAATTGAGGCAATTATAGTTACAGTGAATAAATAGTAGGTGGAAAATTAAAAAAAAAAAAAAACAACAACCAAACAGTGGTTTTAAGGAAAGATTTTTAGAATTAAAGCAACTATCTGTCAATATTAGAAAAAAATATTAAGAAAAGTCAATATTAATACATGCATAAAGTAGTAAAGCCTAAACAGTTTTTATGATCTTTAGACTAAGCAGATCCCAGCAGAGAGTTAATGAAAAAGAAGAAAAATTTTCACATACAAATACTGAATTAATCCTCTGAAACAAGCCATTTGAGATTATTAAACCACACAAATTTCTTGGAAAAACAAGTTTTATCTGAAAAACTTGTGGGTACAGCATATAAATTAATTGACAATATCAATTTTAACACAATGTTGGAACCAGGTGAACTGCTTTGCTAACAAAAATATATTTTACCCATTCATTTCAATAACAGTAAAAAAGTGACCCTGAAAGCCGAAGGTAAAAGAGAGACAGCGTCTGTACTGGGTTTACATTACAAGATTTTGGCAGCAGCAGTGCTGCAAGGGTGGCTTCTGTGAGAAGACAGCAGGGGCTGCCCCCGTATCAGATAGAACCAGTTCCAGACAGCTCCAAAACAAACCCACTGCTTCCCAAAGCTGAGGCCACGAGCAACTCCAGTGGTGCCTCTGTGAAAATATCATTAAGAAAGGGTAAAAAACACTGCACAGCAGTTGTAAGAGAGCGGAGTGAAAAAAATGTGAGAGAAACAGCCTTGCAGACGCTTTGGTCAGAGAATAAGGAGGAGGAGGAGGTGCTCCAGGTGCCAGAGCAGAGATTCTCCTGCAGACCGTGGTGAAGACCATGGTGATGCAGGTTGTCCTCATGCCGGCCATGGAGGACCCCGTGCTGAAGCAGGTGGATGTGCCTTAAAAAAGCTGTGACCCTGTGGAGAGCCTGGGCTGGAGTAGGCTCTTGACAGGACCCGTCAACCCATGGAGAGAAGCCCATGTTGGAGCAGGTTTGCTGGCAGGACCTGTTGCCCCGCAGGGGACCCAGACTGGAGCTATCTGTTCCTGCACCCCATGGAAAGGACCCATGCTGGAGCAGTTCATGAAGAGCTGCAGCCTGTGGGAAGGATGCATCTTGCAGCAGTTTGTGAAGACCTGTCTCCAATGGGTGGGACCCTACTCTGAAGTAGGGGAACAATGAGATTCTTCCAGCAATCCTAAAACAGGAATCCAGGTATGGAGATTTTGGTTCAGGAACAATCTCAGTCTTTCTGCTTACTCAAAATCTTACTGTCTGAAAATACATGCATACCCACTATCAGTTTAACAAATATTGGTAAACGAAAGCTTACTTTTAAGCAGGAATAGTGCTTACTATCAGGAATCCTGTCTTAAATAAAATTAACAGTGTACTTCCTCCCACTTGAGGAACATGAGATAAAATTACTGTGGAGAAGACACTGATGTATTTTTACATCAGCAAGCAGTAGTTAAATCCTGATTCTTTCAGAAGTCTCCTGAACTGCAAATATGCATGAAAACTACCAGCTGCTCTTTCTTATTTTATCCTCTCTTTGTTGCTATGTGACGTAATACTTAATGTGATGTAAGAGTCAACATTTTTTTCATGCTGTGAACAGCATCTCAACAGATGTTATTTCACTTCAGGCACTTTAGAAGTCTTAGGAACTTCTAGGAGGGTTGTAGAATGGTTTAATAAAATACCTTCAGAAATTTCTTTCAGGCATAAGAGATGGAAATCTGGCTAAAGAACAAGACCTTAATCTTGCCAAGTTGTGCATATGAAAGACACGGGAAAAATTGGCTGGAAGCTCTTATGCTGTATCATGATATCAAACCTAAAATTCTTAAGATCTAACAGAATAAACTAATACTGTAAATTCCTGCTGGATATGTTTAGACAACTGAGGCACTGAGATACCATTTGTTAAAAACATAAATATTTTTATATTAGTAAAAGAATGTATGTTTATTGGCTTACAGACTCACCTTTACGATTCTGGAAGAGGCTGGCCTCAATAAATAAAGGCAGTTTTTTGTGACTTCTCCTTTACTACATCCAAACACATCTCTATGGCCAAAATAACATATGCCAAAAGACATGCTTGATTTGCATGTCAGGGTCAGGACACCATAATCCCATTTTCTCCTATTTCTAAAACCCAGTCCAAGAGTGGAAGAATATATTCCCTGCTAAGAATTTTCATGTGGGTAATGCATTAATACAAATTCTCTTTGAGCCAGAGAAGACTAAAATAGTAAAACTTCATCCACAAAACTCCTGACAATTTGACATTGTGTGAGGGTAAAAACACATACTCACTGGAATTTGGAGATGACTGCTACTAGGTCTAAAACCTGATAGAGGAAATCTAAAAGGAGAAAATATTTTTATGCTACAAATCAAAGAGACTAAAAAGGCAGTGTTTCTCCAGCACACCATCAGCATTTAAACATCTCAAGTATTGTACTGCATTATGGATCAGCTGTTTCTGAAAACAACAAAGTTATTAATGTGCAAAAAAGTTTAAGTTGTTATTAATAAACCCCACCTGTTCTGTCAAGGATGACATAGTTCTTGTTGAGATTCAGGGGAATGGAAGAATCACTTTACTCTGGTGTTCAGACATTCAGTTTCATCAGAGACCATCAATGCTTTCCTAAGAGTAATACTTAACAATTTAACCTAGCAACGTAATTAACTTTACAAGAGCATGTATTTGTTTCATTAGCTGAATTTATGATAATACTACTACAGGAAAATATTTCCTCCTTAAAATCATATTTCCAAGCAATTCTGAGCTGGTATCTGAACTGGTCTTACCCTTAATACTTTCAAATCATTAATAGATTGCTACTTCACAATTTGTGATAAACATTTCAGCTCCCAGTTCCTATTCCCTCCAGCAACGTGCTGAAATCCACAAGTACTAATTTATTGAATAAATCTGCCTTTCTTGCCATACATTTTTCTTCATGAAGGTACTGTAGAGCATCCTGAGTTGCCTTTAATTCATTATGCATTAATAAAAGTCTGGCCTGAAGTCAACTTCAAGATTGTTTGCACATTAGCTTACAAGAATTTCCAAGAAGCTTGAGACAACTGACTACATGAAGAGTTCCTTTCCTTGACAAAGAAATTTACTTAATTCTAAGTAATCTTTAATCAAAATACAAGTCTGCACTTCTTAATATATGTCTTTATTAGTCCCTAAAGAGTTACAGAAGGAAAAAGGGAAACAAAATAATCAGTTTCTTAAGATTGTGCTGACAATCATACTTTGGGTCTTGGATTTTGGTAAAAAAAAAAATCAAGAAATACTTCAAGAAACTTCAATACTTAAGAAACTTCCTAGTCATTCTATGAATCATCAGGGATATTTACCACTAATTCTGGACCAGCTGCAAGGTAGTTACGAATTAAACAATCAAGCTACAAGGATTTTAATTTTTTTTAAAAGAAAAACACCCTATATATTTGTATACGTGAGGATAAAATTCAGCAAATTTAAAAACATCACAGTTACTTAAACTTCAGAAACATCATGGTATTCTCATTGACCAAAAGCCCAAATGTTTCTACTTTTAATACAGAAGGATAAGGAAGACATCAATTCTAAAATAATTTTTAAAAATCTAAGGTTGAGTCTACTATATAACCAAATAGTTAATAATGACTGGAGAATCTTTCATGCCTGAAAATTCTAGTACATAAACTGTAAAACCAAGTCTTGAAATAATGCCTAGGACACTTTTTCCCATCTATTTGACTAAACAAATAATAACAATTCTGTTTAAACCACAACAAGATTACTAATGAAGTTCCTATTTACAGCAATAATTTACCTATTTTAAAAAAAGCATGGATGTGAATGTTTCCTTTTCTCTAAATGCATACTTATTGTTACGTACAAAAATAGCACATACCACACTATTTTCTTTATAAAAGTCCTAATGCTATAAACCCATTTGCAGGTGTAGGCTGTGACAAGTTTTCTATCTCTACAGGCACAGCATCTTTCTAGGCTAGTCAACCCTATATTCCCTCCATAAAAATGATGAATGTTTTCTGAAGAGTGAGACAGAGGACTTGCTGAAAAGGGTACATTTTATGTATGTAAGTAGATTCCTGAAATACTGTTGAAATATAGTTGTAAAGTAATACTAATGTCAGCATTTCACAAGTTTTGAGTTTTTAGCTTTTTCATGTTCAAGGAGTGTATAACAGGTTTTGCTGTATGATGAGTACTTGCTCATATGCATCTGCCTTTGAACATATACATATATATTCAGTCTCACACACAGAGCTACAAGAGGGAGTAGAAAGGTTAAGGAGCATCAGGAAGTCTGAGAAAGAGATAGACTGGTGGAACCATATTCTACCTTCCCTGAGACAAAAACAGGAACAACTACCAGGAAAAACATAAGATCAAGGGGTTCCTGTATCCTCCTTGCAACAGGCTGAAGGCAGTTGCTTAAAGGAAAGGAGTGAAGGGAGGCAAGTTCCCGCTTCGTGCAGTAGGAGAATATGGAAGGCTGCAGTGATCATGCAAACTGGTGGAGTTGGCAGCCCTGAGGGATATGGATCAGGCAAAGAGTCATGACACTGAATTTTAGGAAAGCAAAATTCCAGCTGTTCAGGGAGTATCTCAATAAGATCCCCGGGAAACTACCCTCAGGGACAAGGGAGTAGAACAGGGCTGGCAGATCTTTAAGGATAATAGAGCACAAGAGCTCTCAATCCCTAGGTGTAAAGAATTAGAAAAGGAAGGCAAGAGACCAGCATAGCTGAGTTGAGACCTGCTGGTCAAACTAAAGGACAAGAAGGAAATACACAGGCAGCAGAAGCAGGAACAGGTATCCTCAGAAGAGTATAGAGACGCTCCCCGGTTTTGTAAGGATGGAGTCAGGGAGGCCAAGATGCAGTTGGAGCTGAACTGGCAAGGGATGCAAAACATAATAAGAAGGTCAGAAGAACCAGAAAAGGAAGGTCAAAGAAAGTGTACCCCACCAACCAAGACAGGCAAATTGGTAACAATAGACAAGGAGAAGGCTGAGGTACCCAACAACTTTTTTCCTCAGTCTTCACTGGCAACCTCTATTCCCACACCTCTCAAGTGTATGCACCACAAGGCAGGGACTGGGGGAGCAAAGTACCTCCCACTGTAAGAGAAGATCAGGTTGGTAACTACCTGAGGAACCTAAACATACAGGGGAAGATCATGGAACAGATCCTCCCAGAAGCTATGCTAAGGCACATGGAGGACACGGTCGTGATTCGAGACAGCCAGCATGGCTTCACCAAGGGCAAGTCCTGCCTGATCAATCTCATGGCCTTCTATGATGGAGTGACTGCATCAGTGGACAAAGGAAGAGCTATTGATGTTGTCTATCTGGACTTCTGTAAAGCCTTTGACAGAGTTACACACGACCTCCTTTTCTGTAAATTGGAGAGGTACGGATTTGATGGGTGGGCTGTTCGGTGGATGAGGAATTGGTTGGATGGTTTCATCCAGAGGGTAGTGGTCAATGGCTCAATGTCCAGATGGAGATTGGAGACAAGTGGTGTCCCTCAGTAGTCCAAACAGGCATCAGTAGTGTTTAATATCTTCTCTTCCTTAAAGGTACAGTGAGTGTGATCAAGTGCGCTCTCAGCAAGATGGGATGCCATACAGAGGGACCTGGACAGGCCTTAGAAGTGGGCCTGTGTGAACTTCAAGAGGTCTAACAAGGCCAAGTGCAGGGTCCTGCAATACATGCTGGGGAATAAAGGGATTGAAAGCAGGCCTGAGGAGGAGAACTTGGGGGTACTGGTGGATGGAAAGCTGGACAGGAGCCAACAATGTGCGCTTGCAGCCCACAATCCCAGTCACATCCTGGGCTGCATCAAAAGAACCGTGGCCAGCAAGTCAAGGGAGGTGATTCTGCCCCTCTGATTCTGCTCTTGTGAGGCCTCACCTGGAGTATGGTGTCCAGCTCTGGAGCCCTCAGCCCAGGAAAGACACGGACCTGTTGGAGTGGGTCCAGAGGAAGGCCACAAAAATTATCAGAGGGCTGGAGCATCTCTCTGATGATGACGTGCTGATGACATGCAGTTGGGGTTGTTCAGACTAGAGAAGCAAAAGCTGTGGGGAGACCTTATTGCAGACTTTAAGTACTTTCCTGAGGCCTACAGGACAGACAGGGAAAAATTTTTCAGCAGGGCTGGTTGCAATAGGAAAAGGGGTAATGGTTTTAAACTAAAAGGGGAAAGACTAGATAGAAGGAAGAAATATTTCACAATGAAGATCATGAAACACTGGCACTGGTTGTCCAGAGAGGTGGTAGATGCCTCATCCCTAGAAACGTTCAAGGATCAGGGTGGACAGGGCTCTGAGCAACCTGATCTAGTTGAAGATGTCCCTGCTCATTGCAGGGGAGTTGGACTGGATGACCTTTAAAAGTCCTTTCTAATCCAAACTATTCTATGATTCTAATATATACATCAATAGTATCAACAAATAAACTTTCAGTACAAAAGTATACATATTTTTAAGACAGCCAAATGCTAATTCAGTTCAGAAACTTTTGAGTGAAGAGGCAACCTGTACTTATTGGTTCATTTATCAGCAAGGCCACAGACCTACCTACTCCATCCATGTGAGATAACATCCATTCCCAAAATATGAAACATCTGTTCTGTTAAACCATATTGTCTGAGAGTAGGATAAAGCCACCTGCACCCAGACTCATGAATAAGAGAGTTAAAAATAAAATAGGAGAATTAAAAATACATACAGCTAATTGACGTAGATTAGTCAGCATTTCATTTTGATCTTTAAAGCCAGTTGTATGAATTTTGCTCACAGCATCCTCTTTCTCAGTAAGCCATGCATCAAAAAGGCACTGAAAGAAAATCGGAGAGAACAGAGAGCCTTCAGTCAGGCCTTTTCTAGTGTAATTTTTTAAAAGAACATTCCTATTTATAACTGCTAAAACTACTCACCTGCTCTTCTGCAAAGTGCTGCCATTTACGAAGAATATCTTGCAGAAGGACCCATCGGTCTTCTGTCCACCTGCAGATGACTGCCCACCGGTTTCCGAAGTGCTAGAAAGAACCATACAATAGAGGGTTTGCATCTGTTTACTTTTTTTTTTTTTTTTTTAACAAGGCAATCCGATTTTCCTGTGGCATTACAAATTTTTGTGAAAACCCTTTCATAATTAACTTTTTACAGTCCTAAGCCCTTAAAATATATTGCTTGTCACACTGAAAGGGATCTTATCACCATTGGAAATAAAACCAAAATGGAGAGAACAGGAAAAGCAACAGAACCAAAAAGTGAGAATTTTAATACTTTAATACTAATAATTTTTCTACTAACTCTCTGATACTATGCTCTCAAAAAACTCAGTTTTAAAACTTTAAAATGCCCAAACATAACTACTTGAAATGTAATTATGGTGGCCCAAAAGTATCACTAAAGCAAAAAAGTATCTGGTTCTTAAGTTGCACCATCAGTGCAGTTGATCTAAGTTTTGACCTATTTTAAAACACTGCAGTGGGAACCACCCCCCCCACACACACCTTATAAGCTAACACATCAGCACAAATCCCACCAATGTTTCACAGATATTTGTAGCATATGATACTATATATGTTTTAAAATTACACAAAACACTGACTTGTTCTCTTTCCCTTATTTTAATTGCAATCAAGCATCATTACTTTGTCTACTAGCCTTTATTGAAAAACGCCTAAGACACAGGATGGGTCTTAATACTGCTGTGATGGTGCAATATACTATGAAACGTTTATTGCAGCAATTTGCAATGATTTAATTACCCCTGAGAATCATATGCAAATTATTCAACTCCTCCTGAATAAAAAACATTGTAAAATCTTTGAGATATTATTCACTACTGCTTCCTTATTTTTTCATGTCCTTCAAAAGCACGCCTTGACAAAAGGAAAAATAGTTTCTCACTTTTTTCAAATGTATTTATTTACTCGATGATCCTTATGGGTCTCTTCCAACTTGAGATATTCTATGATTCTATATTTTTCATATTTACATATTTTTCACAGGGGCTCTAGTTTAGTTTTAGTAAAAATGTAGCACCTAAACGCTAGATTTTTAAAACCAAGGGGTGAAAATTCTAACTCTATTTTCCATCAGGAAAGAAATAATTTTATTTTGCACTGTAAAAAGTCAGCAGATAGCAGGTTTTTCATTTACTGAACTCTAAAACCAGAACAAATCTTACAGACTAAACGGCCAGTTGTCATGTCATTGAGTTATATCTTATTAGAAAAATGAAAACTACCTCTAATCAACTAGCACAAAGCTAGTTTTAAAACTTGCCAATTCTTAAACAGCTCAAGTATGTTACACAGTAATACAGATAAGTATTTCTTTTCAGTCACTTACTGTATGAATATCAAGTAGGTTTTGAGGACTTTGGTTTGCTTTTTTTTTAGGCTTCGTATTAGGATCATGGTTTTAGTATGCATTTGGAATTATGTAAGGGGTATTTGGTTTCTTGCCTAATTAGATCTAGACAAAAATGAAGCAATTTTGCAAATCTAAGAATGGAATCTCTTTTCACATTAAAATCACGTTTGGTGTTAGTGTTTGCTTGCCATAAAACATAATGTGATCAAAGATCATAATTCAAGCAAACACAAAGAAGTCCAGGTTTTGAATGTGAATATTTCAGAAGGCTAATTTCAGTATTAATAGAAAAAAAATACTTGATGGTGAAACATGTGTGCCCTCAACTTACCAGGAAACAGGGGACAACATATTTTACCCATTCACCATTAAATAAAATTGCCAAATTTCATGGCACAGAACAGTGAACAAAATTATTCTCAGCCAGATAATCCAAATTTTCTTTTTTTTCAATTACTTTTTTACTTTTATAACCATTATGATTTCACGAGTAGTATATAGTCAATACTATGCATACCACAATATGCACTCAATAATGCCTTTTCTGCAAAATTTTGTTTTGTCTAATTTCATTAATTTGAAAAACTATAATTCATAACTTTTTATATTAAGATTTGTATTTAGTTTCATTTGTCCTTAATCTGACTACATTTCCAGTTTAGCTCAAGACAGTCTCAACCTCTTCATCCTCCAACTCCAGAAGACAATCTAGCAGATCTGCAATATCTAGCACTCGTTCAGCTTTATGTTCAACTGAATATTTTTTTTTACGTTGACTGCTTTGCTTGCTAATTCGCTAGTACAAAAGTCATAAGCATATCATTCCTCATAGAACAAATGTTTGAAATCTGAACGCTGATCTGAGACACTGTCTTTCCTTGTAATTCCCATAACTGAGGATAATTGTTATTATTTAACCTCTCAAAAACACTGTATAAGATTCAATGAAGTGGCTTCTCGCTATTCTTTAACAAGGTCCAAGTTAAGTACTTAATTTTCCCTACATGCCCTTTCTTACCAGTATCACAGGAGAAAAATATCTTAATTTCTAATATACATACATTCTCTAAATACAGATGGTGAGGTGAAGCACATTTGGTTCATTTCATGCCTGATTTACAATGAAGTTTATGGACACTCATTATGTAAGGCATTTTAAAAGTACAATTACAGTTTTTACTGAAGGATTCATAAACCATCCCTAAGTTAAGCAGCAAAGGTTTTGGCACCTTTGATTTAGATCAATGTTTTCTGAAAAATCTTTTCATGACCAGACATCTTTCCATTGGTAATGCAGGTATAGATCAGAATAAATTACACTGCACAAATTTAAGCAATAATTTGCGGCTGCCTGAAATTTTGAATTCTCATTCAAGAAAAAATACAAGGTTTTTGACAAGAAAAACCTCTAAAAAGAATGAATGGACTTTCGTAGACTTTACATTTTTCTGAAGAAAATTAAATTTGTAAAGCGTGACAGTTCCATGTGAATACATACCATACATAACAACCCATAAGTCAAGTCATCACACATACTGAAAGTTATGGTCATTAGTATAGAACCATCATTTTCCTTAATGTCTATCAGCAATATCAACAGGCACACACATAGTTAAAACAGGACCAACTTTCTGTTCATTAATTTTACTTCCTAGCTAAGCCTTTTCTAACTCTCTGAAATTAACAGCATATTGTGCCAAACCTGTTCGTTCTCAGAGCGATAAGTCCTGATGTTTATAATTCATGCCAAGGAATAGTATGCAGGGAGGCTCTTGCTTATACTTATCACTATAACAACCAAGGTCAGCCAATGTCATTGTTTGCTCTGTTGGAGTGTCGGAAACAGAAAAGCGTAGAGGGGTTGCACCTACAGGGAGGAGGGGACAGGATCCCAATCTACATCATGCTGAGTATAAAAGCTAAGGGATCAAAGGGTCAGATCTCTTTCTTCAGTGGCTGACGTCTGAGGATGACCCTGTCTGTTCATCTGCCTTTGATCCCGATACATGGGTTCCTGACTCCAGATCTGAAATCTGGTTCCCACCTGTCACTGAGTCCAGTCTGAGACTTCCCCAGTGCCTACTGGTGACATCATCATGGGAGCTTGATACAGTTTCATATATACTGTATCTATTTCATTATTTCCTTTTTACTTTATTATTAAAATTTCATTAAAGTAGCTTAGTTCCTTCGAACCTCATAAATCTCTTTATTCCTCCTCTCCTTGGAGTGAAAGGTGGGGGGAGCATCTGTCATGTCATCATTGGCCAATCTGGCCTAAACCATGACGATTCAAGTTATGCTAATCATAGACTAAGCCTCAAACTAATTCTTAATCTTTATGTCTATGCTACTTTTTATATCAGACCTCTATGATATTGCATTCTTTTGATGTTTTATAAATAAAGCAGTAAATCTTTTATTGATAGTGTTCTATAAAAACCCTTATACCCGAGTAATTTTTTAATATCTCATGTTCAAGCAGCTGACTTTTCTTAACAGTCATTGCAAAGAAATAGTTTGCTCTCAACATCAGCAGTAACACCTTTATCAACTTGCCTTTATCACCGTGATATACCTTGAAAAATACTTTTTATTTGCTCATCTAGAAAATACCAAAAACTCAAGAGTACAAGATCAAATATCTGGCTTGGCTTTTACTCTAAAAAATGCAGTGATTTGTATACTACAGAAGTTTCGCTACATCAATACAAAATACAATTTTCAGCATATGATTCTAAAGAGCTACAAAACCTACTTTTTTTTTGGTCTTTTGGTCTTGCCACAGTTCAGCAAGACATGTTATTTTAATAAAATAAGTAAATGACTAAGTAACTGCACTGATAAAAGGCTTGATACCATGACCTGCCTAAAACCTGTTATTTTTCATGAGAGATCGTAACAACCATGACACCAAGATATACTGTTTGGCTGAATAGGTTTAAGACACAAATTTTCAAGTCAGAAATATCATGTCAGTACTGTCTCTTTATAAAGTAGATATTGACTACTAAATGACAACTTTATTTGACTCAACTGACATCTTTACTTCCTTATTCACACCATATAGTAGTCGCTGCTGTAAATAATCTGTGCGATGCCCAGAAACTTGGGTGGCACCAAGGGTTTTGTTCCCAACACCTAAGAAATCAGGTCTCCAGAGAAGCTGGTTGAATCCATAGTAAAAAGTAAAACACTTTCCTGCTCCCCTGAAATGCCTCTTTTACAGCCCTAGCTGGAATTTTCAGAGAAATCTACATGTAAAAGGAATTTTTTTTTTTTATTGAGAAGACTCAGAAAGAATATTCTTTATGACTACAAAAAGCAGAAAATAAAATATTCCTAGTCTGCAAAAAGGTCAAAGTAAGGAAACATAAGAACAGGAGAAAATGAGTAAAACCAGCACAACCATTGGGAACATTGCAGTGAATGTATAAAAAGTGAAATAATATGCCTCAAGTCTGCAACGAACAGAAGAGGTTTTTTGAAAGATGCTTTTTTAATAAAGTATGGCTATCCACTCCTTAAACTGACAAAAAATAGTGGAAATATGGCTTTGTCTAGATGCAAAATTGTTTTTTTAAAAAAGAAATGTCTATCACATTCACAGAATTTCTTCCATGTAACAATAAGCAGTGCGTGTAGTTCTTAAACATTCCTCACTTATTTTGATATATTTTTACAAGAACTGCCCATACATCATCGTCAATCAAAGGACAGTACCCTGAACAATCTGAATATATAATAGACAGTGTAAATTACACTCTCGGCTCCTTTCCCTCAGCAGGGGAAGAGGTCATCAAGAAGCATTTGATACATTTAATGCAGATCTCTTTCCAGAACAGACCCTGACCCCTGGAGCCTGGGCAGGGCTCTAATTTGAGGTAGCTCACAAGAGTCCTTAAGGATCCTATTGTCTGCTGGGTATAATTAGAGAAAAAGCTCCCTGCCTTCATGGCTTTTGTATGGTATCCAGCCATTTCTCTGGGCTGAAGATAATTGCCCACACTTTCCCTGCGAAGAGTCAGACTACTGCAACAGATTTGCTAGTACAATCCTCCGATTTTGCAGCACTAACTACAGATTTGAGCCTTACTCACCAGCTGCCTTTTTGGTAAGGCTCTGAACTGAGCCTAATGGGGTACAGAAGTCACAAGACTAAAGAGTCAGGTCTCAGCAGCAGCGTAAATAGATAGAACGTCACAACAGGTCACACACTGATACGTCAGGTAACCAATGTCATATAAAAGTAGTTTAAATATTCACACTCACCTAGGCTAGCTGTGAATATTCAAACTACCTCTTAGGCCAACAGCTATTTGGAAGAGAAGGACAGTAACTGTGTTTACTTTTATTTTTTCCAAGCAATGTGAACTTTTCTGTGGATAACTTGTTTAAAGGGACACTTTTGGCTTCTATGCCATTAGCTGCCTCTTAAAAAGATTTTTTTTTTTTCCATATGCATAAATCTTAAGAGCTCCTGCAATGTTCATTTGAAGCCAGTACTGATTCTTGTCATCCTGCTGAGAGTTTAAAAATCTAAGTGACCTTTTTATAGCTTTTAACATTTTTTTAATACAGATGCATGCATAAATGAATGCATTACATACATATATGTTTACATAGATGAAAATATTTCATGAATCACCACCTCAATCTTTTTAAAAAAGAAAGACATAACTGAATTGCAGCTGCTTGGAAAACACAGCCTTGACTATTACATAGCAATAACTGTTACTTCCTTTCAAATCTGATCTGACTATTGTCTCGCTGAGGCAGCCTTACTAAGATCTTTTGTCTGACAGTGCCTGCTCTTGTTTCATTCTACTTTTAAAAGTCAGACTGGCAGATACACAATCCAGCTTTGAACTTTGCTCCATTGTGCTCCATCGAGCATTGTCAAATGGTTGTGGCCTGCCACCGCATCCTGTGCATAGATTCACTTTGCAAGTGACGTAAAAAATATAAGATAAAATAAAAATCCAAACAATCTTTCTGTACACTCAAAAAAGGAGAGGTAACATTTTGCTAGGATAGTCATGAAAACATGAAACTTTGCACACCTCCCTAACACACTAAGCCCCGTAGCTTTAAATCTGTATTTTGTTCTTATTAACATCTGTGATACTGCTACATATTCTGTGACTTTTATTATTGGGCTTTTTTTTCAGATTCTTCTCTACAACTGTGTGATACAAGGAGGGAACTGAACTGGACTGTTCCACGCCACCCCGCGCTCTGCTCAGAGTGTGCCTGTGGTGCAGGATACAGTGCCTCAGGAACTGCCTTACTGGCGTCTTTCAAGGAATACACTTTCTCAATGACAGTATTAACTGGGCACTCTTCATTCCAATAACAGGAATGTTCTCCACTAGTACAGTTACAAATGGTTGCAAAGGTACCATTTGTATCCCATGCAACTTCTGTGTCTGAGCCGTTTTGGAATCCAACCTGAAACAGAACTCAGACATTACTGTAACCCGAGTATAAATGGACAACAATGGAAATATACCTCTTTCTTTGCAAAAGCCTACTGTTTGCCAGCACAGAATAACATCCTGGTTGAACCTTTTCTCATTCATTTTTGTATTTCATTTCAACTTCCTCTTACATTCAAGATATTTTCCGAGTTTAGTTGATATTTTCCTAGTTTAGTTTAGCTTCTAGAATCATGTGCTTACAAGGATCTACTGTATTCCCCTGAAGAGAATATAAGGAGCTGTCAGGAAATTCTGGAAGGCACATACAGTTCTGACACTTAATATTAATTTAAAAGGAAGTAATAATTGACAGATCAGTAGAGGCTGATTGTTACCTTGGCTGGATTGCGCTCCCTGAGTGACAAAGGGGTTGCAATAAAGAAAACTGAGACTTATTTTTGAAGAGGCAGTGCTCAGCATCTTAGCCAAACGTACTACATACTCTAAATTCCAGACTATTTACTGATGTACTGGTATTGCTACCCAAATTGGTTAGATTCCAGATAGCACACAGACATCTGTCTGTGCTACAGCGATACCTTCCAGCTGAATGTATTGATAGCTTCTCTAGAGAAACACTGGCCTTTAATTATTCAAAAACCAGAAAGCTTTTTATTTTCTTGGGCAATGAAGCAGAAAGATGGGAAAGTACTTTCTTCTTTCTGAAAGAAAAAAGTAGAAGGAATCTTCGTTGTAGTACTGCTGAACCTCTTGAGCAGTGACCCTGGAGATCTTACCACCAACACAGGAGAATTCTTGATTTCAATCAATGTATCTCAACACCAATTATCCATTTAAGTTTATACAGAAGTTACAGAAGCATTGCAACGTAAATAATACAGTACGAGCAACTTTTTAAAGATGCAAGTGAAACACTAAACTTTCTTAAAATAAAAGCTAATATTTGACAAATTTTTAGAACATCTTGGCTGCTAGATTTTTCATAAATGTATCTCAAATGTGTCATTCTTTTAAGGATACTCAAGTACTTGTATTTAGAAAACAGAGGATATGGAGGTATTTGTTGATTGTTTAGGTTTTGGGTCAAAATGCAATTTAGAACAGGTTTGGATTGCAAGGATTTTGCTGCTAACTTGTCCTAATTCTAGTGCTCTAGGAAGCCTTGTCATAAGAATCCCAAATGATAAACCATTGTAAAAAACATGTATACTGAAGAGAATATACACTTAAACAGAGAAATGAAACTAAAGACAGACTTAGTCTAAGACTAAGGAAGGACTTGCCTTCATTTTCTAGGCTATATGTCCACAAGAAACTAATGGGAAAGAAATGATGAATTTACCCAAAAAAGTATTTTAGAAAAAACAGCATGTTCTTAATATTTCTTAATAACCATTATTTGTCTGGAAAAATATGTTCTTGTACTCATTCACTATTTGTTTTTTCCTTATTTTTAAAAAGTCTGATTTCAATTTTGTGGGACCAGCATTGCCACTGAAAGACAGACATATTGTGCGTTATTTAAAATGAATATGCCTTTAGGCATTGCCAGTGGATAATGACACTTTATGTTACTGTAACACCAAAATATACTACATATACCAGAAGTTTCTCATCAGAAGAAAAACCCTCTGTTCTCAATAACTCACGCTCTGCTGAATTGTGTAGATTCTTAAATGCAAGATCCTTCTCCTCCTTAACTACAACACAGAATCATGTTACTTCTGCCAGGAGTCATGAAATACAGTTAAGAAGATCAAGACAAACACTTGTCCTTGGATAGATAAAACAGGTTGATACTGAAGGAATCACAAATCAAAAAGAAAGCTGCTCTCAGATATTTGTTTGTCTCCAAAATACATGCATTTATTCATCTATGCAAAAGTCACGTCCTACAGAAATATTTAAGATCATCCTCAGAAGTATCTCCAGAGACACATCCAATGTAATAGTTCTTCAACCTTGTTAACCTTAACCTTGTTAACAGTTAGTGCCACCCACAGCTTGTTCTCTGATAGACAGAAGACTAGTTGTTACCTGAAGTTGCTCTTCCAGTGCAGCAGTAGCTCTGTCTCCACTGTTTTCATCCACCACTACTACCATATGGGTTAGAGAATTCACCTTGACTTGCTCCTGTTCCAAATCTTCTTGAAATGCCTGTAATTAAAGTATACATGTTAGAGAGTGCGTTCCAAAGTAAGAAAATGCTGTTTATTTGGAGTCCAATTAACTGATGCACATGCATAACTAAACAACTATGAGAACTTTATACTCCTAATTGCTGTCAATGCTAACTAATTTAAACTCATTTTGTTACCTTAGCATGTATATAGTAACCAGCATACTGGGCAGATTTCCATTCCTTTCACAAAAATATCTGTTACCCACTCAAAAGTCCTAACTCTTGATACGATATTTCGGACTGAAAATTTGGCTTGAGAAAGTATTTGTTGAGTTCATGTAGTTGACTTACAGATATCAGTATAGCATGTATACAAACCGATAGCCTGCAAATTTTAAATAGGCACTGGATTAGATTTTGTATTTCATATTTGAAAAAATAAAATATTTTAATATGTTAAAATTATAAACATATTAAAATGAAATAATTCTTCAGTAAACAATCACATAATATCTTCAGCTTAGCACTCCTACAACATTAGTAACATTGGATGAAACTGCTCATGAGACGATTTAAGATTAGAAAACATGCAGGACCCTTGTTTCACTTATTGCAGAAATCAGGAAACAAAGTGAGAGAGGCACTTTATAATTTCTGAAAGTCTGAGGAAAAGCTTTCTTGTCGTTTTAGCTTTGGTACCTGCAATAAAACTGAGGACAATCTTTTATGGAGAAATAGCAAACTCCTAAAAGTGAACAAACTTCTCTCAAATCTGCACAAATTGATATTTGAATAATTCCTAATCTTGCCAGATTTCTACAGCTCTTCACACCTCTGACCTTCCCACAATTTCCCAGGCTTCATGTAATAAATCCAAGCAAACGTTCCCTCCCTCCTCACAGCAAGTGAGAAGTGCAATAGGAAGTTTAGACATAATCATTCTTCAGCTAATGGTCTCCAGCATATTCACTGTACACTTAAGTTACATCACAAAAAAATAAAGAAATAAAAAATCTGAGGTACTGCAAGGTACTGTAACACCTAAGTAACACCCCCTTGGTGCTTTTCAGTGCCCCCTCTTACTTTTTTTTTCTTTTTTTCTCTCACTTAAAACCAAAAAGTGCCCAGCTCCTGCCCGACACCAGGGAACTGAGCTGCCAGACCTATTTGCTCCTTCCTTTGCTGAGATGCAGCAAGAAGACAGGTGACAAAGATGGAAAGAGAAGGAGCTAAAGAAGTGTTGGTACTGAAACCTTAAGCCACAGAGAAGGCAATAGTCAGGTTTTTTTCATAGCGTTTGTTACCTATCTCCAGCTTTATATATTAACAACCAAATGTGCATCTTTAACTCCCAATAGTTAACCACTGTTTTACATTACTGGGTTCTGTGTCATGTTCTTAAATAAAACTCGAAAGAACCCTCATCCCACTCCCCTGAAAAAAACCCCAAGATATCCAGGACTACATCCTGCCTGACACACTTTTTAAGTATCTATAAATAGTTCCAAGAGAATAAGGTGGAAAACCTGAGTTCTGCATTGTGTCCTCAGTACTTCAGCAGAGTGTTTCCTGCTGATTAGTACATATATAGTATGATAGTCACAGTCTGAAAAATAACATGGCTAACCACATATGCCTTGTCACAACTGAAACCTTGACTGTATTACAAACTATATTGAACTTCACCAGATCAATTTTTCTGATGCTTTTTCAAGTAGAGTAATTCACTTAAGTATAAAGAACAAGCCCTTTCTGAAGATTAGGTCATGCATTTTAGAACTGTTTGGTAAAACTTCTTACTTTTATTTGAAAATTAAAAAATAAAATCTAACTTGGCTATAGGCAATAGGAAAGGAATTCACAGACTACTTTGGTTTTAAGATATAAATTTCTTACACTAACACATTTCGGAGTTTTAATTCCTTCGTGGGCACAGCCTTTGAGCTAATATATTCATGCCTGTGATTACCATTTGCTTCAGAGAGCTAGACTATCAAGCAATTCTCAAGGACTGTGAAGTATGCTAAATTGTGAGAGCCATTCCTGGAATTCAGGCTTTTCAACATTTTATGACCCAGCACTTGATCAAGGAAGAGGAGGCAGGTTACTCATGGATCAGACCATATAACACAGCTTCCTTCCTCCAGGTTCAATCCCCTCTTTCAGGCATACAACAATAAACACATTGCCCTGTAAGCCGACAGCCAGGGAGGAGGTGAATTTTATTTCCTGATTAGCGCATATCTGAGAGAGAGCATCCCAGAACAAAACCAGAGTTAACAATGCTCTGCAAGTGCAGGAATGGAGGGCATTTTGGAAGTGGGAGTCTCGCACACTGTGTGAAAGACTTGAGAAGTCAGGGAACTGATGAAACTAGAATGTTGACTCATTTTCTAATCCCCAGACAGACTGAATTTGAGAATGAGATATTCAATGTGATAAAGGGCTGTTCTTTATAATCCTAGTGTCTATTTTTACCATGAAATTAATTCTCGATAATTGTTTGTACGCAGAAGATTGTTGAAACAGGAATTTATTGAGGGCAGTCTCAAGACTAGAGCATGCTCTGTTCAAATCATTTAGATTGAAGTTTCTAACAAGTTCTCCTGAGCTTGTAGAGATAATAAATTTTCAAGGACTCAAAATGTAAGATGGATATAGATTGTTGATGCGTGGGGATAGCAACAACAGAAACTCATAAAACTCCACAGTTTCTTTAATTTCTATCTATCAGATAACAACTTAGGTGACCCTGACATGATCTACTGCAAAGTGAATAAAAACTTTGGATAAAAAATATCTTAAAAA
>VXBO01014157.1:4432-19076 GCA_013400135.1 Rhinoptilus africanus
GAGTTACAAAACAACTACATTCTACCCTAGAGTAAAAGGTAATAGTGGACCTAAAATGGATGCTAGAAGCTGAAGAGAGCACTTCTAGAAATACTGTTTCTATGTTGGGCACTAGCTTGTATCAAAAAGGTGTACCCCTTGGCATTAGAATAAGTCTTTGTAGTTTTCTTTCATCCCACTGTTGCATCACAGATAGCACAGGTAAAGGAGGGTGAGCTTTTAATTTTGTATTTACTCTATTACTAGTAATAGGGGAACCTACTCTAGCTGATGACAATAAATGGTTCTCCCTTTTGATTTGTAAGGTCAAGTATGCTGAAAAACAGCATACTCTTTTTTTGGTAGTATTTGTTTCGTTTAAGGGAACCATGAGATCACCACACAGGTTTCATCAGATATTTACAAAATGGGCCCTTTTCATAGAAGGAGGTGTTTTCCTGGTTCTGTAATACTACCCATTTAATTCCACTGTGTGAGTATTGATTCTTTTGTTTTTAGGCAGGTATGTTATCCAGAATGTGGCAGCCCAGAAAGATGGAGAAAAATCTAAAGTCAAAGTGAAAGTCCGTGTCAACACTCATGGCATTTTTAGCGTGTCCACTGCATCCATGGTAGAACCAGTGAAAAGTGAAGACAGTGAGGATGTTGGTGTTGAGACTGAAGTGGAATCTCAGGACCAGAGGCCTACTGAAAACTCAAGTGATGTAGGTTTCTTGTGTGTCAGTGTTCTTACTGAAGAAAGTGTGTTCTGTTATGTACTCTGGAAGAAAAATACCTTCTTCTAAGAAAGCAATCTGAGGTTAATTTTGAGATGTGACTAGCTGTCAGTAAACATAATATCTTTATTAAGAACAGAAGAAAATTTGTGCTATCTCAAAAGTGTGTGGATTTTAAAATCGATTATTGGGCAGAGGACCAATTAGCAGCAGGTGGGTTGCTTGAGGGTGGGGTTGTGGGCTGCCATAGTTATCAGACTGTTCCAAATAGGAAAACTTGGTTTAGATTATTAGTCATCCATGCTCTCTGTGTTAAACAGGATTTGTGCATAATCCTTTGTATTAGTAGAGGTGGGTTTTTTTTTTTAAACTTCTTGTGGAAGGGAAGACTGGATTGTTTTCTACAGCATTGAAGGGGAGGGGGACACTGGGGAATCGTGCAGCATTGTTATGATGTACTTGATGTTTTAATAGATGTCTGAGGGGGAAAAAGACCTTAAACGCTATGACTCAGTAAATTAAAAGCCGATTTCTATAAGAGAAAGTGGTAGCATGTGCACACACGCACACGAGTATTATGCTGGAAGCCTGGCACTGGTAGCATTTTCACTAAGTCCTTCTGAACTCGCACCTATCTCTATCTCCGTTAGTTAAAGCGTGTATGTTTCTGCGTGTGCACAGAATGCTTTGTAGGGCACTCAATACAATATGTGCATCAGTAGTGAAGTGCCCTATATATAACTTTTTTTAAATACAAGTGCACATGCCTTCTACATCCTTTGTGCCTGGGCTTTCATTTCAGAAAAATATCCAGCAAGAGAACAGTGAGGCTGGAACACAGTCCCAGGTACAAACAGATGGTCAGCAAACGTCACAGTCTCCCCCTTCATCAGAACCTCCCTCTGAAGAAAACAAAATCCCAGATGTCAAGAAAGTGAGTGACCCTTTAACTCTGTTGAAAATGTTATGCTCTATAATGGTGGCATTTAAAATGGTAACATATTTCAGGAAAAAGTAAGGAACTTGGTACTTGGAACCTTTTTCATTTTTACACCTTTTCTATTGTGAAAAAAAAAATGTATATATCTCGTGATGATTTTTGTAAGGAGTTTGCAAGAGAATTCCTGCAAGAAGTCCCTCTCTATCAGTTCCTTGTCTTTATGTGATGTTGTTCAGCTAATTTGTTTGGGTTGCAGACAGTTGTAATTTGTTTAAAGGCCGTTAGAGGCCAAGCTTATTAGGCCTGCTGAGATGAAGTTGGGGTCAGGAATTCATAAACCTAAGAGGAAATAATCTCTGGAAAACATACGCCTGTGTGATATTGCTAATAGTTTGCTCTTCATCTGTATAAGGTGAAAAATGTCTTGGGTTAAAATCTTGCTGCTGTCAGCATCACCACTGAAGTGCTAAGCTGCACATGGGCGCTTCTGGAAAGCCTGCAGATACGCCATATAGCTGTGAAACGTCCATGTAGCTCAGTACTTACTGTCCACGAAATAGACGTAAGCAGGCTAGGGTAGGAGGTGAAGTCCACAAAAGGAAATTACGTTTTGAAGATTCTGAAAGAACACAGAAAATCTCTGCATGGTCTTCCTGTTAATGTATGTTTCATCATAGTGCTACTTTATCAGAAGGAAGTCAGGAAAATTACCATATTTCTCTTCTCTCCAACTCAGACAAATGAGAAGAAAGGTGATCAGCCTCCAGAAGCTAAAAAACCCAAGATAAAAGTGAAGAATGTGGAACTACCTATTGAAGCTAACTTGGTTTGGCAGTTAGGAAGAGATCTTCTCAATATGTATATTGAAACAGAGGTGAGTTGGAGTGTGGTTTAGGCTTCTGTGATTGCCATTACTAACCACTCCCCTGCCTTTTAAAGCAACCCCTTTTACAGTAACCCTGAAGTGTGGATTTGAATTTACAGTGAGCTAATATACAGTCCAGTTTTAACACATAACTGGAAAATGTAAATCAGAAAGGTTGAAGTGTTGTTTGTAGTGGTAGTATCAGAGCACTGATCAGTGGAGTGACATCACAGATTGGTTCAAGCTGTTGTAACCTAGAGAAGAACATCCCATGTCTTCAGATGAGTCCACTTTGTAGCAATGAGCGTTCCAGCAGTTACCTGAGTCCGGGACTCTGTGAAATTACTGTGGTTTACAGGAACTGTGCTTTGCAGACTGCTGTTTAAACGTAGGTATTTTTTAATTAAAATATATTCTGTGGTTATACAGGGAAAGATGATTATGCAAGATAAACTGGAGAAAGAAAGAAATGATGCCAAGAACGCAGTGGAGGAATATGTGTATGAGTTCAGGGACAAGTTGTCTGGACCATATGAAAAGTTTGTTTGTGAAAAGGTAGGTAATAGTTTCAGCATCTTCTCTGAAAATACTGATACCAGATACCTATTCTGTATTCCTTTGTCAAGCTTTCTCACAGCTACCCTGGAAACAGCTGAAAACCATAACACATTTGAAGGATGACTGGGACTGATCCAGAATTAGGTTCAGGCTTAGCAGATAGTACATGTCCCTGAAAATAAATTCTGTTACAAATGGAATGAAGTTTTGGTTCCAGAAGAAGTTAGTTGACTATAAGGAGAAGCTGTGTTGCTGTACGTAATCAAACACATGAATTAAAGCTGCACCCCAAGCATTGCCCTAGTCATGGATAAAAGGCTTTAAATGCTACCTATGTTGTAGATGTGTGTGTTTCCCAGTTCAGAAACTGGTGTGGTTCATCCAATTTGATTAGGTAAAAGATGCAGTAGAAACGTAATTTTGATGTTGGAGGCTAAGAATTAATGTGTATATTGACCAGTGTCCTGTTACTGCAAGTCAAACACAGTCAATTGGTGCATATTTTGATGTTCAACATGTTGAATTCTATCGATATATAGGATCTGCAGGGATTCTCTGCACTCCTAACAGAGACAGAAGGCTGGCTGTACGAAGAGGGTGAGGATGAAGCAAAGCAGGTGTACGTAGACAAATTAGAGGATTTAAAGGTAGGTCTGTTAGTATACTCAAGTGCAAAGTTTCCAAAATAACACACAAAACAATGTTAACGAATCATGTAACGCGTAGAAATTACTTTTTCTTAGAAATTAGGTACTCCAATTGAAATGCGTTATCAAGAAGCAGAGGAACGACCAAAGCTGTTAGAAGAACTGGGACACAGGCTCCAGTATTATGCTACGATAGCTGGGGAATTCAGAAATAAAGTAAGTGGCCTCAAAGTACCTATTTTTTTACCACAAAGCGTTTCACTGAGGCTCACCAGCCGGCAAAGGCTCCAAATTCACTTTCAGATGAGCTGCAATCTACTGTTATATAGGTCACAAATTTAACACCACAAATGTTTCTCAGTACTCAAAAAAATCTTGCCTAGTGCGTCATATCTTCAGTTACTTTATACTGCTAGATGTTTTCAGGCCAAAAAGGACATGCTTACAAAGAGTGAGGGTTGGACTGTGGTCTGATTCTTGACCTTTTAAAAGCTTGTCTGACCTTTTTTTTGTGTACTCTTCCTCCAGTTCTTTTATGAACAAGAATTGTGCCATGGTGAGAAGCACCACTGTAAAAGCTATTCAGGATAAATTAAAACATGTAGTGTTTTTCATTATATATGGGGGAGCTTTGCCATTGATATTTAAAGATTTACTTTCTTGATAAGCATTCCTGCCTTTTGAAAATTTAGTCCTTGGGTTTCAATTTAATGAGTTTCAACAGGGAAGCTCACAACTCTCAGGCTAATTCAGTTTGAGACCGAGACTTGCGTCAGAAATTTATGTCCTCGCAGCTATAGATTACAAATTTGTCATTATTCGGTGAAATCCTTCGGTAGTATTACACAGTCTTGAAATAACTAGCATCACTGAAAGCAGTACATTTAAAATGTGAATCCATATTTAGAATTCTTAACCAAAATCATGGGTTATGTTGCTAGGTAGATCCTTCTCCTGATATCAGTTAATTGTGTAACTATGGCATTGTAGGGAACGCTGTTAAAGTTGAACAACTGATTCTTTTCCTTTCTGTGTACAGCAGAATTGCAGTCTAAACTACCTTAGGCCCATGTAAGACTCTAGGAGGGAGGGGATGGTTTTTTATCAATGCTGTTAATGTTATTTTATTGTGTGATCTGTTTGTGAAGCCTCTGTTCCCTCTGTGAACTAGGTTTTTTGTTTGATTATTGGGCAAAGGAAGCTTTATTTTGCCTTGTCTCTTGCTGTAACAGTTCTGGCTTGTTGCTGACTTCTATTTATTTTGAAAAATCGGTAAAGGTTGTAAGTTGTAAATAATTAGGATAGTCTTGTTGGCATGACTTGATGACTGTAAGCTTTACATTAACTAATACAAAATGTTTGTGTTTGGGCAGGATGAGAAATACATCCATATCGATGAAATGGAGATGATGAAAGTAGAGAAGTGTGTTGGTGAAGTGGTGGAGTGGATGAATAATGCTGTGAGTGCACAGGCTAAGAAGAGTTTAGATCAGGATCCAGCTGTGCATTCAAGTGAAATTAAGGCAAAGCTACAGGTAAGTACCATAAGAAACTAATTCTAGAGGCTGATGCTAAAATTAGGCTGACAGCTGTCCCCCTCCCTCTCCTCCAGTTTCATCTTAATGCTCCAGTGGTCTTAAAGTGTAGTCAGAAACTTGGACAGAAGGAGATTCAGTAGAAAGCAGAGGAGCTCTACTATACTGTATACAGTTCTGTGGAGCTTATTGACATTTTATGTCTTTCAGTCACCTTAAAAACTCATGTTTTATCAGTGTTACTGATAGGCACAAAGTAGTCTTGGAAAAAAACCCATGTGACATGCAAAATATTGAGTTGAATTTTGCCTACAGAACTTCAGAAAGTAGACCAGTTAATTCATTTCAGGATACTTGTCAGTTTGGACTTAGGAAACAAATACAGAAGCAAGTTTCAGTATTTCAGGCCAGGTCTGTTCGCAGTAGTGAAGCTGGTGGGTTCTTGATAATTAATATACATCTTCTGACCACATCTTTTCCCTTTCTTTTAGGAGTTAAACAATGTCTGTGACCCTGTTGTGACACAACCAAAACCGAAAGTTGACTCTCCTAAGGAAGAAAACCCATTAAATGAACGGAGTGATTATAAAACCGAAGACATGGGAGAAGATGACAAAAATCCTGAAATGCCTCAACAGAATGGTGAATGTCATCCAAGTGATCAAAACACCATCAGCATGGACTTGGACTAAACCACTGCACTTGCAGCAAGTTATTTCATCCCATGACAGAAAATATTTTTGCTGTCGTATGTGACGGGGGGGTGGGAATGCATTGTTTTGGGAACTATTTATATTTTTTTCTTAAGACTTGTCTAGGATACGTTGTGTTATGGGAGGAAGAATGGTAATAGTGTTGGTCATGACTATCCTAAAAGGAAAATTGCCTTGGTAACTTTCAGATTCCTGTGGAATTGTGAGTTCATACTAAGCTTCTGTGCAGTATTTAACCACTTGCATCACTAAAGATGAAAAGAAGCCCTTGCTCTGAAATAATACTGCTCCTTCAAAAGGTAATCAAAACCTTCGTAGGCATTTGTAGATGCCAAGGTAGTTTTCTTTTGTCTGGACATGTAATTGGGTATGTCAATAAAAAGCCAGTGTCTGTCCCGTTCATAAGGACTTTCCAGGAGAGATCCTTCTGTTCTAAGGTTTTTGCAGTCCAAAGCTCTTATCGGATAATAAGGTGGTGAAATGTGTTAGTAGCATGCAGAAACGCTTACGTTTCATCTCTTGCTAAACAATACATTTTTCATGTGGGGTACATAAAATGAAGGAAATGCTGATTCTGTTAGTGTTATTGTGAAGCTTTTTAAAGAGCTTTAAAATAAAGTTCATTTTACTGGTATCTCCTGCCTCATTGGATTTAGCTGTTTTTTCAGTACTTCTGGTTTAAGTGTTGCCCTTTGCACGGTTTGTGACAGGCCATTGCTTTGTGTTCCGGTGCATGAGAATCATAAAAAGGCTTAAAACTCTCAACTTACTGCACAACTGTTCTGTTAAGTGTGACAGTAACTTGGCTGCTTAACAAGTTATGCCTCTTCCTTTTCTTTGCTCCAAGAGTTGTACACACCTGAAAACCTGGAAACTTCGCAGATGTTCAGGCACAGGCCAAAATTTGTAACACTCAGAACCCTACAGCTTAGAGACAACAATCTACAGTTCAGAAAAAAGATGTTAAAACCTGATCAGGCTCTGCTGCCTTTCATTACAGACTCAACTGAATGGTAAAATGAGATTTGGGTCCATTCTGCTGAGCAAGTGGCTCTTGTTGAGACCTTGGGAGAGGTTTTAAAAAGTGGAAGAATTCCTCAACTAAATCTCTGTGGTCTACTGAAGAAGCCTAATTTTAGACACTTGGGAGCTAAGGAAATGCTGAAAGAAATTTTGTATCCTCTGCTTTAGACATCAAACTCTATACTATGGTATCAGGCACCTGAAGTACTGAGGAAAGGATTTTTCTTGGAAGCATATTCCAAAGGGTGTTATCTCTGTGGATCCATTGGAGCATAAACCCCATATATAAGCTTGTGACAACAGATACTGGAAGATCAGTGTCACTAAATGCAAAGGGCTTTGTGGTTGTTTTTTTTTTTAAGGAGTTAGTGTGATTCCAGCAGTGTTTTGTCTGAAACAACAAAACCAAGAGGAGAAAAGATAAATTAGTCCCCTTGGAGACACTGAAGAGAAAGTATGGGTTGGACTGATGGTTTTTGGGGCCAGCTATAATCCTACGGCAAGTGGTTTTTTGTGTTCTAGTTACGGCTTTTAGCAGCATCCCAAGTCTTCTCACAGCTGGGTTGCAGGAGCAATACTGCAGTGTGTGCAAGTTCCCACGGTAGTGCCCAATTCTCTGCAATGACTATAAGCAACTGGATTATCAAAATGCAGATCCCTGTTACTGGCTGCTTTGAGCTGCCTGTTCTTTCTTTACCTCTGCTGATCCATGAGACAATTACGTACAATAGGCAACACTAGGAATACCCTTTCCTTTTCCTAGAGATAAAAAATAGGAAGTCAGACCAGACTTCAAAACCATGTTTGGAGTGTGGAAGAGTACTTTGCTGTTGGTACTTGTAGAGAGGGTAGCACTGAGGGTTAAGTTTCTGTAACAGACTACTGCTTGCTCAGATTATTGCTAAAATGGAAATCATCATTCTAGCACCATAAAAGAAAAAGTTACACTGCAGAATCCCTAGGATGCCATAGCAGGAAGCTTAGCCTGATCAGAAGAAAACTTTGTAGACATTTAAAGTAGAATTCTGTCAGAACATCTAGTCCTGGATCTACAAAAAGCAGCTTTACTGGCCCTGGAGTGATGGATTGTCATGTGTTCAGTTACCTCTATAGAAGGTACTGCTCTCATTTTCTTTTAATGAACTTTCATAAAAGAAGTCTGCACTGAGAACAGACAAATCTGGGATTCCTTTTCAGCTTTCTGGAACATTAACTATTTCATAGCAGCTACTGGTATGGAAAGTGATTGATCACTTAAAAACTTAAATAAGCCACTAAATCTTAGGCTGCTTATGCTTCAACCAGGGGAGGGTGGAATGAAAGCTGAATCACTGATTCAGCTTTTCCTCCTCTTCCTTCCCCCCAGTTTAAAGAATTTTTTACTTTCTAATTTACCTGTTACCAGGTATGTGGAAATAGTGTGCATGTGTTTAACTTTAATCTCGGCATGTGAGGATGTTCAGGATGGTAGTTTCCTTCATGCTGTAACAAACCAGAACACTCAGCAGTGCAAGGCATAGAATTAGAGAATGGTTTGGGTTGGAAGGGACCTTAAAGATCATCTAGTTCCAACCCCCTGCCCTGGGCAGGGACATCTCCAACTAGACCAGGCTGCTCACAGCCCCATCCAGCCTGGCCTTGAACAATTCCAGGGATGGGGCATCCACAGCTTCTCTGGACAACCTGTTCCAGTGCCTCACTACCCTCAGAGTGAAAAATTTCTTCCTGATATCTAATCTAAACCTACCCTCTCCCAGTTACAAACCATTACCCCTCATCCTATTGCTACACTGCCTGAGTATTTATCCATCTTTCCTGTAGGCCCCCTTTAGGTGCTGGAAGGCTGCTGTAAGGTCTCCCTGGAGCCTTCTCTTCTCCAGGCTGAACAATCTGAACTCTCTCAGCATAGAGCTCCAATCCTCTGATCATCTTCTTTCAAAGGTCCTAGAAATGTGTCTCATTATACAAATATTTATTTCCTATGCAGAAAACTGTGTGAATTATACAAGGAAGTCAAATTGCCACTAAAAATAAACAGGATATGAGAGGAAAATGCTGAAAAAGTACTTACACTGCCTTATTGGGTCATTATTAACCTTAGTTATGTGTATAAATATTCCTTAAGTGTCATTATCTTGCCACCATAACAGACTTGTGAATAACTCTGTCTTTAAAACAAAAGTTAATAACCTCACAATGCACATCAAATTTCCCTGAAATTCAATCTTTCTGTAATTCTGAGTCTCGGGGGATTCAAAGTAATGTAAAATACATGAGACTTACCAGAGCTCTTGTATTTTACTCTTCTATTACGCTTTTTCAAAAGGTTTTGTGGAACTAAAAATTGTGAAATGATGCACACTGAGAAATTATTTTATAAAATCAGATTTTTAAGTATTTTAGTCCAGTAAGAGCTTAGAAACACAAAAGGATAAGGGCAAAATAAATAAAAAGTAAAATCTTAAATTTAACTTTATTTACTGTATAAGCTCTCATAAAGCTTTGCTCTAGCACATTTTGATGGGCTAAGTGCATGGGCTGATGGTTACTAAACTTCAAATTATGCATTTTAACAGTTGATCAGGTATCTTGTCCCTCAGTGAAATTTCCTTCTATTATTATTGTTTCTTCCATTTTTGTGATAGCTTTTCCTTTCTTCCTGGATGTACATGATGGAAGCGATGGAGCCAAAATAAGATGATCTAGTACCTGGTCTAGTGGGAGGTGTCCCTACCCATGGCAAGGGTTGGAACTAGATGATCTTTGAGGTCCCTTCCAACCCGAACCAGCCTATGATCTCTCTGGAATACGAAGTACACTTGCTGCAGATGTGATGAAGTTTTCATTTGTCAGACAGTAGACTAATACAGCTCATGCTGAATTTCATCATTTTTTTTCTCAGCCTGTTGTTGGAAATGCAAAGACATGCTTGCTCTAAGTACACCATCTTATTTCCATCACTTGTTTCAGCCTGGAGAAGAGAAGGCTCTGGGAAGACCTTATAGCCCTTTCCAGTACCTAAAGGGGGCCTACAGGAAAGATGGGGAGGGAGTCTTTATCAGGGAATGTAATGATAGGATAAGGGGTAATGTTCTTAAACTGGAAGAGGGTAGATTTAGATTAGAATCTTTCCTAGAAGAGATTCTTTCCTGTGAGGGTGGTGAGACACAGGAACAGGTTGCACAGGGAAGCTGTGGATGCCCCATCCCTGGAAGTGTTCAAGGCCAGGCTGGATGGGGCTCTGAGCAGCCTGGTCTAGTGGGAGGTGTCCCTGCCCAGGGCAGGGGGTTGGAACTAGATGATCTAAAGATCATCTAGGGCCCTTCTAACCCAAACCATTTTACGATTCCATGAGTTGCAGGACAGAAGACCCTCCTTCTCGCACTAGGTGCACTGGCAGGCCTTAGGGCTCTGTTAGTATTCTGTAGGGAACCCAGGAGTGTTTCCAGGATGCACGAGTGGGAATCTCCTGAGGTTCAGCCTGGCCAAAGGTCCTGGGGAGGGAGGGAAGGTAACCACGTGAAGAGATGCACAAGGAGGACTCATCTCTCAGGTCAGGGTAACACCAGCCGTAAAGGGGGTAGGGGGTCTTCAGTTAACTTCTGGGGAGAGGAGAAGCAGAAAGCAGGATCACGACATACACCTAACAGAAAGCTCAGACAGAAAAAAATGTTCCNGGTGTCCCTACCCATGGCAAGGGTTGGAACTAGATGATCTTTGAGGTCCCTTCCAACCCGAACCAGCCTATGATCTCTCTGGAATACGAAGTACACTTGCTGCAGATGTGATGAAGTTTTCATTTGTCAGACAGTAGACTAATACAGCTCATGCTGAATTTCATCATTTTTTTTCTCAGCCTGTTGTTGGAAATGCAAAGACATGCTTGCTCTAAGTACACCATCTTATTTCCATCACTTGTTTCAGCCTGGAGAAGAGAAGGCTCTGGGAAGACCTTATAGCCCTTTCCAGTACCTAAAGGGGGCCTACAGGAAAGATGGGGAGGGAGTCTTTATCAGGGAATGTAATGATAGGATAAGGGGTAATGTTCTTAAACTGGAAGAGGGTAGATTTAGATTAGAATCTTTCCTAGAAGAGATTCTTTTCTGTGAGGGTGGTGAGACACAGGAACAGGTTGCCCAGGGAAGCTGTGGATGCCCCATCCCTGGAAGTGTTCAAGGCCAGGCTGGATGGGGCTCTGAGCAGCCTGGTCTAGTGGGAGGTGTCCCTGCCCAGGGCAGGGGGTTGGAACTAGATGATCTAAAGATCATCTAGGGCCCTTCTAACCCAAACCATTCTACGATTCCATGAGTTGCAGGACAGAAGACCCTCCTTCTCGCACTAGGTGCACTGGCAGGCCTTAGGGCTCTGTTAGTATTCTGTAGGGAACCCAGGAGTGTTTCCAGGATGCACGAGTGGGAATCTCCTGAGGTTCAGCCTGGCCAAAGGTCCTGGGGAGGGAGGGAAGGTAACCACGTGAAGAGATGCACAAGGAGGACTCATCTCTCAGGTCAGGGTAACACCAGCCGTAAAGGGGGTAGGGGGTCTTCAGTTAACTTCTGGGGAGAGGAGAAGCAGAAAGCAGGATCACGACATACACCTAACAGAAAGCTCAAACAGAAAAAAATGTTCCTGTTTTAAAGAACTTAAAAAGGAATGAGGGACCTGAAGCGTTGCTATGACTGATCTTTGTCTCCTGGCTCTTTATTCGTGGATTAGGGCTACTGGTTCTGTTACTTCTGTAGATGAGGATACTGGACTGCCAGGTGAGTTACTAAATTTGAGTGGAGGTTTTAACTCGTCTGTTACAGCTGAGAGCACCTGGTTACCAGGGTATCTACTGCTCTGGTACATATAATGTTCGTGTCCTACACGTGTATTTCTGTATTTTGTATCTCCCTGTGATTAAGCCGCAGCACAGCTCTTAGAAAGATATTCCAAAAATAAACAGATACATGTTTATGTAATCTTCCAAGTCAGATGTTATTTATTGCATGGACCTTGATCAGTCCCCCAGACTGGTGTTGATTTCAGTGGATATTAATTCAGATAGTTTTCAGCTGACTTGCAAAAGTGGTGAAGGAGACAAAACTGAATAGAAAAAAATAGGGCTTAAGCATAAAATTTCCACAGAATTATATATATTTTTTTGTGTGAAAGAAGCATAACAGACATAGTAAAACCTCTTAATATCTGCATTTTTAGGTTTTGAAGTGTCTTTAAAGCTGGCCTCTAGTTCTTCTGGCTGAAGGAAGTCAAATTTAAATATTGTTTGACCTCGTTCTTCCTCCACAGAATGTAGGATGCATATGGGAAAATAGAGAAAGCCCAAAGGCATTCCCTGTGGAATGAAGAAACCCCCATCCTGTCACTCAAATGTTGCCCCTGGTGATTTAAAATACAGATGAAGACTAAACTAGAAGAAGCAAGACAGAGAAGTAAAGGTCTAAACGTTAAATGCAGTCCATGAATCTATGCTGTAGGGAAATCGAGGGATCAGGCTACTGAGGGGCTGAGCTTGAATTGAGGGATAGGGCTATGGAGGGGCTGAGGGTACCAGCTTTCTCCAACTGCAGAGCTCTGATGGCATGCCCGGTCCCTGCACCCGGTGGTAATGCTGTAACCCAGCTGCTTGTGTGGAGGCTCTGAGGCTCCAGCGAGGATCAGACACATCCCAGTGATACTGAAGTGGAAACAGCACCATGAATGGCACTTCATGTGGTTTGAGAAGTGCATGGACCATGCAGAGGGCAGGGCTGAGGTTTCCCGGGCTGCCGGAGGGGATGGAAACTGAGTAACCTAATCACATCATTGCCATTGAAAAGCAGCTGGACACAGGCTTGTGTACTTCATGGATATTTCTACAGCTCCAACTGAGCCACGTAAGAACATACTTACAATACAACTGTGTTTATATACACTCGACAACGATACATATCTACAGCAAAATAAAGAATAAATCTGTAACATCCCACACAATTCACAGTAATACACAGATACAGGTCACAAGAGAAGAACGCGTCACTGAACAACGTTGCAAAGAGACCACATTCTGTGCAGGGCCAAACACAAAGCCCAACAAGTGAACACTAAGCGCGTGCCTCAGTAACGCTGTTTTAATGCAACAAAATGTTGGAATGGTTTTCACACAGAGGGTGAAAGGGACCCATGCGGGTAAATAGCTCCCACTAAACTGCAGGGATGTGAGTGTCACAGGATGCTCTGCCAAAGTCCTTGCTGAGATTTTGCTCAGTCCTTGCCTCCTACTGAATTCAAAGTAGGTTTGTCAGTGTCTAGCCAATGGGCCATTAAATTATTTTGCTTGAAATGCTACACAGGGGCCAACTTAGCCGTGCTGAAAACAACCACTGCAATAGCAAGGGCAGATTTATGAGAACGTACAAGAGGAGAAAAGAGATTAAGGTGAGGGAGGAGAGGAGATTTTGATTTGTTTGTTTTGTTGTTTTTTCTTTATATAGCCACAAATCATAGGCAGGACTTAGCTCATTTAAATCCTTATTTTCTCTTATCGTGTTTGCTCAGACGCACACACTCATACACACAGCTCCTCAAAGAGCTTATCTAGGTAGGAACAATCCATAGTATGCATGTGGTTGTGGCTTCTGCTCTGGATTCCCAAGGACATAATCCTTGGTGCTGTCAGCACAACACCCATCGCCATCGGCCCCATGGAGAAGCTGCTCATGGGGACCAACACCATGCCATGGAGCTGCTGCAGAGCTCCAGACCAAGACAGACACATAGGCTGGTTCTGTCATTAACTAGCTGTGATAATAAAGCACAGGATGTTTTAATGGCTGTACACTGCATCATGGTACCAAACCCGAAGAGGAGATGCGTGTCAGCAGCAGCTCCTCAGAGAGAAGATGCTCTTGTTCCCTCCCCTTCATGCACAGGTTGACTGGAGCTGGATGCAGGGTGGTGAGCTCAGCTCTGTGTGGTGTGGACGTGCTCTGCTAACAGGCACAAAGCTGAGTACGCTCCAGGAGTAGAAGGAACCCGCAGAAAAACAAACGGTGGTGGCAAAACCATTTCTCAGTAATGGTGGAATATGAGTCTGTTGGGAGAGGAACACACAGGGGATGAAATTAGAATTAGAATCAGCGATCCCAAACCTTCCTCCACAGATCACCTTTTGCCCACAAGGTAGTCATTTACTAGTGCTCTGTAACACACTGGCTTTCTCGTTTTTATTATTCACCTCCAGTATTCTCTGGGTATTTTGTTTCTGAGCAAATGGTTACTTTCATTCAAAACTTTAACATAAACAAATGGAGGGATCATGAACATATCCATGCTCCAAGAAAAAAAACAACCCCGAAACAGTTAAAAAGATCAGAGCAAGTCCTACTATTAGGGAAAATCAGAGCTCTCCCATGGGATGGATCACCACATCATGCCAGGGCCAGAGGTCCTGCAGATTTTGCCACACAGGAGAGGTGTGTTGTGCCATCATCAATTTAAGGGATTTATTTTAAGATGCTGAAAAATCAATAATCTGCATCTACATGGGCACGGATTAATAGCACAGGGAGAGGAAACATTCATTATGACTGCAAATTTACAAACAGCTAATTCATGGTTTTCTAAAAAACCACAAGCATAGTCTTCCCCCCCCCCCCCAAAAAA
>VXBO01014157.1:19119-59203 GCA_013400135.1 Rhinoptilus africanus
CCCTGTACAGATCATTTAAAAACCCAACCCATACACCACAGAGCCATGATACGTGCTGGGAAGTGCACCACATCCCGGTGTTAACTCCTGCCTTGAGGCCCAAATGGAAATGAGAGTCCCTGCTCCAGACCCCGGTGAGCCTGTAGAAACGTAAGCCTGCTTAAATGTGAAAGAATTTAAGAATGACTTAAATTACAGAATTTGTAATTACTTTTCTATAACAAAAGATGTCAAATGAATAAAATACATCATGTTCACACGGCAAAGTGTCCCCGTAGCTGTGTTGAAATTATAGTAACAACCCCCACACACACCTTTGCCTTCTTCTGAAGCAGTTGTAATGCATTTATTTGAGCTGCCTCTTCACAGCCTCACAAGGTTGCTATTGGTCTCAGGTGTCACCACCGACGGCTTTCAGCAGAGCCGGTCGAAGAAAGATGGAAACATTTTGCACTGGAAAATTTGAGTCTACAGAACTGCAAATTAGTCTGCTGAATGATGGCTTTTACTCGGGTTTCACTTTGGGGAGAAACTTTACTGAAGTCCAGCGAGCCTCTGAAAGATGCTGTTTTAGCGTTTTCAGACCAACCTGTTTTCCTTTAGAAAAACACTTCAAACTCTGTAAGATAGTATTAGGCAGAAGTAACCCCATAAAGTCAAAGCCAGCCATTTCAAACTATCTTAAATCCTTTTCTGATGTTTTCGTTTGCAAAGGGTTTTGAAAGCCGAGCGATGCTCGTTGTTTTCCCAAGCAGCACTTGCCTTTTCCACCAGCGCAGTCGGTGGGAAGTGGCATGTGATGTTTGTGGCAGTCACAGCTGCAGGGCATGATCCAAACCACAGTGTCACTTCCGTAGCCAGCTGAGGCAAGGAGAGTTGGTGGACAGTGGCCATGACACAAGGGATCCTCTTTGTGGCCATAGAGTTGGATGGAAGAAGAGAAAAGCCATGAAAGAAACCGTGTTCATGCTCCCCTTTCATTCAGCAGGTTCTTTAGTTTGGTCAGACCATACACATAAGCCTGACCCTGCCAAAGCTTGGTGGCACCTGATTTCCACCTCTCATCTCAGTTCACAACCGTGCAGTTTTAACTGCCTAGCTTTCCCCAAGTTCGGATTATTTCTGTCTCTGACTTCTCCTCCTAGATCTTATGAAAACTAGTGAGGGAGGACTATGCAATGCTAAGATTAAATTAACAGAATAACAGAATTAATACGGAAATCTCATTTGCTTGAGTTAAATCAAGACCAAGTATTTATCTGTTGTGCCATGCTGACTTAGTCTGTGCTGTAGCTTACTGGTCTCATTAAATAATGTATTTTAAGTAATGTATTTGAAATATAGACTCAAAGTGGATCCTTACTATGTCATCATGACAAAGGGCTGAGGTTTCTGAGCACAATGGAGCTCATCTGCCAAGACCTGTACCAAAGAGACTGACAAGGGAGAGGCTGGTTTGGCCACTGCCAGAAAAGGTTTGTCCCCCTTGGCCCTGGGGGGCCCTTCTTCCTTCCCAGGAAGGTCATCCCTACACAGACTACACGGCCCTACTGGGAACAGGAGCTGGCCAGAAAATGGGAAATCCACGTCACAGATGGTAAAGAAGTTTCTGACTTCCCCCCTGCTCCAGTTTCAGATAAAATGAACTAATTTTTATTTTGAAAAGAGAGCAACCAAAAGGAGTGTCCCAGAATAGCCAGCAGCTAATTACAACCTTTTTCTTTCCCCATTCAGTCCCAATCCCAACATCACCCAGTTTGCTGAAGCCAATACTTTTATTTTCAACAAATGAACATTTCATGATGAAAACCTCTTGTGTGCGAAGATGCCCGCTGGTGTCTCCCAGGGGGCTCCAAAGAGAATCTTGGACCTTGTAAGGAAAGAGCAGACCCTTCAGGTCAGCAGAAGTTACAAACAGGATTTCTCTCTGCATTTTAAATCCCGCTTTGGCCATTGCCGCCATAGAATCATAGGGTTGGAAGGGACCTCTGGAGATCATCTAGTCCACCCCCCCTGCCAGAGCAGGGCCACCTTAGAGCAGGTTGCACAGGAACGCGTCCAGGCGGGTTTTGAATGTCTCCAGAGACGGAGACTCCACCACCTCCCTGGGCAGCCTGTGCCAGGGCTCTGCCACCCTCAAGGGAAAGAAGTTCCTCCTCATGTTTAGGTGGAACTTCCTGTGCTCAAGTTTGTGCCCGTTACCTCTTGTCCTGTCACTGGGCACCACTGAAAAGAGCCTGGCCCCATCCTCCTGACACCCACCCTTCAAGTATAAATTCATAATATTCAGGCATTGATAAGTTCCCCCCTCAGCCGTCTTTTCTTCCAGACTAAAGAGACCCAAATCCCTCAACCTTTCTTCATGAGAGGTGTTCCAGTCCCCTCATCATCTTTGTAGCCCTATGCTGCACCCTCTCCAGCAGTTCCCTGTCCTTCTTGAGCTGGGGAGCCCAGAACTGGACACAGTACTCCAGGTGGGGCCTCACCAAGGCAGAGTAGAGGGGGAGGATGACCTCCCTCGACCTGCTGGCCACACTCTTCTTGATGCACCCCAGGATGCCATTGGCCTTCTTGGCCACAAGGGCACATTGCTGGCTCATGGTCATCCTGTTGTCCACCAGGACTCCCAGGTCCAGAGCTGCCATGATTTGTCCACCTGAAAAAAGGCAGCTGGATGTTTCTCTGACCACTCAAAAAGCAGCTTTACATGGACTTTTTTTTTACAGTGAATGTTCCAAGACTGCATTCAGAGGACAATAAAACCTCATGAGGCTTCTGCAAAAAGGTACAAACGTACATTATCTCTGGGCTGATAATTCAAACTGACCTCAATGAAATTGCTCCCAGCTCCCAAAGTCAGTCCACAGCCAAGCAACTGGGTGTTTTCCCAAGGGGGTGCAGGGGGAGGTGGCTTCCCCTGTGAAAAAATCCCCAAGGATTTGTGTATTTTGGGCACATCTTTCATTTTGAGCCCAGACAGCAGGTTCTACTGGTGGTAAAGTGATTTTTGCTCTGTTTTATTTTTTTACCAAGACCTAAACATTAAGCTCAGGTTTTAATTTGAAACAATTTCATATTATTTTATGCTAATAGACAATGTCTTTTAAATGCAGTCTTCCTACTTACAAAGCACACTTTAATTCCTCTGCCTCACGACAGCCACAATATACCTCAAAGAATATTCGGGACACACGTTGTGTTCTCGACATACTTTTCCAAGATTAGAAAGAGATGTGGTATTTACACATGGTTAGTTTAAATATTCAAACATGGGCAAATTTGTCCACTTGCTTCCAGAAGGATGTAACAGTAATAATCTTCCACTCTGGAATTACTATGCCTTGTGGAAACTACAGAACATTTCATCCACATACTTGGTCCTATGTTTAGAGCAACAGGCTCTGACTTGCGTGTGATGCTACGTTACAAATAGCAGCAGTGTGTTGTCTGTGGTGTAGCAAAGCAACAGCAGAGAGAGCTTATTTTTTTTTAGAGCAGCATCTGACTTGCAGACACTTTGCGGATGTGCAGACCCAGCCACTGACAGCCTGAGCCTGCTTGGTCAGGCTGGGCAGCTCCATCTGCTTCCACTACAGATCTGCTGGGGTTTATTTTTGTCCTTTTCTTTGCAGAAGCTGTAGTACACGTTTCTTTCAGAGGCATATGAATCTGACTAATCCCTCAGGAATGTCTCAGGGGGAACTTCCCACAGTTACTTGCAGCATAAACTCCCACCCAATGCATCTGGCTATGGGACAAGGCTCACGCAATGCCAGGGGAGACCTTACTTGCTCCTGTTCACCTCCACATAGGTGCAGTCACAGATGTCATCACACTTCCCTTCTGTAGGGGAAAAACACAAACCAATCCACTCTCATTTATGTCCTTTAAATGTCTTATAGTCTTCCAGAAATTTGCAAACCACTAACCCCTTATATTTGGTTTGCGTGACCAAGTTTTTGTGGAGGGGGGCGCTCTGCAGGGGTGGCTTCTTTGGGAAACTGCTAGAAGTTTCCCCCATGTCCAATAGAGACAATGTCAGACAGCTCCAAGATGGACCCACCGCTGGCCAAGGCCGAGCCCATCAGCGATGGTGGTGGCGCCTCTCTGATAACATATTTAAGAAGGGGGAGAAAAAAGCAAAGCAATTGCGCAATTGCAGACGGGAGAGAGAAGTGCGAATATGTGAGAGCAACAGCTCTGCAGACACCAAGGTCAGTGAAGAAGGAGCGGGAGGAGCTGCTCCAGGCACTGGAGCAGAGATTCCCCTGCAGCCCATGGTGAAGACCATGGTGAGGCAGGCTGTCCCCCTGCAGCCCATGGAGGTCCATGGTGGAGCAGATATCCACCTGCAGCCCATGGAGGACCCCACGCTGGAGCAGGTGGATGCTTGAAGGAGGCCGTGACCCTGTGGAGAGCCCCTGCTGGACCAGGCTCCTAGCAGGACCTGTGGACCCGTGGACCCGTGGAGTGAGGAGCCCACGCTGGAGCAGGTTTGCTGGCAGGACTTGTGATCCCGTGGGGGACCCACACTGGAGCAGTTTGTGGAGAACTGCATCCTGCGTGAGGGACCCCATGCTGGAGCAGGGGGAGACTGTGCGGAGTCCTCCCCTTGAGGAGGAAGGAGCGGCAGAGACAAGGTGTGATGAACTGACCACAACCCCCATTCCCCATCCCCCTGCGCTGCCCAGAGGGAGGAGGGAGAGAAAATTAGGAGTAACGTGGAGCCTGGGAAGAAGGGAGGGGTGGGGGGAAAGTGTTTTAAGATTTAGTTTTTATTTCTCATTATCCTCCTCTGATTTGATTGGTAATAAATTAAATTAATTTTCCCCACATCAAGTCTGTTTTGCCCGTAGCAGTAATTGGTGACTGATCTCTCCGTGTCCTTACCTTGACCTGTGAGCCTTTCGTTCTATTTTCTCTCCCCTTGTCCAGCTGAGGAGGGCAGTGATTGAGTGGCTTTGGTGGGCACCTGGTGTCCAGCCAGGTTCAACACACCACTTTTCTCTTCAGACTATGCAGAAAATGCTCGTTGTTTTAACTCTGCATCTTCAGGCATCTGTCTGTGCCTCCAGATTCAAACACCGGATTCAAACNTTTGATTGGTAATAAATTAAATTAATTTTCCCCACATCAAGTCTGTTTTGCCCGTAGCAGTAATTGGTGACTGATCTCTCCGTGTCCTTACCTTGACCTGTGAGCCTTTCGTTCTATTTTCTCTCCCCTTGTCCAGCTGAGGAGGGCAGTGATTGAGTGGCTTTGGTGGGCACCTGGTGTCCAGCCAGGTTCAACACACCACTTTTCTCTTCAGACTATGCAGAAAATGCTCGTTGTTTTAACTCTGCATCTTCAGGCATCTGTCTGTGCCTCCAGATTCAAACACCGGATTCAAACACGGTGCTTTTTGCTGTGAGCACCAGCATTAATGCCCGCAGAGATGTAACAACTATGAAAAGAAATGCAGCTCTTCCACTGTTCTCAAAAGTCAGGTGGTTTCTGCCTCTCTGTGAGCACCGGTGAACTCAAATTAACTGTTTTCCCCTTTCAAAATCACACACTTCAGCTCTCTTTAAGGAAAGGAAAAAAAAGACAAGGGAAGTCTGAACTCTGAAAAGTAGCCCAAACCTTCCACTTAAATTCCCACCCCTCATCCCCACCTTCAGGCCCCAGCTTTCTTTTCTGTTACATGGTAAGGCAAAGGCATGTCCTTCGCTCACCTTTACTGAGATCTGAGCTATCTCACCAATACTATGGGGGAGGCCAGTGGACGAGTTTGAGTGGGCTTTAGCACTTAAAGCCCCTTTGAACAAACCTGGGTCTGGATGTCCAGCACCTGCATTTGAGCAGCCACTGCTGGGTGCACACGGAACATCCCATGTCCAGGCTGCATCACTGGTGGGAGCCATGGGAGAGGACACCCACCACCGCATTCGCAGGACCTGCCCCGTGACTGTGCTCAGAGCACATCCCACCCTCTTCAAATGAGGTAGTGTTGCCAGCAGTGTTTTAACCCAGTATCCAGTGATTACCTACAGTCCCTCCTACAGAAGCTGCTCCTGTTTGTGTGGGAGATGCTCAGATGCTTCAGGACTGGAACTCAGGTGGTTTCAGGGTGAAGGACTGAGGACACCCTGCAGGGATATGAGACCCCAGTAAGCATAGTGCCAAACCCCGGCACTAGTCTGCCTTACCGGCTGTCCCACCAGAGGAACCCTGGGGCAAACTGCTGGAGCAGCATCCAGCACAGCTGCTGGGGCTTGTTGCCACTTGAGTCTTTCCCCCAAGGCAGAGCCCACTGCAGGCTCCGGACTGACGCAGTGCGATGGGTGCTGGAGCAGGGAGGGAGCAGCATAAATACCAAAGTCATGTTCTTGGGGGCAGCTGCTGAGGAGATGACTGGGATGTGCAGCAACATACACTGCCTAAAGAGTGGGGTGTTAAACACGCACCGCCCACACTCCGTGCAAGCCCCAGGGAAGGCAGGAACACGTGGAGCCGCCCTGCATGGTTTGCCTGATCCATCAGCTGCGTAGGGGAAAGAAAGACACAGGGCTTAAGTGGCTCTGAAAACCGAGATAAAGAGAATGAGGCTTTTAGTCCTTGCAAGCAACGTGCTCCCTATCTGCCCCTGTTCTGGCACTCCTGCAGTCCTTGCAGAGCTGTGTTTTCATGGGACTCGCACCCGCCTGACCACAGGCTTCGGGAAGAAAACCACAATGCAAAACACCCTCCTCACCCGTTCTCCTCATCTGCCCTTTTCCTCAGTTTTAGGTAGAGAAGAGCAAGCGTATCTGAAGTGGCACAAAGCAGTTGCGTGCTGCGTACGTGTGACAGAGGCAAGCAGAACGCTTGCCCCTAGTTGTCCTTGGGAAAGCTGAAAACCAGCAGCTCTGGTCCTCAGCATCTCAAATCCATGGGGGAAAGAGAAAGAAGAGAAGCTCAGCCTGCCTGGGGAGGGCAGTGGGAAGTCAAGCAAGAAGTGCTCTGCTACTTCGTAGCATTTCACTGAAAAGACCCAAGGTAAAACTACAGAGATAGCTTCAACTCTGGCATTTCCCTGTTCCCCAGTGCTTGACTCCAGATTTCTAAATGTTCCTCTAATGCCACCAGAGTACAGATGTTTATTTTGCACAGATTATGTACGAGTTACAAATTCAGAAATGAGAAAATTTCAGCAAATTTGCCTAGGAGGAGTCAGAGTATTATATCAGTAGCTTCTACGGACCTCAACAGTAGACACAGAAAATATTTCAGTATCTTCTTCAGATACGTGAAGGTAAAAGATCGGCGCTCTATGGCTTCTGAGCATGCCTGCACATCGGCTGAAATTTAAATAAGCACAGCTCCGTGTTAGGCAGCTTCCATCTGTGAGTTTCTTATTAGGCCAGGTCAAATGTAATGGGCCCACATCTATTAACGCTTGTGTTTCGGAGAGCGACGGTGTGCAAGTTTTCCCGGGAAGGTTTAGCCAGCAATAGCAACTCTTCACTGAAAGGAAGGCAAGTTTTTGCCTGAAGAAAGCGACTTTTCCTGCTAGTTAGTATTGCTCCGTGGCTTCGCTCTGCCCCATCTCTGCCTGCTGCCATCTCCCCGGCAGACCCTAAACCAGCTGGGCTTCTGGCATCCCCTCTCTGAGCAGTACCCGGCAGGTTCCTAAGCAGGTTTGCAACAGCCTTGGTAGCGTAGAGTGATGTGGCAGGATCCTGCACAGAGCCGGAAGCCCTGCTCATCCGAGGGACAACTGTTTGGGCAGAAACTGCTGTGGGCGCTTAGGGATGAGGAACAGCTCCGGACAAGCTCCTGTTGAAAACAGTTAGTGTTTCTGCAAAGCATTTGTTTTAAGATGTCCTGAGCTCACGGTCAGCGGAGAACACCCGTGACTCGCTGCCCACCCCAGCAGCAGGGACGTGGTTCGCTGGTGGGAGCTGCTCGCCCTCCGCACCCAGCTCCGTGCTGGCACAGCGCGGCGAGGGCTGCCACAGACCCTTACCCGGGCAGGTCGGGATCCACAGCCGGACCACCCTCCGCCTGTCACACGCAGGTCGTGCTTCTTGTTGAACGCAAATGCTTTTACTCCCCTGTAGGCTCTGAACACCCTCTGGTCCCCTTTATCTCTGCTTGGAGGAGCTCCCCTCTCCTTCTCCTGATGGTGTTCTCCTGACCCTTTCCCTCCTTCACCTGCAGCTCGACGTGAGTTGGAAAAGCACGGAAACTTCCCTCAGCACAGCAGGGCAGCTGGGGGGGGCCAAGCCCTTGCAGAACTGACCACTTTTGTCGAATTTGGCTTCATGATCCTGAGTCACGACATTTTCCTCTTTTTTTAGTTACCTCCTCTCCTTTTTATCATCTTGATGTATTCCTCCTCCCATACCCAGAAGATTTCCTCATCCTCCATGACAGTTACTGAGTTTCCCATTAACTGACACAGAGCTCTTTTGCTCTTCCCTAAGAGGTGAACACAACCCCAGCCTCCCGGCTAATTTTTCACCTTTACTTCAACTTTTTTCCAGTTTGTTACCAACTCTTTTCCTAAGTAGCAATGTGGAGTAACTGCAGCTTTGCTGGTGTCTCTGCAGGTGCTGCTTGTCCCATCACACAGAATCACGGAATCACACAGAATCATAGGGTTGGAAGGGACCTCTGGAGATCATCTAGTCCAACCCCCTGCCAGAGCAGGGCCACCAAGAGCAGGCTGGACAGGAACACATCCAGGTGGATTTTGAATGTCTCCAGAGATGGAGACTCCACAACCTCTCCAGGCAACCTGTTCCAGTGCTCTGCCACCCTCAAAGTAAAGTTTTTCCTCATGTTGAGATGGAATTCCCTGTGTTAGAGCTTGTGTCCATTGTCCCTTGTCCTGTCACCGGGCACCACTGAGAAGAGTCTGGCTCCACAGGCACAAGCACAACTTGTGCTTGCACCAAAGCCAGCTGTGGGCAAGGGGGAGCAAACAAAAAAATCAGAGGGACCAAATGATGGTTTCTAAGAAAAGTTAGAAATTAAGAGAAAAGCTTACTGTTCTGTCATTTCACTCCAAAACCAAAATTATTTTCCTAACACAGAGGAAGAGGAGTAAGAAAAGCCCAGTACAGCTAGAAACCAGCACCGCAGGGGTAGTTCAGGTTCTGTCTTCCCCTTCCATCTACCCTGCCATGCAGCCTGGAAGTTGCAGAGGTAGATCTGGTACGGCTGTGATTTGCTGCTACTTAGAGGATCCCAGAAAAACGCTGCCACGGAGTTTCAGAGCAGAGTAATTACCTCTTCCTAACTTTATAACCTTGAATTAAGCACATTGTCCACTCATCATCTACCCAGAAAAACTGAACTTTGTGAGACTGAAAAGCAGTTAGAGTCAGGTCACGGAGTAAGAGCGGAGCAGTGGTTGTGCCAGTGTCAGCACATTTAGATAACTGCTCGCTGCCTGCTGTAAGGAAACCACAGACTGTGTGGTATCAGCCTTGTCTGCAGTTACCACATTTAGGCTGAAAAAAGAAGTAACCTTCTTGACATTCCTTGGGTCTGCAGTGTAGGTGGGCCATTAACCTTGTGCACATTCTTCATACTACGCTGATCATAATATTTGACTAACTCATAGTGTTGCTGTTAAGTAACAATTGTACTTTGCATTGAGGTTACTGGAGGGAAGGAGCTATTCTTGCATACTGTTACAAGAAGTGATTCAGGGTAACAAAACAGCACCATTTTTTCTTTTAAGTGCCTGGGTGTGGAATGACACAGGGGCCTGAATTTGGAAAGGGAAGGCTGAACTCCAGAGGTTTCAAGTTTTCAATGTTCCTCATGAAAATGATTTTTAAAAGACATTGCTCATGTGGCTGGCAGCAAAGAGTATCTCTGAGTAACCGAAACAAAAGGACAGTAGCTTCATCATAACTGTTGTTCTGGATGACAGTAAAGGATAGCTTAAGGGAAAAAAAAGTAAGAAATACTGCACCAGCGGTTAATTTGCACTATTTCCAACAATTCAGCTAAGCCTAGAGAAAACAAATGTATGGGTTTAAAAATGGTTGCTATAGAAACCAGAAGAGATTTTATAGTTGCTTATGGGAGTGAAGGAGGTCCTGATTGATAAGACAATGGCATTCAAACAGTCACTATGGAAACCCAAGGTGACCTGGAGGAGATGTGACTCCTCTTGCTCTGCTCCTGTGGGCAGATGAAGACAGCCTGGGAGGGGGAAGGTCTGGGCCGGGTGATAAAGCACGCTGTAGCAAAGCAGCACAGCTCTCGCTGTGATGCTGGAGAAGCTCAGCGTTTCACATTTCAAAGCTGTGTGAGTGCTGATCTCCACTTCGGTGAAATACTTCTATTTACTTACCCTTGGAAGAGGGTTTTTCACTCACTGAAATTGATAGGAGCTCTGCAATTGACTTCCTTAGAAGCAAAGTAGGTTTTAGAGACCTTCCGATGTCTTCTGTCCATCAAAGCAAGGACGCACTTTTGCACGTCCCTTTGTTTGGAGAAAACCTGAGGATGTAGGTCTGGACTGCAGGAGTAGAATACCGAGCAGCACAGGTTCCTTGCAACTCTCACTCCCCTGGTTATGTGCCAAAGCTGGTAGGAGTGGCCAGGAAATTATCCCAGCTGCAAGGCTGCCACCTTCTCTAACCAGCCTCAGTGGATATAGAAATTGCCCTCCCATGTAGAAAACCTGGCTGTGCTTGGACAGCAGGTAACCCATCCAAAATAACCCCCAGAAAAGCATCCGAAAAGGGAATATTGCTTCTGCTTCCATCATCAAAGGAAATGTTTAAACCTCAGGCTACTCCTAGAAATGCAGGGAGCACAGACACTGTGGTGGGGCTGGAAACAGGGAGAGCTGGCCGGACATACATTATCTTGAAAGAAATTTCTACTGGTTTTAAAGATAAGCAAAATTGTTGCCTCGTACTAAAACTATTGACTCATGGCTGGAGGTAGAAATCACTGCTTTAATGGAGTCATAATAATTCAGCTACAAAGAACAAGAGAAAGAGAATAATATTGAATAAAAGATATGCTCACAGGAAGGTGCAGTCTGCCAGGTGAGTTTCTATTCTGGCCTTCTGTCTGTAGAAAGGAAACACATAGATAAACAAGTAAGAACAAGGTAAGCTCTTTACACCGCAGTGAATGGTGTAAAAGTGTGGCTGAGAGTTTTATCCTTAGCACGCTGCTGTTCACACTCTCCGTCACCAAACGACATAGCGGTGCTGTCATATTTTTCTTTTTTCTTTCTTCACCTGTGTAACCCAATCCCTATGCGCTTTCCAGCAGATGTAAGTCACACCGGAATAGACAACAGCGTCCTTGAGTTGAATTCTTGGCTGATTTTCAGCTTTTGGTTGTTCTGGGAAAAAAAATCAAGGTGTAAAGGTAGATATAAAGTCAGCAGCCCTTCCTGGAGCAGGTGGAAGCCCCCTGAGAGGGATCAGAATGTGTTTTTCCACAGGTGGTCAATACCTCAAAGCACATGTGGGAACCCAACAGCTTTCTCCTCCAGGCAGCGAGGATGGAGAGCACTCCTTTACCAGTGCAGGGAATTGCTTGAGCAGATGCTTTTCTGGGAGCTTACCACGTTTTTTCTCTAGGCTGAAGTGGTCTCAGACCATCCCTCCTGGAAGAACACGCTGCTCAGTATTCCCTGCAAATCATCCTGACTCAAACAGCAATGCCATACCAGAGGCATAAGCTGTCTCTGACAGACTGCTTCTGCAAGCTCCACTTTGAAACCTCTCCAAGGAGACGGTACAACTCGCTGTCTTCCTCCCCCCCTCCAATTTTAAACACCCCCCCCCCCCCCAAATGATTATCATGGCAGCAAAGTAGCATTTTGAGAAAACAATCCATGAAAACAACCAAACTCGTAGGGGTTTGAAATCCTAAAGCTCTCAACACTGTGGGATGTGTTTTTCTTTCAGAGCCCAAACCTTCAGCTCTCTGAAAAGTGACAAGTAGCTGTGAGCTTTATAGCTGTTCCCTGGTAAAGACCATAAATAAAACTAGCAGATAGAGTAGGGTTTCTCTGAGAAGCATGTGAAGGCAGTAAGCACCATCTGCTGGCTTCAGCATGAAAAAGATGACCAAGATTTTTTTATCTGGTTGCATTTCTCTTCATCTGGGCTGCCTCCAGTTTTAGGGCAAAAACCCAAAGAAACTGGTGCAACATCAAAATGGAGCAATCAGGCTGGGGAATCCTCACCAGAGCGTGGGGAACATCAGGTGCCCCGCAGACAGACCACGTTAATATAGGACAAAAAGAAGAAAGTTAAATGCAGTAAAAATTCACAATAATTTTGTAAGCTTTCAAACTGAGCATCATTAAAGACCTTCATCTCTCTTTGCATTATACTCAAAACATAAATGCTTACTTTAGGAGTATTCCCGCAGAAGGCATGAGACAAATATTGACACAGCCTTAAAAGAAGAAATGGCGAAGAAATGTTTTGCAAGAAAATTGTAGGCACAGGCTCGTTTCCCCACCCTGAGTCCCTGATCTCAAATAAGAATGTGGGGATTTGGCACATATATAGTGGGGCAGCGTTTTGCAGATGGATAGTTCATGCCATAGATATTGGTTACCAAAGGACCAGCGATTAAGCCAGCGAGAGCTGAAGGCACACATCAGCTTTGCAAGGCAGCTCAGCAATTTGCAAATATTGACCCCAGGGCACCAATAAAAGTAATGAATATGTGAAAATTGCCAGTTTCCAAACAACCAGCAGAGCCAGCCCCAGCCTTCGGCATTCAGAGTAAGACAGAAAATGCCACATTCACAGTTAATTCAGGGGAAGACCTAATCCTGCAGCACCGGGGCTCAAGATTTGGGCAAGTCCCTGACGGTGGACATGCAGAGGCCCCGGCTCTTCCTTGGCTTGACCCAGGTGACCGTCAGTGCCTCCTCCACCCAAGACAACTTGTTCCCCTGCCGTGGGGTCTGCATGGACCGGCCAGGCCAGCACATAATGACTCAGGGGAGACAAAGGGCACCTGTGTGCATCAAAGGGGAATTTCCCACTCAGTCCCTCCCAAGGAGCGCTGGGGTTTGTGGTAGGATGAGCCGACAGAAGGAGGCTTGGTTAAGTGCTCCAGACCAAGCTTCCTCCTCCCTTGCTTAGCCTGAGCGCTGTACACCCTGCTTGTTCTGCCAGGCAGGGGTAAAAGCAGAAAGATACCCATTTGCTAACTCTAACCAATGGATAATTCTCCCTCAGAAAACAGGGAAATGTTGAGGTTTAGTTGTTTTAAGCCTACTCTTGCTTTGCTGACTGCTAGATGAAGCCCAGTGAGTGACTTTATCCCAACTAGGTTTGTCCTGCCAGACATCCATGGAAAATGGTGGCAGTGGCTGGGGCGCAGGGGTCACCGCAGCAGCTCAAAAAACTCCTCTTCACTGTCCCCATCTTGCCTGATCAGGCCTAGTAAGCCTAGCATTAGAACACAGAAACATATTTGGTTTAAATTTTGTGATTAATGGAGCACTGGGAGAGGCTAAATAAGTTGTTTGGGCTGGAATTAATTAGTACCATGGAAGTAGAGAGATTTATAATAAAAAGCTGCCTTTCTATGTGTTCTTTAGAGGCCTGGTAGGTAGAAATTAGACATCCTTGGTCTCTTCTCCCAAGGAACAGGTGATGGGACAAGAGGAAATGACCTCAAGTTGCACCAGGGGAGGTTTAGACTGGATATTAGGAAAAATTTTTACGCTAAAAGGGTTATTAAGCATTGCAACAGGCTGCCCAGGGAAGTGATTGAGGCACCATCCCTGGAGGTATTTAAAAGACGGGTAGACACAGTGCTTAGAGATATGGTTTAGTGGTGGGTTTTGCCCATGTTAGGTTGATGGTTGGACTAGATGATCTGAAAGGTCCCTTCCAACCTTGGCATTCTATGGTTCTAAGATGGCTTAAGCACTCTGCGTTGCTGCAATCAAGTCCGTGAACTAAGCTTGCAACATCTCTGCTCCCTGGTTAGATCAGAACAAATCTGTACAGTTCCTTATGTCCACAACCTCTGTCTTGTTGAGAACAGGAAGAATGGCAAGGTGTTGGAGGTTTCACTTCAGCACAAACCCCTTGAATGTCTCCTTTTAGTTTCTAATCTACAAATTAGAAAAATTAATGGTAATTACTAGATACGTTCACGTAGCCATAATCCACTGGGAATGCCTTACTCAGATCATAGACCATTATTTCAATGCTAATGCTAGCACTCAGGTCATCTAATGCACCGTTAAGTGCAGCTTGACCCTACCAGTATCTTTCAACATTATCTGTCAACAAAACCTGGCTTCATTAAAGTCTCTACTAAAACATCCTCATTACTCCAACACGGTAGCTCCACAATAATATGTTCATGCATTGCAAGGTTTATTGCTTTATCACCCCACTAACACAACCTTTTGGGTTATTCCTGCTTACTAACAAATAATACTAAGCTTCCCAGGAGCTTAATTGCTTTTGTTTGCAATACTAAAGCTTAATATGGGCAGTTGTTTGTAGGTACTTATTATATATTCTTGTAGTACCTGGTAATAACCTGTGAAACATTATCTGCAAAATTAACTGGAACATGGCTTGTTAATTATAAAAGGTGCCCTAAAGTACATGTTTCATTTAACAAAATGATTAGTTATAAATATTTTATTGCAACAGCAGGCTGTTTGGTACATTACACAGTAGTTTACAGGGATATCTTGTCACATTGGGTCCAACCCTTCTTTTTGCCACTTGAAAGGGATTAAAGGATTAAACCTGTTTGCCCAGCACTTTTGTCAGGCGAACAGCCCCTAACTCCTGCAGCACAAAGCAAAATGCCTTTATCTGGGAGATGTAATACATTTTCCCCCATCCCCAGTGTAAAGCAGGGAATGGCTAGGCATGAGGAAGCTTTGGGGTCACTGGCTAAGCTGGTGACTGCATGGCACTGTCAATCAGTGTCATCTGCCATTTGTACTGAACATTTCTTGATGACAAATATTTTGGAGGCAGATCCTCAACAGGCATTAGCTACATTTCATGTTCACTCACCATCAAGGGCAGGATGCACCCATACACTACCATTTATGTCTGACTTCAAGCTGAATAAACACCCAAGCACATAGTGTGGGTAGAGTAATAAAATTAAGATTATAATGAGGAGAGACAAAGTGACCTATTTAACAGTAGTGTTTTGTACATCCAACGGGACATTGTGGAGAAACATCACATGAGGCCCTAATTGCAGAAGGACCCAAGAGTCCAAGCTGGAACAACTCACGCTCTTCCCAGGAGGAGTTTGTTGTATGGTGTCATGACAGTGAAATTAACACTCACGTAGGCTTCTCCTTCATGAACTTCTATAAGCAAGCAAGGACATTGTCATCCCCAAGCTTCATGAGATGACAAGATGCTACAGTCAGGTCTGGACTCTGTGGCCATGGCTGCCCTCTGACACCTCCAAGGACTTCAGCCACCTTGCAGAGATGGAAGGCAAATATTATGTGACCCCCACCCGACTGAACGCAGTGTAGATTGCATCCTGTTAAGTCCAATGGAAAATGAAGAGCCATCAAGTCCCACCCAAGATGAGCCCCTTGCTTGCCACCTGTGACATTGGCAAATCAGTTATTCTACAATACCTTTTTTTGTTGGTGGAGCTGACCCTTGTTTCACGTCTTCACAATGTATAGTTGCATTTGGGAGTGGCGTGGTGAGGGTTGAGTGCTTTTTGGAAGACTGTCATAGAAGCATAGAATCATTGGGTTGGAAGGGACCTCTGGAGATCATCTAGTCCAACCCCCTGCCAGAGCAGGGCCACCTTAGAGCAGGTCACACAGGAACCCATCCAGGCGGGTTTTGAATGTCTCCAGAGACGGAGACTCCACCACCTCCCTGGGCAGCCTGTGCCAGGGCTCTGCCACCCTCAAGGGAAAGAAGTTCCTCCTCATGTTTAGGTGGAACTTCCTATGCTCAAGTTTGTGCCCGTTACCTCTTGTCCTGTCACTGGGCACCACTGAAAAGAGCCTGGCCCCATCCTCCTGACACCCACCCTTTAAGTATTTATAAGCGTTGATAAGGTCCCCCCTCAGTCGTCTTTTTCTAGACTAAAGAGACCCAAATCTCTCAGTCTTTCTTCATAGGAGGGGTGTTCCAGTCCCCTCAGCATCTCTGTAACCCTTAACTACAAAGTCCAACATGCATTTATTGCTTTGTAGAAAGAGAAGCAGGGATAACGGTGCGGAGCATGCATTTGGGTCAGTGGAACGTGCATTTGGGTCAGTTTGAGAAGGATTAGGATATTAGGATTGTTTTCCTAACTTCTTGCTCAGTTTGTACAAAACCCAAAGAGAAGCTTGCATCCTGAAATAGAAAAAGGAAGCCTACAGAGGGTGGAAAAAGGGCAGGTAGCCTACTTTGAAGGTACAGGCCAGTCAGTATCACCTCTGTGCCCAGCAAGATCATGGAGCAGATCCTCCTGGAAACTATGATAAGACACATGGAAAATAAGGAGGTTACCAGTGACAGACAACGTGGCTTCACTAAGGGAAAATCATGCCTGACAAATTTGGTGGCCTTCTACAACGGTGTTGCAGCGTTGGTGGATAAGGGCAGAGCAACTGACATCATCTACCTGGACTTGTACAAAGCATTTGACGCTGTCCCGCATGACACCTTTGTCTCTAAATTGGAAAGACATGGATTTGTCGGATAGATCACTTGGTGGATAAGGAATTGTCTGGATGACCGCACTCAAAGAGTTGCAGTCAATGGCTTGATGTCCAAGTGGAAACCAGTGATGAGTGGCATTCTTCAGGGGTCAGAACACGGGAAAAAAGTGGACCAGAGGGACCAGGGAAAGGAGCAAACCCAAGCAGCCAGGGAGGAAAAATGTCAGAGGTCATGGAAGATGTGCAAGAAGGGAGAGAATCAGCCCACATCAGACAGCAAGCTTTAGAGCTCTTTTTGTTACTGCCAAAATTCCCGTGCTGGATCAGCATTCCGAGCTGGAGCACTGCCGGGAGCACAGGCAGAGACCTCAGTCTCCCCTGCTCCCCACCACCCACAGCTGTGCCCAGCACCTCCCGGCACGACTCCAGCCTCTCATCTCATGAACAGCAGCAGGAGAAGGGATGTATTTAGCTGCCTGATTACAAGCATTTTGGAGGGTGAGCAAAGGGATAGCGCTGCCTCTTCTGCTGTGCCACATCTGCCCTTGTGGAGGCTGCCCAACCTGCAAACCTTTCCAAATGTGTGCCAGGTTTTCTCCTCCAGCAGAAAAGATTTTTCTCTTCTGACAGGTCTTGGCTCCTTCCCTGCTACAAGCTCCCGAAAAACAGCTGGAGACTAATCCCAGAGCATAGTTCCCTTTTCCCTTCCTCTTCCTAAGCTGCTTCCTCCTCCAGAGCCAGACAGCAGCAATCAGGATGAAAGAGAGTAAATTTATCACTGGCAAAGAGCATGTGCTGCCAGCAACCACAGGCTGGAAAACTGCTCTGTGCTGGGGAGACTTTCCTCCCTCCGCCTGAACCTTGTGCTGGTTAAAGAGATCCCTCCAGATGAGGGGTTGCATCTCTCACAACCACTTGGCTCCATCCTGATGGCCTCAGTGGATCCAGTTCTGGGAACGTTGCTCTTGGCTGGCTCTGGGTATTTGTTCCCATGCCTGTGTGGAGATAATGATTTCGCTGGCAAACCCATACCTGAGATGCAGAATTCGGCCTTTGAAGTTCTTCAAGAGTCATTTGTTGATCAGTGTTGCAAAGGAACAAAGCAAAGTAGGTCTTAAAGAAAAAGGTGACCCACAGTGCTGTTAGTCACGCTCGCAGTAATGCTGAGCAGAGAATTGTCTATGTGCCTGGAGTGTATGCTGCTACCAGGCGCAGGTCTGAATTAATCAGCAGACACTTCCTCTCAGATTATTTTCTTAAATAAATTTACTGTATCTATGCAAACAAGATGCCATTTATACAGATTCTCTAAAGAAAAACCTTTCTTGTCTGCACTGAAGACAATGAGGAGTCAACACCACCTTTGAAGGGAGTATCCTATTTTTAATCCGCATCGCAAGCTAAATGTCTTCTGAGAGCTGCTGGGAGCTCACTGCACTTCTTAAATTTTATATAGTTCCTAGTAAAATCAAATACTGTTATGGAGAAGCAAAGTGTTTTCTGTACCTTTGCAGTCAGCCAAGGAAAGTGCTTTTGTCTATTTTTCCCCTCTCTTCCCTGGGATTAGGGAGGCACAGTGTTTGCTGCTCCACGTACTATTATTCATCCAGCAGAATGGCAGACAACAGTTTCCAATTTTCACAGAGCTGCATTCATCAATAATTTACTGCATAAATAATGCTCCTTGAGCAGCGGTAATCAACAAGATCCTGAGATGGTAAGTGATGGGATGGAGCAGCGTTTCGCTTCACTATGAGAATACACAGTCCTGATGGCATCAGCCGGGCTCTACCTGGATGAACCTGACACTGGGCAGGTCCTACACGAGAGGCAGTAGCATGAGAGCAGCAAACGCACCAGCCACAGCAGATGTATTTGTACTGAGCACAGCAAAGCTCTGGGAAGAGACTTATCATAAACAGCAGGTACAAGGGGCTGCTCAGCTCTCCCACTTCCAGGGGCAGCCCCAGCAGGGTTGTACAGCCATCTCCCAGCCACTGGAAAGCCCAGTCCCAGCAGGTCCATTGGTCCCCACCATGGTCTCCCCATGGGAGGGGAGAGGAAAGGGGATGAGCCCTGGGTTCCCATTTCCCAGAGCATGAGGGGGTAGAATTTTTGGCTGGCTTCCTTACAGCTCTTGTGCACCCAGGCTGTGGCAAAGGCAAAGGATGATCAGGCAGACTCCCCACACCAGCGGCGACAATGCATATTCATGCAGCCATCATAATAAGAGCGTGCAATACTTAGCATTTATATTGAGGATTTTGCCTCCTGAGTAGCAGACATAGATTAAAATTCTAATTTTGCTCTTGAATACCAATATCTGCTGCTGGTGTCTCTCTCCCTCTCTTCTGCTTTCCTCAAAGTGAATAAATAACTGGCTGATGAGAGAGAAGGTGTTTCTTTATTCAGAGTGATCGGGCTTGTGGAAATCTGTTATTCACACCAGGCACGCTCAGGTCCTGCACACAGCCTCGGCATTGCCATTCCTTGAGAAGCAGTTCATGTCCCTGTGTCCTCTCAGGGACCCAGCACTACTCAGATGATGAATCAGCCTGCATTCATGGGCAGAAATTTCCTCCCGCTAATTGAATCCTGTGTTTATCCTGTACCTGTCTGTCTGCGTCTGCTGCCAGCGGTTTCACATCCCATTAGCTTTTCTTTTCTTCAGGCAATCCTGTAGGCTTCTGCATCCCAACTTTTCTTTCTCAAAGAAGTGATACTTCATACGCACACATTTTTGTATTTTCTCCATCACTTGGAGGCTGAGCACAGTCTGGAAAAACAGTTTTCCTTCAGCTCTATGTTTGGTGGGGTTCACTGTTGGCTTGTGGCCTGGATGACACAAGCAGGTGTCTGGGAATGAGGTGCCTGAGCCACAGACTTCAGTTTGGGCAGCTCACGCTATGGAGATGAAAGATTTGATTTTTCTGCCAGATCAGAGCTGCCTATTGCAGAGCCAGTAGCCAGGACCATTTTAAGTCTGAACTGCATAGCCACTGGGATGTGGTTTTGGCTGGCTCCTACCCTACCTTCCACCTGAACAGCTACCCATGCGATTCAGCATGCCATAAGCAGGGTTGGTTTTTTCCACGTTTCTGGGTAATTAGGTGACAGCTGACAGCTCTGTGTCTGGCTGCCTGGCTGCTCTTTGCAGGGCTGAAGTGATGCTGAGCACTTGCACTCTCTGACACGTTTACCATGGACCCGAGAGAGTTACCCTTTTGCTGCCCTTTCCCTGCCTCCTTCACCAGCTGTCCAGGGAGGGAAGAGCCGTCCTCCTGGGCTGCCTCCCTGGAGCTGTTGGCAGGAGGTGCAGTTTGCAGCCTGAGGACTCTTAGACAAGCTGAGACGCTCAAGGTGCAGGGCGTCCGGTGGCTGGTGGCCTGTGGAGCTCAGTCAGCAGCAGAGATGGTAGAGATGGTATGTGGTAGAGGTGGTAGAGATGGCTTGGTCCCTACCCTTCATTTATTTATCAGTAGAGAGATAATCTGAGAGAAGAGGTGGAAAACCTAAACTTTTGGGAAGGGGATGATAAGACAGATCACACCCTACGAGAGCAGTAGGTGCTACTGTGCAGTGGTCATGCTTTCTCAGCAAAGTTATGTTGAAGCTCTGGGTGCAAGCAGAGCATGGCTGCAGTTATTGACATGTTGGCTGTAAGGGACCTCTGCAGGTCTGTGGTCCAATCTCCTGCTGAAAGCAGGACTGTCACCACAGCTAGATCAAGCCATCCTTGCATCTTCCAGGAAAACATTGAAAATCTCCAAGCATGGGGATTCACCTCTCTGGGTAACTGCTCTAGTAAAAAGCTTACTGTTCTGGTAAACCTTTTACGTCCTACCTAAAAGTTCCACATCATAACTCAGGAGTTTTGCCCCTGCTTTTATTGTCTGGCATTACTAGGAACAATTTGACTCCAAGGTCTTCGCAGTAGCCCTTTGGGCAGTTGTAGGCAGTACCAGGCAGCTGTTAAATCAGCCCTTAGCCTCCCCTTCTGCACAGTAACCCAGCTCAGGTCCTTCAGGCATTCCTAAGTTGGGTTGTGTGGTCTAGGTCCCTGCCACCTTGGTAACCCTCTGCTGAACCTTCTGCAGTTGTTCCATAGCTCTTTTGAACTGAGAAGCCACAAACTGGATAATCTAGAATATTATCCTGCAGTCATTACTCAGATACCAGCTCTCTTCATCCATCTACCTCCTTCTTGCTGCCCTTCCCACGGGAAGAAACCTCCCTGTTACCACCCGTGGAGCTGCTTTCATGCTCTTCTTTCCACTTGTTGCCAACTGCGATTACACAGCAAAGGCACAAAAAAAGGCCAATACATCCAAAGAGCTCACATCTTTTTTGAGCAGGTTTACAAAACAGTATTACCTTCCCACTATGCTTGCTCCGCTTAAAAAATCTTGACCAAAAATGTTAGGCTGCTCACGCACCAAGAACACTCTCTGCCGTGTTCACTAATATTGTCTTATTTATATTTCTTCCTTTACCATATTACACAGACTTCCTTGTACTTATGTACTTCATATATACCTATTAGATACATGTCAGCCATAAACTCCCACAGTGTAGCTCATCACTTTCTGGGTTTGTGGAGTCACTGCCTCAGTGGCAACCTCCTCCAGAGCCAGGGCTCCCGCCTATCACAGCAGCTACTGTTAACAGGAACATGCTTAATACTGAAAGCAACAGAATGATGCCCCGGTTGGTGCTTTCCAGCACGTGCTCTAGCTGCATCTGTGAAAAACACAGATGAAAGCTAATTTAAGGGAAGAAGAAAATTGTGGTATAAAACACAATCCTGCAAAAGTCATTTTCAAGTGACAACAATGCTCATGCTGTGAGATTGCGGAAAAGAATTGATCTTGCCAACAGAAAAGTCTGTAATTTCCAAAATGTTAGTAATCAAACACACTGTGTAACTGAGAACAATACGCATGTAACTTAGATCCCTATAATCAGAAAACAGCTTGTTTCTTCCAGGCTCCAGCATGCAGAAAAAACCCAAAACATCACAGATACACACTTGTGCAGAGAGTACAACTGGCAGAACACTAACGAGCCCTGCCTCCTGTAAATCATGCCTGTGAGCATCCTTATGAAATCGTGCAATGGAGCAATGGTCCATATGGCAGGTGGTGTTCCAGGTCACCTGTGGGACCATCCTGCAGCACAATGTCATGGATTGTCAGCATAGCAGTACTTGGAAACGCGAGGGGGTGTCTGGTTCATGCGTTACTGAGATTTTTTTGTTATCTTTTGCAGCCACAGAGTGAGAATTATTTCTCCTAGCACACCAGCAGCGGGGGAGGAGGTGGGGGAAGGCTGTACGTGACTGCCACATTGAGCTGCTAGCATAAAATGCATGCATAAAGCTACAAGCAAGCCAAAAATTCTTGAGTCTTAAGCTCTTCTCACATCAGGCTGGAATTTGTGTCACTTCCACACAGAAGCCCGTTACCAGAGACTGCTGTAACCAGGACTGAGTGGTGCCAGGTGTTTGTATTTTATCTTTAACAGTCTGTATTTTTCCACTGCCGTTAAGTGCTACAGAGAAATTGCAAGATAAAAACAAGTCAAGAGAGTAAGGACAAGCGCCTTGCTGTGGATCCAAGCCCAACTTCACTTGTGGCACCGCAGAGCTGAATCCCCCTCCCCGTTTACACTCCGTTAGCACTCCCCAGTTGATAGACAAGGTAAATTGGCCTAGACCACTCTCAGTGAGACATTCAAATGCACATGGGGTAGGCTATGAGATTAGAAATGCACAGTTATGGCATATTAGTTAACGGTTTTTAATTTGTTCAATTGCCATTACTTGAGTCTCCATCTGATCTACAAAGGAGAAATAATGAGAAAAGACTTGTTCTTGTGAAGGTGACTTCTTCTTGGTTCTTCATCCCTGGTTTCGAACTCTTCATTAAAAGGTTAATATTTTATTAAATAAAGGCTGACATAAATAGACCCACTATAAAAAATTACATTAGTGATCATATATGTTCGTAACTAAGTCTTCTCTCCCTAGCTCAAGGGAAGAGCCAGCTTCTCCAGGCATGTTGAAACCCTGTTTTTGTGACACCTTGATTGTCCTGAAGACCTGTCCCTCCCTGCCACAGAGCTGCATTCCTAGGCAGTCACAATGCTGTTCGGATAAACAACTGGCTTATGATGGATGGTAAAATGACAAAATGTTTCTACATGTCCTGTCACCGTATGACATTACTGAGACCCAACGAGCCAGAGAAAGTAACTACTGGGATAAAATGATGCTTGCGCCACCACTGAATCATTTTCAACAATTTTATCTTACCAACTTGTTGCTAACCTATATTGTTACTAGAGTGCTTTTGTGCCTACACTCTTCCTTATGTCCCTGAGCCATTTAACCATGGATCTTTCTTGTTACTTTATTTATCAGTTCCCTTCACTTGACAGCTTCTAATTTACATCAGTTTACATTTTTTATGATCTTTTCAATCCCATCTAATCTTTGCCCCTTTAGGACACATAAACACACACACTATCTATTCCTACTTTAGTCCAAAGCTTTCGGTTTCTCTTCCTGTTTTTCTTGCTCGCAGTTCAGACATTTCTTTCGCTTTGACTCTGTCCACTTCCCTGGAAACCATTGCCTTAATATGGCTTTCCAAGAAGTCTTCCCTCTTCTAGATGTCGTGTAGATGTAGGGGGGACTTAGGAACTACTTGTGCTGTCCTGCTCGACAGGTTATTACGGATTTGGGGAGTTGGACTAGATGATCTCTAGAGGTCCCTTCCAAATCTGAAGGTTCCGTGATTCCGTGATTCATAAAGACTTCCTTACCTTCTTCATTCCCTCATGAAGACATGGACTTCTCAGCCAGAGATTTCTCAAGATAACTGCATGATAAAGAGCCAAACCCCAACCCCTATCACTGAGACTAGGTGACAGAGTTCGGTTTTTGGAGACTATGGTTTAGGGCTAGCTCTGTCTACAGGTTCTTCTTGGCAAAGGATAGCTGAGTAGTCCCACATAGAGCCAGGATATAAGGTGTAGATGGTCAGGTGCTCTCATTGTCTCTCATTTTGCAACATGGACGCAGCTGGAGGTTACAGAATCAGGAGGCAAGCAGCCCTTGCTGCATCTCCAGCAGGTAAGTCTTACTAAGTCTCTTCAGCCACGTGTAGAACAAACAAATCAACAATAAGACTCTGCTGCCAGTCTCTGGGAATTTGAGGCAGGAGTTGCTGCCCGCTGGAAGCCCATCTCTGGCAGGTGGAGGCAAGTGCCTGGGGAAGGACTTTGCCATGGTTCCGACCACACGTGTCCCCACACCCCACTCCTCTCCCAGCAACGCGCAGGAGGGTGGGGATGCATAGGGCACACAGGGCACAGGCAGCATGGCAGCACCCGTCATGCCATGGCCATCGCTCTGCCCCTGACACGGAACCCAAATCCTGCTGTGGGGCTGAGCATTTCTGATCCTGGGCTCGGAGAATGTGGTGTGAAGGAGTACAAGGCTCTTCTTGTAGCCCTGACTCCCTCAGCATAACAAAATGAAAGCCGTAACCTACAGATCTACGCCAGGGAAGACAAATTGCAAAAGAAAATGAGTACAACTTGCTCCAATGGGAATTAATGGATGCTTTTTGTATTCAATTCACTGGGGGAGCTGTAAGAGAGAGATTGTGTTAAAAGGATATTCCATAGCTATTTATCCATGTGTCTAGTGTACATGGAGAAGCAGTTCTAGTGCTCTAGAGAGTTACCTGGGGTGGGCTATTAGTATATATCTCTCTATATTTAAATATGTGTTTATTTCCTTGAATTATCCAACTTTTATAATAATAATTCTGAATTCAGAGAGTTTTTGTGCCTTTATAAACTACCAGCCTAAGTTTGCAAGTGTGTTGACTGCCTATGGTTAAACTATTTTCTTTGTTAAAAAAATAACTACAGAAATCCTCAAAACGGATTCACCACCTTTTACTTGACTTTTATTCCACTACTCACTGTCTTTTGCTGATAGTTATCAAACATTTCCTTGCTTTATTGTTTTCATTGTTACCGTGGCCTAAGGGCAGGAGCAGACCAGCAGCCTCAGGTGGCTCCGTGGGGCTGGATCTCCTGGTCAGGCCAACAGCACATTTCCAGGGTCTCTCCATGTGTGCTGTGCCAGAGGGGAGCTGGTACAGCAGCACTTAAAGGGGAGTGAGGAGTGATTTTCAGACACATTTACCTGCTTTACAGTTCACAGCCTTGATAGCATCCCCTCTGAAGGCTTAGGGGCACCAGAATAAGACCAGGCTTTGCAGGGTGAAATCTTTTATCATTTATGCCTTTACAATGCAGGCAACACATATTTAACTGCTCTTTGGCTGTTATGATGTTGTAGCTATGATTAAGATCACCGTCCATCATCCAAACCTAAGCCTTCCTCTTGCTTGTAGGAGAACATTTAGCTGCCATAGTCAGGTCACCCCATCCATGTGAGACTCAAGTACAGTGCAGATAATTTCCTTATAGTCCTTAACAATGAGAGCTTGTTTAATGTTCCACCAAACCAAGAACAGGATAGTCTCCCTTGCCAGATGTCTCAGCAAAAAAATACAAATTACGATTAGAAAAACATTGATTAGCTTCCAAAAAACCAAGTTAACTTGATGCAGCTGATGAACAAACCTACTTCCTAAATTCCAGTCTTCATAGGGAGTTTTCTTCTTAAGATGGGGCATGGTGCACATTATCTCTAAATACTCATTCACTGAAGTCTTTGCAGGATCGGGCCTGAGCTTTGTGTTTCACCTGTGAGAAAACTGACTGCTGATAGAGAAAAGTTACTGGAAAAACATCTGGAAATGAGCTCCGAAAGCAATCATGATTTAGGCAGTACTTGTGAAGAGGCCATCCCCAAACTCTCTGGAACTGGTTTTTAGGAGAAATCACCAAATATCCAGTCTTTGCTAAAATTCAGATTATAACAATATCACAGGGATTACTATAGCAGCAAGTGGGGGAAAAAAATATTTCAGTACAATAAGACAGTGCCTTGTATTGCAAAATAACTGTGTTATTGGATTTACAGTGAAAATTGATGGGAAAAATTGACACCATTGTGACTAAATGTTAAAATACGTGTCCAAGGCAGCACACCTGGTCAGGACGTTACCGTCTGCCCACAAAACATCCACAGACCCTGCTCTGTCCCCCAGGTCCAGCAAGCCTCCCCACGGCATCTCCACAGGGCAGATGGTCACCCTGGCACAGGGAGAGATGGGGCTGAGCACCTCCCTGGGGCAGAGGGAGCCTCTGACTGCTCCCTTCCCAGGCAGCAATGGAAGCTGTAAAAACAGAGCTTTGCACATTTCTCAGTTCGTCATAATCAAACTCTTCTCTTGAAACTGCAGCGTTGGTCTTCTGAGGGAAACGAGTGGAAACTTGCTTCGCAAAATTGTAGGCAAATAGGAAAATATTGTAGTAAGTGATAACAAAGTGTTTTATTGCCATTTGTTCTTTGCTTTGTAGACAGAAATTCGGTGTGTCACAATTTGTAACAGTATTCTGACTTCTGATTTATGTTGCTAAGCCTGTAATCAGATCTGCTATTTGCCAGTGACTGCGTGCGCTGAGGAACCTACCTGATTCCAGCTGGACACAGCATCTGAGTTCTGCAAAGTTGATGCTTCTTCAATATTCTTTTCATAAGGTAATGGACAAGTATTATATTTCCGCTTACATTTTTGGACAAGAAGAATAATCCTTATCACAAATCTTTATCTGCAGATCCGTAAGTCCACATATCTAGCTAAAACCCAATATACTTGCTAGCCGAATTTCAGTACTAAACTATAATCCCTGCCTCAGGATAGATGAATTAAGTTCAAGGCCAAGAGGTGCAAAAAATTTGCTGATTTCTTATTGGCAGGTTAAAAAACTGTGTAACTCTGACCTTGGCACTGAAATATCATCTCAGTTACTAGATTTAAATATCTGTGTGTATACAAAAGTACACATGGAATCACTTCAAACTAACATCAAAGAGAGAAGTCCAATATTAAACTTCTTAGTGTAGTGGAGTTAACCAAATAGCATAAAACCCCAGAAACATCCGCTATAAACTGTATTTGTCTGTTGCTACAGTGCTTCAGGGAAAGTAACGGCGTGGCAGGCTGAGGAGACTGAAAAAGTAAAGCACCCAAAAGCAATTTCTTCTCTTGCATACACCGTAAGCCCTTGCAGATTTGGGATTTTGAGGAATAGAGAAGGCTACTTACACAGCCTCTTCTACACACTTGCCTTCAGTCCTTGTGCACCACTCTTCATTTCACAGCTCGTCAGTGTGATCATACGCAGCGTAATGTTTCCATCTAAATAATTTACAAGCTAAAAGCACTCAAGAAGGGTATGACAACATTTGCAATGATACAGTTGCAAAGATGGTTTTCACCAGGCCATTGCAAGGTACTTTCTCGTGGAAGCTTATTTCTGTAGGAAAGTACATCCTCCAGTGAATAGCTACTTCGAATACAAATCAGTTTAGTGAATCATGAGATGCTTTATTTCGATCTTCGAATCTGAGTTACTATTTGCTTAAATATTAAGGACTTGGGCAAAATAGCTGGCAAAAGGTGTGTAAAATAAATTCAGATCAAGGAGTCAGCGTTCATGACAACCACCAGCAAATGGCAATAACATTAGAGGGGAATGCATTACTGCAGACCAAATGATCAGCACAACACACTCTTACTGGGACAGTTGCCACCAACTGAGCTCTTTATTTTTAATTGAAAGAGTTTTAAATACAAGGAGGAAAAAAGACAGAACAGAAAACACATACTGTTTAAGGAGACATTTTTTATTTTGACATTTGTAAAGAATACTAATGGTCTGCTTAAGATGATTTCTCTGTAGACTTGATACTCACCATGGGTGGTGAGTGCTACAGCCTTATTAAACAAAACATCATTAGTACTGCTATCAGCTATTATTTTGGAACAGAACATTTTTTTCTGGGTTTGAGTGTGTTTTTTTTAAACAAGGGGAGCATATTGTATGAAAAGGAAAACAACATATAACTGAGTTTCTGTTACTCAAGCCATCCCACAGCTAAAGTCACATGTAAATGGAGAGGCTTAAGAAATCATTTAAGGGTACAGCACAATTCTTTCCAATTATCATTACAAGAACTAGGTAGCTGAATAAAAGGCATTTGATGAAGCTGTGTCCAGCTTTATCCACCAGCCTTTGAAAATCTTGACAATACTGACAATACTCTTAATTTGTGGATCTTATTGAGATGTAATGTATTAGGTATTTACCCTCTAGAGTCAAAGGAAAAAGGAAAAACCACCTATTCCATTAGAAAGCAAATTCCTTGTCCTTCTACTTACAAGGAAAAACCTGAAAGCATGGTCCAGATTACTTCAGCAGGAAATAGATTTTCAGACTGAATGATTTGGAAGTAATTTTCGATCCAATATTATGATTTTTGGAAGCTAATATATGTTGTGGAACAGCTGACACTGTCAACATCAGATTTATTTTTAGCTAATCCCATCATTCTTTGCAAAATAAAAAAAAGAAAATCAGCTGAAATGAGTAAAGCATAAGAAAACTTCTGGGTTTTTCCCTCCCAACAAACAAGATGCAAAAATGAGTCAAGTAGGCAGTGCTGTTACCATTAAAGATAACAAGGAGAAGAAAATGCTTAATGACTGAGGCAATTTAATATAATCCTATCTGTTGCATTTTACATGCAGCTTCTAGTCCACTCTGGAAAAAAGCTTGTAACAATTTCTCTCTATCACTCTGGCACAGACTGGCATTAAAACCAAACAGAACAAAACACAGACAAAGCTTGTAAAAAATGCCGATTATAAAATAATCTGCATACTTTCACTATAAAACAAATGATGCTGATAATGTAATGTCCCATATCATTTGTTCCACATTTTTCCAGCCATGTACAGACTTTTCATGATAAGCAGTGATTATTATAATGGTACAGTTTTCATGAAAGAAGAAAAATACCGATTCTTGCCTGTAAAACGCAGGTGTGGTGGTACCTCTACATCTTTCCTTGAACAAGCCTGTAAAAGTGCAACTGAGAAAACACACGTTTCCTGTGCGACATTCTGGGAATGTCTCATTTTTGGTAATTTCTCATCATTCCTCTGTAAGACCTATTTTTCAGTGCAAGAGAAGTTTTCAAGGACAATACTAAACGCAAAAATAACATAGATTCTTAGAAAAGTCAGCTTTGTCTATTGATCTCATGTAAGGAATGATAACCCTCTTCATAAGACACACTCTTTTAAAAAAAATGGCTTTGGAATGGTTGTAGAGTATTGACTCCTTTAAGTAGAAGAGCATGTTAATGGGCATGGGGCTACTCAACAGGGAAACTGAACCTGTAAAATCTCTGCTAATTACAGCTCACACTTCTTGACTAGTTTGCTGTGAGTTGATGGTTTTCCAGAATTAAAATGTCAATTTAAGCAGTTGCATTACATACGCAGAAAATGGGCTGCATGTTTAGGTCTATTGAAGGGATGCTCTCAGCTGCAGGATCCAGGATTTTGGGCCTAGGTGCCCATAATAATGGGCTAATAATGGCAGATTTAAAGCACAGTCTTCCAGCTTCCCTCCTTTACAGCTTCTAACAGGAGTCATTTTGGAACACAAAGATGCCGCTGCAGGACGTGGGACAGAGAAGAGAAATCTGGGATGGGTGGTGAAGCACGGGTTGCACACGCATTTGCATGAGTAGAAAATCTCTCTGATCATGCTATTTGCTCTCCAGCTGCCATAGATAGGATCCACCCCAAGGAAAGCAAGAATTTTATTTTTCCTTTGAAAGTTCATATACTTATTGTTTTCAAGGAACAGCTGCTGTATTTGTACCATGCCAGGTAAAGATATGCTGTCTTTTTATCTAAACTTGTACTCCCCAGTCACTACTATTGAAAAGGCAGAAAGGCTGAAGAGCAAGTGAAAACACCAATTATAGGTTCCATATAAAAGTGTTATTTCTTAACAGACTGAAAAAACCAAATGAACCTCCTCCAAACAACTCCGTCCCTCGAGCCAGGATCCTAATGTGGAATGTAAGTGCTGAAGCACATCTTTAGGGACTTTAGGGTTAAGAGGCCAAAAATTCCATTAAGTCAGAGGTATGTAACAGCTTTGAAGATTAAGCTACTTGTATTTAAGTGCTTTAATGGAGATTTAGCAATCTAACTTCATGAAATCAACTTTGAAGGTTTCATTTATGTACAAAGGGCAAACACTGTCCCATTTTTGGGAAGAGACAAGCCCAGACAGCAAGATGCTGAAGGAATTGCTCATCTCTTGAGCTGAGCGGATGGGGTGGCCCCTGCAGGGCCCTTGCCTGGTCTCAGGCATGGGGCTGCCTGCATGCAGTGTGTGGCTGCGGGAAGCAAGGGGACAACCCGGGCAGGAGAGGAGGAACACAGAGGCAGGAGAACAGCTCATCGCCAAGCAAAAAGGACACTGGAGATGCCAGTGACAGCGCTACATCTCTGAGCAGGTTGCAGCCAAGGTGCTCTGTTTCCCTCTACTGGTAAAATTTCAAGTGATTTTTTAACAAAATGTTAGTTTACTGCTGGAGGATTTCTGCTGGAGGTGTCCCAGTGCCAGCGCGCGCTGATTTGCTCGGGAGCCCAACTCAGACCTCCATCGTTCTTCTCAAATCTCTCCCTCAGCTGAGTCCTTCTTTGCCGAGCTCTGTCGCATAACCCTGCCTATTTAATAATGTTGACGTCAGCGCGGTTGGGGAGGAATTTAAATTATTAAGAAATATCTCAAGGCAATTTATGGGTATTTGGAAAGGCTTCATTGATTTCTCAGCGTGAAAGCAATACCACAACACTGAAGTTATTGGAGGCAACTTAACAAGTCTTTTAATGAATTGCTGCTATTTGGTTGTGTTCAAGAGCCAGAACAGAGGTTCTGTTGTTGGAGAGTCTCAAGATTACGAGCTGGTAAGAAGATGCGGTAATCATACGCATTGCACTGAGTGCACCATCTAGGAATTTTAATTGCTCAGCTAGACTACATGCCCTGCAGCCGGCTCCAGTAAGACTTCATGCGTGATCCTCTGTTCGCAGCTGCCAAAGAAAACATCAGCGTTCACATCCATTAGTGGCCTCCAGAAGTATGCAAAATTAATTTGAGAAGGAGCTCTCTGAGCTTTCACAGAGAGCATCTTAAAGAGACACGGGTTTCCCAGCTTACAAACTTCCGCCCTCTTGGAGCCTTTCAGGTTTTCTAACTCCCTTCCACACAACCTCTCTGATACCAGAGGTTTCCCAGGTACTAGCCAAGGAAGTGCAATTTTGACCCGTGGTAACTGTAGCAGGGGTGGTGTTTTAAACTCAGAATACATTTGAGTTATTCCATATGTAATGAGGACAAATGGAGAATTTTAACTCCAGGAGGACTAATTTATAGGTATATTTACTTAGATACAGAAGTGCCAGTGCTGTTAGAGTCATAGAATTATAGAATTGCCTAGGTTGGAAGGAACCTTTCCGATTATCTAGTCCAACCATCAAGCTAACTCTGACAAAAACCATCACTAAACCATATCTCTAAGCGCTATGACTACCCATCTGTTAGATACCTCCAGGGATGGTGACTCAACCACTTCCCTGGGCAGCCTGTTCCAATGCTTAATAACCCTTTCAGTGTAATAATTTTTCCTAATATTCAGTCTAAACTTCCCCTGTCACAACTTGAGGCTGTTTCCTCTTGTCCTGTCGCCTGTTACTTGGGGGAAGAGACCGACCCCCACCTCACCACAGCCTCCTTTCAGGCAGCTGTAGAGAGCGATAAGGTCTCCCCTCAGCCTCCTTTTCTCCAGGCTAAACAATCCCAGCTTTTTCACCTGCTCCTCATAAGACTTGTTCTCCAGACCCCTCACCAGCTTCGTTGCCCTTCTCTGGACCCGCTCCAGCACCTCAGTGTCATCCAACCATTCATGCTCGAGGACTTCAATTTAATATGACTGATATTTATTGAGCTATTGAACATATCTTGGTGTAAAGTATCTTGTGACCAACTTCAGAAGAGCCTTTGGCAAACCGGCAAGTGCCTTGAGCACAACTGTAGCGAATGCTACAACGTGGTGGGTCTTAACAGTGAGTAGGAATTGAAATGAAATTACGGTTAAAGAAAATTGTGGGAGGATGAGAGGAAATTGAGTGCTCTGGGGCCAAATTAGTCTGCAAACACTCAATCACAACTTTCTTGATCACTTATGAACATGTTTCTGTTACAGCAGCAGTTGGAGTTTTTTAGAGATACCTTTATCCCTTTTGTGTGTATGTTGAAATATTAAAAATATATCATTAGGTTTGGGTTCTGCTGATCAGACTCTTTTTGTTTTCACATAAATTTGTAGTAACTTTAGTTTTCCTTTTTAATTTAATTGGGATCTATATTCTAGGTGTGCAAATTACTAGCCCAGATGAAACAGCAGTTTAATTCTATGAATCAAAAAAGGAGAGTATTTGGCAATGACCAGTGTATGCTTCCCTGAGACAGCTCCAACACTGTCCAAAAGAGCCACATGGCCAGGGCTTGGGAGGCGCAGGCAAGTGGTGGGGCGGTGGGAAGACCACAGTCTCCATCTGTGCACAGATACCCTTTGTACCCGGAGTCACCTCCAGAGGTTGTCCATTGCCGGGCAGGCTGGAGCACACCGTTCTTGCAGCCCTTATGAAGGACCAGGGTTGCATTTGGGCTGCTCCCAATTTAACACCTCATATTTCCAGAAGAAAACTGTTCCAGGACCTCATTGTTCTGACGATAAGAACTCTCATTTCTGGCCTTGCTCATGGTCAGTTTTGATCTGTTCAGCGATGGCTTATATTTACCATCCTTAAACCAAATTGTTCTGTACCGCTGAAGTTCGATGCAGATGTATTTTGTCTGCTTGCATTGCCCTCAGCACCCCGCTTTTTGAATACGCAGGTACACTGCAAACGTAGCCAAGAAAACGTGCACTTCATTGAAGCACTAAATCCAGGCTGTGCTGGAAAGCTGTTAGTACTGTATATTAGCCCTGAAAATTCAGTAAATGATGGAGGAGGAATTTGGTGGAAAATAGCTGCTTAATTCAGCCTAATCTCTACTGCTGAAGATAATGGGATTCCAGTGACATTACTCTGAGATTAGCTGGAAGACCATGACTGCCTGCAATAACTGCGGGCATAATTTGGTTTTCTTCTGCACTGTTGTTAATGTGCAAGAAAGCGTGAGCTCAGATGGATGAGCCGATCTCTGATTTGCAGGATATGCCATGAGAAGAAAAAACAATCATTTCACAGTAAACTGAGCACAATTAACAGGCACTTGGGGACAACAGATATTTTTCCAGAAGCACTTCTGAAAGCAGAACAGGGCCACAGTGGCAAAATCACACGATTTAGAAATTCTCCAGGGAGCACAATATGAGAGAGAATGGATCTTTTTGTTAACCCTCAGTAAATGATGTGGAAGTGGGCAATTTCAGATCTCACTGCAATTTGGAAATGAGAAAACTGAGTGATGCTGGATCATACATCTCGTTACTCACAATTTCTCAATATTCTATAATATATTTTTCTTGGCTGGAAGCCTTCATTTTTGTATTTATGCCCCATCGTGATCTTAATGAACACAAATGCTTTAAGCATGGCAGAAGGATTGGTCTCGTCTTGCCTGATTCTGCTCCATTCGGGGGTCAAACATTTACACAATGTGATCAAACTTCATGTAATGAAAGAGGGAAGGGAGACACCAAGGCTTTTCTATTTAACGTGATACGATCCCAAACATACATGAGTGAGGTGTCCAGAGCTGGAATCCCTGATGAGGAGTGCAAGACAGCAATAATACTTTGCATATATATGCAGTAGGTTAAAACTTCTCCTTTTTCTGTGTCTTTTTTTTCTTTATCGCTTCTGGGGTTTGTTGCAAGGAAATTTAATGCAGGTTTATATTACATCAGCAAAACATTTAATTTGCAATTAAAATTTGTCACAGGTCAGCAAGACTTAGTGGGTGGATATGTTGAGAATCATGTGGTCCTGTTCGCAGTTTTGCACTGACTTTCTGTGTACCTGGGAGCAAGTCTTGGTGTCGCTATTTCAGCATCTGCAGAAAGACAGGATTACCTATCCCTGTCTGTTAAGTGCTTGGTGATAATGGGGAGAAAATAGTTAATAGGAGCTAATTTTTTCCATTTGTCAGTAAGATTAGAACCATAAAATGAACCCAATGAAGGAACTTTGTGTCCAAGACTTGAAAGCCCCTTTCATCTGTGAAGGGTAGAGCAAAACTCTTAACCTCTTTAGTGGTTTGGTATTGGATGTGTACTACTGAATGTCCCACAAAATGTCTATTAAAATGAGCTGAAGTATGATTCAGCCGTTGACTAAGAAAAAACGTAGGCTCTACATGTGAGACAGGAATCTCAGTTCTTATAATAGTCAATGGAGATTACTTGGTACCATCAGCACAGTCTGATTCAAATGATCAAATGGAGGTGCCTGCTAGGCTCCACTGGGTGTGTTGCCTCAACACAAGTATCCAGTGCTGCTTGACATATCCTGGGCACCCCAGTTAATGTCTGGCTGCTCCTACAGAAGTATTTGAGTGCTGTCTAATCTCTGCCAACCCCACACATCTCACATGCCCTATGAACCCTATCTTAGACCACTGAACTGAGCCCAGGTTCTCCACTAAGAACGGTGCCAAGAGCAGTGCACCATCACTCCGCTTGAAGTCAGTGACAACTTTATTACTGACCGATGTTAAATTCTTACCACCCTGCCGAGAGCAAAGAAGAGCTAACAGAGCCAGTGCTCGCTGCTGAGAGCAGAAGCACTGGGAAAGAACCATTAACAAAGAGGTGAGCTACCGTAGTTACTCAAGAGCAGGCCTAGCTCATCCCTCCACCGCAGGGACGGCAGGACCAGTGGTACCAAAGCCACAGTGGACAGGCATCAAGCAATTGCAACCTGCCTTTTGTCCCCTGCAGGTTTGCTGGGTGCATGCTCAATGCTGCTGTTAGGCTGCTGGCGAAGGCACATGACTTAAGTCATGCTTAGACTTAAGGCTTAGACTTCAGGTGAAGGACTTAAGTTCAGGACAAGCGGCAGATGTGCTTCAGTCAATATATGCCTTCATTTGATGAGTTAGTCTTTGATAATTGCAGTCTGGTACAAGATCTAATTATTTTCACACCTTGTAGTCACAGTTTCATTTAGCCTGTGTTTCCCTGTTCTGCCAAAGAAAACACCACATAAGACGGCGGAGAGCTTGCTGAACTCTAGATGCGTAACTTCTGTTTCTTTTCCCTTACTCACGAGACCTATCACCCAGAAAAGATGTGGCTTAATTTGACAGATTGTCCTTGACAAATGTATTTCATCTGTTCCTCATTTTCACACTTAGAAATTGTTCATTTGCTCGAGATTATTTTTTTTTTCAGAAATCGAAGTTAAAAACCCCTATCCTATAATTCACTGGACCTTCTTTTTTGTTGTTGTTGTTAATTTTTTTTTCTTTTAGTAACAAACAAGTATAAATCAGGAGCTACCCTACTGAATAAATATAAATATTCTGTTATAAAACCTGTGTAAGATTAAGTGAAGCCAAAGTCATTTTCTTAGGGAATTGAAAAAAACTTCATATGAAAAGCAATTTACTGAGAAAAGCATGATCTGGAATATTTACAAGAAGCAGTAATACAAATGAGTTTGCTGTTTAATGAGTTCAGAGCAGTAAGAAAATGTGTATGTTCAGCTGGCTCATGTCCGACAGGGGCTTTGAAGTCCTGGAGTGTTTTTAAGAGGATCAGTGTGAGTACAGAGCACTGGAAGAACAAAACACAATTGGACTTTCTTTGCCAGCCATTTTGCATCATATATTCCTCCAGTTAAAAACCTAAATAGTTCTGTTCACACAGATCATACAGTGTACCAACAACAAGGCAACTGCTAGAATTACTTTGCGTGTGTAATGTGAGTTGAGTTCTGTGCAAAAATCACAGTTGCATCCCATGGTATTTTTGAGAGCAACCCGCTCCAAGCTGGTGCGAAGTACAAGAGGCTGGTTTTTTCTCCATCTGTCTTTTAGAAGTTCTAGTGATTTGGGGAAAATGGTTCAATTTTAGTACCGGGAATGTGAGGCCTTTGGGAGAAATGGTCTGTTTCCTCCAGTGGCTTGTACAGACCTTTGCGTAGTGGGTCCTTAGTGTGAGAGGGGACTCTGAGTGTTGGTGGCATCGTAGCAGGGGGCAAGACCCTGACCCCCTTCACGGGGCTCCCCAACACTCTGCTTGCTCAGAGCAGCCTTACAGACAGCGTTCACTCGGGTATATAAACACATGAACTGCTATAATCTCCATCTTGGTAGGATCTATGAAAGGGATGTTTCTGTGTTAATTTTTGAAAAGGGAAGGCTAAGGAAATGACATTCTAAACTACACTTTTGAAAGACTTCTGCAGCACTTTGCTTTAACATATCCCTCCTGGATAATTTTCACTACACAGGAGCATGCTGATAACTTTTTGCAGGTGGACATAAGTGAGGGCAGTTTCTTTGCACATTCAAGAAGATTTTGTTTATACTGAATATTAAAAACCATGCTCTTACCTGTTTACCATTGTAAACTCAGCTTTGGGGGGAAAAAAAATCACAAAATAAAAATGTTAGGATATGGAGAAAATGTAGTCACATTTTTTTCAGACCACAGGAGTTTGTCACCATGGAGACCCTGCTGTTTTCTTCAAGAATGACTCAAATCTTATGGATGGAGCATATGCGATAGAAGCAAAACAATATCACCAAGAATCCACATTAAACAGTTCAGAAAGAGGTTTTTGAGCACCAACCAATGTCCACAGACTGCTCTTGCAGCAAAAATATGCTTCTACTCTTTTTCCTTATGCTTTTTTCTTTCTAATGTAAAATAACTGAAGGTTTTATTTCTAAAGCGAGCTGGATTTTAAGGAACTTGTGATACATGAGACTGAAGGCTGGAGGACTTCACTATTATTTTGTGGTTTTATACAATGAATTATTCTTTCTAAGAGCTGAAGTACTTAAGTTTTAAGGACATAATGAAGCTAAAACTCCCTGAAAATCTTATTTTTAGTACTAATTATATAAGTACATTTTCTAACTGAAGGCAACCAAATTGTGCATGAAACGGAGCCAAGAGCAGGATAAGGTGGTTTGTCAGCAAGTCCCCGGCTGCCCACGCAGCGGCTGGAGGCACCAGGCGCAGGGAAGCTGGAGTGTGCTCAGCTTGGAAGCACCGGCGCCTCTGGAGTTGTGTCCTCATGGCAAATAGCAAAACCGTGACTCCAGGAGCACCTCTGGGAAAGAAGCAAGCCTGGGCACGCTCCTGTTGCTGCCCCTTGTACGGCACATTGGGCTGCCCACTTTGGTCGCTGCTCAGCCGCCATCAATGTGTTTTTAAATGAGCGTGTGTCCTAGGTCGAGCAACACAGGACGGATTTCTCTTCTAATGCTGGGGAAAACTACACTTTTGAAAGACTCTAGTGTCTGAATTTGTGAAAATATCTACTTGATAGCCAGCTAGGCTATGAGGGTTTCAAGGTCTCAGTGTTTCCAAGCCTTGGGTGCAGGGATGAGAAGGAACAAGGCCTGGGCATTTGACCCAGGCTGGCCAGCAGGATTATTTCTTATGAATGTCACATTCAATATAAATTAGAAAGTTTGCTGCATAGTTTCTCTTCCCCTTGATGGCCGCAATCCTGAGAACTCCTTGTCCTGGTGCCAGACCCCCGAGCCGTTCCCTTCCTCCTGAAGCTGCAGCGCTCGCAGTGTCCCACATTTTCTGTCCCCTGCCAGGAGGGCACAGCTTCCTGCTGAGAGAATGGGCTGAGGATAATCCTTGTATATCTTATATTAGTATTGGGATTAATACTGGTTCTGTAGTATTATTGTTAATTATTTAGTCTTATCCTATTAAACCTATTTGTATTTCAACCCTCATGTTTCCTTGCTTTCCCCAATTCCCCTTTCTGAGGGGGGAGAGATCATCGGGTGATAGAATAATTGTCTAAATGGCAGTAAATTGGGATGGGTTTTCTCAAACCATAACAGCGCTGAAGACATTACAATGACAGCCAAGGAGGCCACACCAAATTAATCCGAAAATGCTGACAGACTTTCTCCCAAACCTGCCTCTCTGCTGTGCCGCCCACCTGACTTTCTGCTCTTCAGCCAAGGCAGAGCCGAGACCTCCCCTCCGTTATTTTCCCCACCACTATCGCTGCGATGCCCAGCTGGGGCTCACCTCTCTTACTGCCAGTAATACCATGGGGCAACGAGGTGACAATGTGGGGCAGAAAGGAGCCTGACGTGCCCCCCAGGCCTGAAGTGTTATTTTGCAATCAGACTGCTGAGAGGGAGCAACATCCTTCCCATCAAACACCATTGTGAGTTGGGAGGGAGAGAGAGAGAAAATACGGCTCCACGCTGCAATAATTAGAGCAGCAGTGCAGCTCTAAAAGGTGTAAATCTGGTTTTAGATGGCCTAATAATGAATGAAAGCTCCTGCAGACATATGACACAAGGTATAGAAGCAGTGCCTGCTCACCCTTATGAATGTCCACGCTTCACACCTGGTGGGGTTTGCTGCTTCCCATTGTAACTGCGCGCCACAAAAGGCACCGCTGGTCCTTCCGCAAGACGTCAGGAGGCAGAATGAAGCATGAAGTCTGAATAAATACCGTGATGCGCTCAGGCTAATCTAACAGAAGGGAAACAGGGTATTTACTCTTAATCGGGATCAGATTTGTCCTGCTGGGCCATGCGGCATTAATCAGTGTGGAGCCACATTTGGCAAGGAAAGCAGCGAGAGCTACTGTCTGTGGCGCAGGAGAAGCCTGGGCAAGTCCATGGTCCATGGAGACAGGCAGCCTTATGGAGAGCAGGAAAGCACAGGGCACCATCCAAGGAGGACAGGCTTTTCTATTCCTTTACCCCAGGAATATCCAGGATGCAGCCCAGGTGCTGAGACATGGCACTGCTTGTGTTTTTGACTTCTTCCTTCCTTAGTTGTCCTGATAATAAATAACACAAAGGAAAGGTCCAAGGTATTTTCATTATCAGTGAACAAAATCACTATTTGGAGAAACAAAATGACCTCAGCTTCACAGTATTGCAAATACTCTACTGAGGACAATGCAGGGAACTTGATCTGAAAACTTGCCAACATTTGTACGTAACATACGTGGATCTTGGAAAAATATGAACTAAAAAATCCCTGCAGTTAAGCACTGTGCTAAGAAATTCATCAAACCAAAGCAATGCTTTCTGTAGTTTCAGGAGGTCATGTTTATGATGGTCAGTGATCAGGTTGTACTGGGCATGGTGAGTGATACCACTTACATCTCTTTCATGAGTCCAAGATTCTTATTTGTGTTCTACTCCCTGGGTTTAAATACTTGAACGAAAATATTATCAACATGATAGTTCTATTTGACATGCAGTGAAAATGTTTTAGAGAATATAATGTTTCTTTTACTAGAGCTGAACCTTCTTATCATTTTTTTTTATATGTTTATTTGCATTGATGATGCTCTGTACTTTCAGGCACCAGAAATATGCTGTCTATAGCAATATCACCTTCAGGAATACTTTGAAATCATTTGTAGGAGCCAAGCTCCAAATGACTTAACCTACTTGGTCATACTACCTTTCCTGAAAAACTATTACAGAACCCTTCTCTTCTGTGAGCTGGAAACTGTCCTCTGACTTCCAGCCAGGACTCATCTGCAGCCAACTTCCCATTTAGAAGAGCTCTCTCTCACTTTTGTATTTACACCTCATACTTGTTCCATTTCAGATGTTCCGTGAAGTTGATTACGGGAATTGTATACTGTATTTCAGATAATTTCTCAGCAGTGGCCTATGTCAGGGTGTTAGGTTTGGAGGGTATACCTGGGTAATCTCTAATCTTTACCCTATACCGATTGCAAGCACCCCTCTTTGCTCTAAGAGCCTTTTCCTATGTTTTTCTTTTTTTGTTGTTCAGTTTCTAACTCAGCTTGATATTTGGCAAAGCTTACTTCTTCACAGCACTTCTTAACCAACAGGAAATGGGCTGCCTTGTTGCTCATATCTTCCTTGCACTCTCAGTAGGCTCTTTCCTTGTTCCTGATATTTTTTTAAATGATAATTGTTCATCTAGTTGACCATGGAGACCTTTTTCTTTAGGTAAGAACATAAACTTAGCATACTTAATATATATATTACCCTGGGCTGTAGTGATCATGAAAAATTAGAGTTCAGGATCACGGGTGCTGCACACAAAGCAGCAAGTAGGGTCACAACCCTGGACTTCAGGAGGGCTGACTTTGATCTCTTCAGGAAGCTGCTTGGGGAGATCTCGTGGGATAGGGCTCTGGAAGG
>VXBO01014157.1:60499-75160 GCA_013400135.1 Rhinoptilus africanus
GTGGCAGAGCACTGGAACAAGCTGCCCAGGGAGGTGGTGGAGTCTCCGTCTCTGGAGACATTCAAAACCCGCCTGGATGGGTTCCTGTGCAACCTGCTCTAAGGTGGCCCTGCTCTGGCAGGGGGTTGGACTAGATGATCTACTAAGGTCCCTTCCAACCCTATGATTCTATGATTCTATGATTCTATATTTTTTTACAGCTTTACAGTAGAGTTACTCTCAGCCTTTTTCACAGTCAAGCCCTTTAGTTCTTAAAACCATTGAGTCCTCATTTTATCAAAACTTATCCTTTTGGAATCAGGAAATCTTTTATTCCATAACCTACTTGTGCTCATACATTAAAAAAAATTCAGATTAATCAGTTCATAGTTATTTTCTCTGCCCAGCTATCCTGAAAGGTCCCTCCTACTTTCCAAAACCTCTTCCTGGCAGAAAAACATCTGTTGACTAGCATATCTTGGAACGTATATATTTGAGCATTGTTAGCATTTTTGCTCCAGACTACCAATAAGAACTTAGAGTTGTAGGAGACAGTGATTTCAGCTGTCCTATTGTGGCTTGGAGTAGAATAACAGTGCTTTGTAGCATCAAAAATTAATCAGCTTTACTTCCCTATTCCCTTCCAGATCCTGGTGTAATTGCCTGTGTGAATATTTAAATTGTTTCTCAGAAACCTCAAGCATTTTGGGCTCTTCGCTTAGCATCTTGCAGAAGGTGCTGGGATTTCAGAGGGATAAGTACATAAAATTAATTTGCTGCCATGCTGCCACCCTTCCAGTTGGGGCTGAAGGCACTGCAACGACATCCATTGACTTGTTGGCATGGATCCCTATCTCAGGCCAGTCAGAAATGACCCCAGAAAGCAAGGGTCTGTTCTGAGGCTGTGGTGTGTCCTGTCCGTGGCCTTCAGATACATGGGGTCTGCCAAGTCTTTGCAGTCTGCAGCTTATTCTCTTTGTATTTCATATTTGTGTTTGTATATATGTTGTCTGCACATGTCGCCAGGACTGCCAGCATCCCCACGCCGTGGCTGTTAGTGCCTGATCATGGCACCCCCAGCTCCCTCCATGCTCTCTGCAGAGATGAGTTTGGTACCTCTGTCTTCGTAACAGCAAAGCTCTCTCCAGCTCTCACCAGCTCTCTAAGCGACCGTAACTGTCCTTCTCTGGGTAATCCAGGCTGCCATTCCCAGACTTTTTTAGTAAACAATACTTCCTTCTTGGAAACATTCTAGTGCTGTCTAGGAGCTGTTTCTAACTGACTTCGGTGTTTCTCGTGCTGGCTTTTCCTTACCCTGCTTTCCTGCTCATAGGGTGCTAGATTCCCATCATTTTCCTTGAGCTGTAGCCATTCCATTTCCCACCTCTGACCGGAGATTACCAATACAAGGGCACAGCCTGGTGATCAATCTTGGCTGCTGAAACTGATTTTAGGGTTAAGAAAAATGTGCAAGCATTTCATTCATTCCTGAACAGTTTAAGTTCTGTAGAGTTCCTTAAGGCCTGAAGATTTTGAAGCATCCTTCAATCTCTGCTGGCTAAATTCTATTAAAATTCCTGATGTGGATGACATTCATTTGCAAGCTAGAGCACGTGAACCACAGGAGCTGGAGCAGGAGCTTGTTTTACGAGCAGGAGTGACTGATGAGAGTGCAGTTAGGAGGAGAACTGACCTGGGGACAGCAGCAGTAAGGTCCATCTATGGCCAGGCTGGGATGGAAACTTTAGCTGCTGGAGCAGAGGCAGCAGGGGTGAGAAACGCAGATCAGCAGGAGAGAAAGGCTGATTTCTATGGACTGAAGGTGCTGGATAGTGGTTCCCACTGAAAACCTCCAAGCAAAATGGTTGTCTGTGGGCTCTAGACAGCCTTAGGATGGGGAAATGCAGGCACAGACACATCAGGGGTTGTCTTCCTCTTCCCAGCACCCACAGCTCAGCTGCACCCAGCTGTCTTGAAAGACAGACCAACATTTTGGGGTTTTTCTATTACTAGACAGGCAAATGGGGGTGAGGGAAGGGAAGCAGAAGCTCCCTCCAGTCCATGGGTTGCTTTAGGCTGGAGAAGTTCCAGGGAGGCCAGGGCTCTGACAGTTAGGAGACCCCTGGCAGTTTGCAGGACCTGAGATGTTAGATGGGGCTGGGATAACAGGGTAGTGTGAAGCCTTAAGTTTCTGCCCTTCACCTGCTGGGCAGCCTGAGGTTCCCTTCCTTTTCCAGATGCCATCTCCATGTCCAGCATCTCAACCCAGCAATGACCAGACTGCCCCAAAGGTAGTGTCACTTACAGCTGGGGCTCATGCGTGGCCAGTCTCCTAAGGAGCCCGTGGCGGTGGCATGTCACAGGCACGACCACCCACTCCCTGTGAGCACTGCTTTTTGGACACGCTACAGGCTTGCTTTCCATTACCACGGCTCTCTGTTCCTTGGGTAGGCGGCAGTGAGAGCTGTGCCGGTGTGAATCATCCTCTGTGGGCATTAGCAAGACTCTGCAGGCCTGGTGGCACCGGCTAGCTCTGGCAGAGCAGCACTCCTGGTGAAGAAGACCCCAAGGGTGGGATATCCAGACAAGAAGTAGGGTATTTGCAGAGCCTGCTGCTGCCATCTGGAGAAGGGACTGGCAGGAGCTGCAGGAGAGCTGCAGGAGAGCCTGTGGTGACTCTGGGTGCGCGGTCAGCGTGGTTGCTCTTGGGTAGGATGGATGAAGCCATAGGTAATATAGAATATAGCTCAAGAGGTAATATAGCTCAAGAGGTGCTGTGTGCTAGGTGATGGGCAAGGCATGAAATACTGACCGTCTCATCACACAGACCACTCACGGCCAGGATTAGAGAGTCTTAAAGATCTGCTGATAATCAAACAAAATGCTCGGAGGTAGCTGTCAAGGGAAAAATACAAGGCACTGTTAGGAGAAAAGAGTGAACTAGTTCATCAGTGTAGGGAGAGTCTCTCTCAGTGACTTATTTTCATACCATGCACAGACGTTAAAAATGCAGGAGAATTAAGCCAGCATTTGAAGCTGCCCTCTTGAGACTTTATTTGAATGTAATATATTTCAATTACCGTGTATTCAAAATTCCCATGCTAATATACAATCTGTGGAGACTTGTAATGTGTGTTGGTTGAAATCTGAGCTAAATTAATATAATCTTTTCTTTTCTCCCTTAAAAAAAAAGGAGAAATAATCTACTTGGCTGCAAGTGCCTCAAGGAACGTTAAGCAGAAAAGAGACAGAACAATCGGGGAGTGATTTTGAAAGCAGCTCTTACAGGCCAATTGCTCAGAGCCAGTGCCAGAAAATAAGGGAAACCTTCTTTTATTAAACATGATTGCTGTGACCTTCTCTGGTTAACCTACGGAAGGAAAAATGAGCTATGCACTGTGTATGATTTGTTATTATTACAGCTGGGCTGTTTTTCTGTGAACCTAGAAGCCAGAATGTTTATTTTGATTTATTTTTGCTTTGGTTTTGCTCAAAAGAGCAAACCCAAATGAAACATCTTCTAGAACTGCACATGTGTACCCATTTCTCTTTGACAACAGTGGCTGCGACTCCTGCTCTCACCTCCTTCCTCTCTGTGAGCATCACAGCCATGCATGTCCCTGTCTCCCTCCTTCCCTGTGTAGAGCGGCTCTGCTGTGGGTATTGAGCTTTGTCCTCCTCTCGGAGCAGAGACCACAGCTGTACCTGACCCCTGAGCGAGAGCTGATAGGGTAAGCTTTCTCTTATCTGTCTTCTTCTGAGGCGAGCATCCCTAACACCCCCCTGGGGATTGCACAAATGAGATGGAGAGCAGCAATTTGATGTATTTATGTGCAGCAGAGTCAAGAGGGCCCCGTTGTGCCTGGATTACGCACGAGGAGAGCTCCTGCGAGCTCCCGCTGCGGGGACACCACAGGGACAAAACACAGACCGGCGGTAAGACCGGAGGGACAAGGACAGTGCAGTCATGTGTGTGCTTGCGTATTCTTGGCAGCCTCGGAGGTGTTTTGCAGAGGTATTCTAATGTACGCAGCACAATCAGGAACGTACGAAAACCCCCACAGAAACCAGACCCAGTGAGCTAACTGTGGATTAGGTCATTTTCTATGTGCCTTCCAAGATGACTGCATATACCCAATTAAGATGCCTAATATATTTTGTTTAGCCCAAATGGTGATGGAGGAGGAAGGTTATTAGTCTGGTGTCTGGGGCGTCGGCAGGGCTGATTTTTACGGGGATTGGAATTCAGCAGGCTTTCCGTTTCCAAGGAATAAAGTCATCAACAAGACTTAATCACATGATTACTTTAAGGAACAGTCAAATCACTAAAAACATTTTCTAAAATCATAAGATTCCACTGATTCATCTTTCTCTGTCATTTCTTGGCCTCAGCTCTCACTTCGGGAAAAATATGTATTGGACTTACGTTGAAAACAAGGTTATTTAAAGAGTACAGCAATCACAGAAAGGTTGAGTTTGGAAGGCACCTGGAGATTACCTAGTCCAGCCACCTGCTGAAGCAAGGCCACCTAAAGTTGGTTGTGAGGGACCATGTCCAGCTGTGTTTTGAATATCTTCAGGGATGGAGACTCCACAACACCTCTGAGCAACCTGTTCCAATGTTCAAACTCGTAGAGCAAAATAATTTTTGTTGTTGTTGTTCAAATAGAATTTCCTGTATTTCTGTTTGTGCCCATTGCCTCTGACCTTCCATTGAGCACCAGTAAGAAGAGTCTGGCCCTGAACTCAACAGCTCAGTCAGTTTTCAGTCCATCTTACCATCCACATATCTAGCCTGTACTTCATCAGTTTGTCTGTGAAAACAGACTTGACCAAAGTCAGGATAAACAATGGCCACAGCTCTCTCATTATTCATCAGTCATCTCATCTTAGAAGGCTATTGGGTTTGTCAAGCATTATTTCACCTTCATAACCCATATAAATCCATGCTGACTTCTTCCAGTCACCTTGTTTTTTGTCGTATTTCTGGAAATGTTTTCCAGTATTACTTGCTCCATCATCTTCCCAGGGACTGAGGTGCGGCTGATCAGCCTGTATTTCCTAAGATCTTTCTTCTTGCTCTTCTTGAAGATAGGAGTGACATTTCCTTTCTTCCTTTCCTCAGGAACAACTCCTGATCACCACAACCTTTCAAAGATACATAACATTGGCCAACTCCCCTAGCACTCGTGGGTGGCTCCCATCAAGTCCCATGGACTTCTGTATGTTCATTTTGTTTTAAACATTCCCTCAACTGGTCCTCCGCTAGTGAGAGAAAGTCATCCTTGCTCCAGAATTCTCTATGAGTCTCAGGGGCTTGGGATCGCTGAAGGCAGGTTGTAGCAGAATGACGAAGACAAAGAAGGCATTGCGTACCTCAGCCTCTTCCACATCTTTCATCATCAGATCCCCTTTTACCTTCAGCAGCAAGCCCACAGGTTTCCTTTTACTGCTGATAGAGCCATAGAAGACCTTGTTGTCCTTCACATCCCTCACCATATTTAACTCTGTATTGATTTTGGCTGTCGTTAACCCCATCCCTGCACATTCCAGCAGAACCTCTCTATTGGTGACCTGTGTGACCTGACTCTCTTCTACCTGTTCTATGCTTCTTTTTTTGTGTTTCAGTTTTGTCAGGAGCTCCTGTTCATCCATGCAGGATGTCTTTGCTGTCTTTGCTTGATGCCTTGCATGTGGGGATGGAGAACACTTGAGCTTGAAGGATGTGATCTTTGAAAATCAACCAGCTCTCCTGGACTTCTCTTCTTTCCAGGACCATTTTCCAATGGGATTCTTACAAGCAGCAATCAGAAGGGCTTAAGGTCTGCTCCCCTGAAGCCCAGGGTTGTGGTCCTGCTCTTTTCCCTCATCCTTCCTCTCAGAATCCTGAACTTCACCATCTTATGGCCCTTGCAGCCAGTGCTGCCCCAGCCTTCACATTCCTGACCATTTCTTCCTTGTTTGTAATTCTGAGATCCAGCAGATAGTCTCCCTTCTCATATCTTCAGTCACCTGTGTCAGGAGGTTATTGCCAGTGTATTCCAGAGACTTCCTTCTTGTGCCCTGCTCTGTTGTCCATCCAGCAGAGATTGGGGTGGTTAAAGTCCCCCATGAGGACTAGGGCCTACAAATGGGCAGTTTCTTCCAGTTCCCTGAAGAAATTACGTTTTGTTTTTTTTTTNAAGTCCCATGGACTTCTGTATGTTCAGTTTGTTTAAACATTCCCTTAACTGGTCCTCCTCCAGTGAGAGAAAGTCTTTCTTGCTCCAGAATTTCCTATGAGTCTCAGGGGCATGGGATCGCTGAAGGAAGGTTGTAGCAGAATGACGAAGACAAAGAAGGCATTGCGTACCTCAGCCTCTTCCACATCTTTCATCATCAGATCCCCTTTCACCTTCAGCAGCAAGCCCACAAGTTTCCTTTTACTGCTGATAGAGCCATAGAAGACCTTGTTGTCCTTCACATCCCTCACCATATTTAACTCTGTATTGATTTTGGCTGTCGTTAACCCCATCCCTGCACACTCCAACAGAACCTCTCTATTGGTGACCTGTGTGACCTGACTCTCTTCTACCTGTTCTATGCTTCTTTTTTTGTGTTTCAGTTTTGTCAGGAGCTCCTGTTCATCCATGCAGGATGTCTTTGCTGTCTTTGCTTGATGCCTTGCATGTGGGGATGGAGAACACTTGAGCTTGAAGGATGTGATCTTTGAAAATCAACCAGCTCTCCTGGACTTCTCTTCTTTCCAGGACCATTTTCCAATGGGATTCTTACAAGCAGCAATCAGAAGGGCTTAAGGTCTGCTCCCCTGAAGCCCAGGGTTGTGGTCCTGCTCTTTTCCCTCATCCTTCCTCTCAGAATCCTGAACTTCACCATCTTATGGCCCTTGCAGCCAGTGCTGCCCCAGCCTTCACATTCCTGACCATTTCTTCCTTGTTTGTAATTCTGAGATCCAGCAGATAGTCTCCCTTCTCATATCTTCAGTCACCTGTGTCAGGAGGTTATTGCCAGTGTATTCCAGAGACTTCCTTCTTGTGCCCTGCTCTGTTGTCCATCCAGCAGAGATTGGGGTGGTTAAAGTCCCCCATGAGGACTAGGGCCTACAAATGGGCAGTTTCTTCCAGTTCCCTGAAGAAATTACGTTTTGTTTTTTTTTTAGGTTAAAAGAGTAGCAACTATTTGAGCAAGGATAGTGTATTAAGAAATTACTTATAGCCATTCCCCTTTGTTTTCAGTCATTTAATGCAATTTTCCAGATATGGAAAATTTGAGTAAAATTGGGTAAGTCATGCTAGAGACTGCTGCTCATTTACTTGAGGCCTGGGTTCAAATTAGGAGCACACTGATGAGTGGGGAGGTAACTCCATCCTAACTTGACCTGCCCCTGATCTCCCTTGTCCTCTCCTCCTCAGCATCTCCCAGCTATGTTTTCCTTATTTGTCCCTGGGCTTCCCATTGCACCACAAGCCATGCAGCACCCGCTAAGCAACAGCCAGAGCCCAGGGAAGACTGGTGACCATCACGGTGGTATTGTGAAGAAGGAAGAAATTTCTGCTAGGCAGGGCCAGCTCTGCAGCACCCAAATCCCTCCTGCTTCCCAAATCCACCAGATCCCTTCTCCAATGTGGTGTGGTAGGCCAAGGAAATTTTTAGCAAGCCCCATCTAGCCCTGGGGCTGTATGTTGCACATACTGCAGAATGTGTAGGAGATACACCAGGGTGTCTGTTGGATGTCCCCACAAAAATGAATTTTATACAATCGATGCACGTGGACAACTTAACCATACATTTAAAATAAAGAGCGGATGTAAAATGTAAGTGCTGGCTGAGAGAGAAAACTTTTATGTGAGGGGATTGAGTTTCAAGTGGTTTCTTGGAGGGAAAAGCCTGTGGCTGCCCGTGAATGGACAAATGCCTTTACAGGGCAAGTGGCAAAGAGCCAGAAGAAGTGAGAAGTGCCTGCGGTGTTGGACCAAAAGAACCACCTACATGCGCCTTGTGCCAAGGGCGGTTTCACAAACAGGGTGGAGGCAGTGTGTAAACAAACGAGTTACAAAAACCAGGCAGAATTAGGGTATGAAAAACCAGTGGTGCTGACTGTCAGCTGCCACGCAGCCGGTGGGATTGCAGTGTTTGCTGGCTCTGGCAGGACTCAGCCGTGTTTTTTGGGGCGTTTGTAATCTCGTTTAAGCCATCCTGTCACCAAGAATGCAATGGAGAGTGCAGCCAGTGGAGGCTCTTCATGTTTCATGGCTGCTTGCTCTATTATGGGGACATTTCTGGTGCCTTTCTGACCATAGGCTCAGCAGTGAGGTCCGAGACATCCCAGGGAAACTACCTGCCTTGATGAGAACAAAAATCGTTGCTGTAGTGCCGTTAGCAATAGGGTTGCTGCCATCTGTTGGTTGAAATCTCGTGGGGAGCTGGGAGAATCCTTGAAAGTATGATGCCACCTAAGGTGTAGCTCTCCTGAGAAAGGATTGCTTGTTTTTAATGGCAAGTGTGATCTGATCATGTTTTACAAATCGAAGGGGGAGACAAAATGATTTGTCTGTGTTATTATATTACATAGGTGCTACCCTGTTTATCAGTTTAAGCCCTTTGCTGAAGTACTGGCCAAAGTTTTAACTTTTCAGGCTGTGGGTCTAGAGATACTTCTCTCTGCGGCAGGGCCAGCTTCGGCGGTTTGTGCTGCTAATTGCTCATGGCCACGCTGCAGCTGTACATTTATTAACTAACGCTTCTGAGACAGCACCATAGACCACACAAGCAAACTGATATGGACAAGGAATAACCCCTCCCCTCTTTTTTTCCAAGATAATTCAAAAGCTGCCTAAGTTTCCAGGACCCATCTCTATGGCCTCCCTCAAACAGAGCACAGCTGAGAGAGGAGGGCACTCATAGGAGCTGCCAAAATCTGCCCCACTGCTGTGAGAAATTCCTGCCCATGTCAACGGGGCTTTCAGCAGAACATAAATCTGTAGCCACTACTCAAACTTGTACAAGTTTGGGACCAACCTATAAAATTGCAGTTCCATAGGTCTCTCCTAAGTCTGTAACTACCCAGATTTCTGCCTGTCTTCCTCCCAGGCTCGGAGCAGCTCAGCATTCACATTCACTGCCCAAAGCTCTGCCCTATTCTCTGGCTGAGAGTCACAGATACAAACTCCTAAAAGTAAATCCTACAGACTGAGCAGCCCTGAGAGATCTTAAATGTTCATCCTTCAGCTTTCTTCACAGATCTCTTAAACAAATCTACTCGTACCAAAGTTTCCAGAGTGAAGGGTTTCCACAGTAAATAAAATTGAACCTGCAGCCTCCTGTGTCCCAAATGATCTCTGTGTTAGGTGTTAACACCCGCCTCAAACATCCCCTGTTGTACGACAATGCCTTGTTGTGTTCACTGGGCTCTCTCCATCCTCACCTTCCTTCTACTCTCCATTCTCTGCCAGTGTCCAGTTTTGGAGAGCAGCTCCATGCAACATGCCCGGTAGCTCACCCCCAACAAAATTTCTTACAAATAGCTACTGAGCATGCTGAAAAGGTGTGATAAATACTTTGGGATGTTTCTGGGCTCTTTCATTAGAAATGTGCATGGGCAAAAGCACCAAAATTTCTAGCTAAAAACCATCTCTCCGATAAGGTTGCCAAAGTTTGGGTTTGACCTCCAGATTTTTTGGGGGGGGAGGGGGTGTGGGGGGAGGATTGGCAGTTTCCAGATTTCTTTCCATGTGGGTTGAATGGAAAGTGAAGTCCCCAAACCTCTCCTTCTTCCTCATGAATGATCTGACAGTTGTTGCTCCTCACGCTACTTCAGTCACTCTGCAGCCAAAGGTCGAGTTTCTTCTGCGGTGTGACCTTGCTGGTAGGTTATTGCGCTAGTGTTTCCCACTAACCTCCAATGGCTGCAGCATATTTTGAAATTTTAGGAAGTTCATTTCAATTATTGTATTAACTGTGCAGAACTGGTGCCAATTTTCCACCGTAACTTAGAACTCCAGCTGAACTCTTGTTCAAATTGTAGGAAATACTAAAGACTCACATGCTGGAAGCCTGCCTGTGGCTTTCAGCAGAGATTTAAAGGAGAATTAGCTGGCTAGGTTAAACACTGCCTTACTCATTCTTGTAAATCACAACTCTTAATTCTTATTTTGCTTTTCAAGCAGGAATTACAGACTGAGGATGTGTTCTTGTAAAAAGCCAAATAGATGAGTACCCACAAGGCTTATCTCAAAATTGTCGATGAATGTAGGCTAGAGACATGTACACAATGGTTATGACGACAGTGACAGATAGAACAGGAGATATTGGACCCTGATCATCCTTCACCGATCCACTGCTCAATTTCTGGCTCATTCCTCCATCCAGTTTTGCTTGTGGTCCATCTAGCTCTTTCCAAGATGAAGCCTAGATAGGGCTCTGAGGGGGGCTCACTACCCATCACCTAAGAAGCACTTTTATCTGTCTCTAATCTACTACTAGTTTGATCCCGCTCCCCCTAGTTCTAGTGTGTGGGATATGGTGAATAGCCATTCTGCATTCACCTCATCCACTGTCTTCATGATTTTGTAAGTGTAAGTCATAACACCCAGCCTCCTCCTCTCCAAAGCCTTTTTAGTCTCTCTTTACAAAGTTGTTTCATTAGCTTGACCGTTTTAGTTGTCTCTCTCTGACCATTCTCTAACTACATCACATCCTGGAGTGGACATAGCTTAGCATCAGTGGAAACAACTTCCATGTGGGTTATACAGTGCAATTCCCTACCTCTGTTTGACTCAACCCATTAAAGCCTGTGTTTTTGCAATTGTGTCATGCAATATATCATAGAATCACGGAATGGTTTGGGTTGGAAGGGACCTTAAAGATCACCCAGTTCCAACCCCCTGCCGTGGGCAGGAACACCTCCCACTAGACCAGGCTGCTCAAAGCCCCATCCAGCCTGGCCTTGAACACTCCAGGGATGGGGCATCCACAGCTTCTCTGGGCAACCTGTTCCAGTGCCTCATCACCCTCAGAGTGAAAAATATCTTCCTGATACCTAATCTAAATCTACCTTTTTTCAGTTTGAAGTTATTACTCCTCGTCCTATCACTGCATGCCCTTGCAAAAAGTCCCTCTCCAGCTTTCCTGTAGGCCCCCTTCAGGTACTGGAAGGCTGCTATAAGATCTCCCCAGAGCCTTCTCTTCTTCAGGCTGAACAACCCCAACTTTTTCAGCCTGCCTNCGTCTGAGGAGGACCCTGTCTGTTTGACTGCCTTTGATCCTGATCCAAGCGCTCCTGACTCTAGTTCCGGAATTCAGCTCCTGTCCCTCGCTGACTCCAGTCTGGGACTTTTCCTGTGTCTGATGGTGACGTGATCGTCATCCTGGGATCTGGATATGGTTTTGTATATATTGTATACTCTTTTTAAAATTATTTTTTATTATTTATTATTTTCCTTTTTTTTTTCATTAAAGTGGTTTAGTTCTTTTTCTAAACTCATAAATCTCCTTATCTCTTCCTCTCCTCTCTGAGGAGAGTTGGGGGGAAGGGCCATCTGTCATTCCGATTGGCCAATTCGGCCAAAACCACGACACACAAAATACGCCCATCCTTAGGATAGGTATAGAAAAAAGCAATGTTTACCTCCCCACTTTACCATTGGTACTTGCTGGTGTTGTGACAAAGATCTTCAGGTGCACAAAAATAAATTAGTGTCACTATGCACGTAATCTGTCACCCTCGCACAGGGTCAGAGCAGAGGCATGAGAGGATGGGCCTGAGGCCAGCGTCTTTACTTGCTCTCGTGTCCCAGTGCAACCATGAAGTCAAGTTGATTGACACAAAAGTGAGCCCAGTTTTCAGTAATGAGGTCAGTGGACTCAGGTCCACGCCAACTATACCCAGTCTTTGCTGTGGGATTCAGTAACAGCCGCAGGTCTTCCCTGCCCCACTTGCTGCAGCTCCGTTGACTTTAGGTCACCACAGAACCCAGCCAGCATAAAACGGAGAGGGAACCAAGTGCAGAGAAAACACAGGCTTTTGGATCTTCTGGGTCTTCTGAGTTACGTTTCTCTTTACATGAGAGTCATTCTGCTCCTCGGCAGCTTTTACCTTGTTTGCTCCCCCACAGCACATTCCCCAAGGAGACACTAATTCCCGTGGGCTGCAAACCACGTTACCTAAGTTGGAAGAAAGATTTCATCTAAGTTGAGAGAAGAGCGAAGACAGGGAGAGCGAACAAAGCTGCAAGAGGGACTGACAGTGGGGGAAACTAAAAGGTGGCCAGATAGGGCTGCGGTAGTGATGAGGGGCAGCAGATCCCCACGGACACGGTGCACAGCACTTGATGGGGTGGGGGGGAGCAACAGCCCCGTTAGCCTCTCACGTCCTCCCTCCCATAAATCTGCCTCCAGCTGATGAAAGGCGATGTGCTCATCTATTCCCAGTGCTGAGGGTGCCTGTCCTTTTATAAATCTAACCTGGTATCTATTTTCCTGTCCTTGACACCAAGTAATTGTGCAACTTTTAGGCCCACCAAGAATGAAATGGGAGCAGCGTACATTTCCGAGAGGCAAATATATTGCTAACGCTGCTCTTTCTGTTTTCTTTATCCCTCACTTTCTTAGATGCTTAATACATACCTGCTAGCACCAGGTCCCGTGAGAGATCAGCGCTGCTATAGCTCTCTCTACCTTCTCAGTCTTTCCCTTCCTGGAAGGGCCTTCTGAAGGTGCTTCTAGACATTAACCAAACAGTTCCTCTGCAGGGTTAGAGTTTGTTTTTGGGAGTCACTGCTCTCCCTTGAGTGCTCCTCCAGTGGGACAACGTGGTCTGCTACAGCTCTGCCATAGCTCTGCTGCGTCTCAGCACTCACCCAGGGCAATCAGATGCAATTTAAGACGGCTCCATCATTCTGTGGTGGGTTTCTGCCTTGTGCCGACTCGCTTCTCCGTAACCCTTTGTGCGTGTGTGTTTGGGTATGGGAATGACAGAGCTGATAATTGCATAAATAAAAAAGTACAGATAATGGAAATAAAATCAATGTACCCAGGCAGGAAATAAGCGAGTCACTGATATGAAATGCACGTTATAGTACTGACAGGTGTTTTAATATAGCTTGTGAAGAAGGGATTTATTTATAAGGAAAAAGCTAAGACAAAACCTCAGAGTCTAATTATTTATCCAGCTATGCAATTATTAGTTATAAATCTCCAAAATGGCTAAGAAAGTGTTTGGGGAAATGCCAAGTCTGACTCTGTGTGAAACGCTATTGCTAGGAACTGTGTTATTCCTGCCGATATATTATGGCCAAAGACACCAGAGAATTTCCATTTTTTGGGAGCTCTGTCTTTTTTGCAGCAAGAAATGTGCTTTCAGTGACGGCTTTAATATCATGTTACAGGCTGCAGACGCTCAAGGGAGGAGGAATGGAGGTAGTTGGGCCTTTCTGGATTAAATGTCTATTATACAGTTGCCAGGGACAACAGGGGACTGGCTTTAATGACCCAGGTGGTCCTTTCATATTCTGTACTCATATCCTCTGCTATTCAAACGGTTCCTTGGGGATCTGCCTGATCAAATATGAACTGCACTAAATCCTGAGACCTGTTGGAAGAGCATCGGCCTAAGAGATATAGTACCTGCTGAGGCATAAAAGGAGTGTGTGAGTCAGCCAGACTCAGCTTATCCTATCCTGGCCCCAAGGCTACAACGTCTGCCGCATGGGATGGTGACAGATCCTCAGGAGCAGGGGCACAGCTCTGCTTCCTTCCCAGCCACCGCACAGAGGGGTCCTTTGCTAGAAGCTGGCACTGGCTCCATTTCAGTGCCCTCTGCACCTTCCATCCAAGGCACACCTAGTCCTGGAAGGCTCCTCTACCCAACATCTCTATGTCACTAGACATTTGCCAATGGTAAAGAAAAAAATTCCATAACGTAATCAGTAGTACCCTGCATAGTGAACAGAGTACCAGAGCAAGAACTTTGGATATATGCCATAATTTTAGCTTTACCCATATAGGTGGTGAATATAAAGAATGAATTATGCACCCCTATAGAGTTTCCACAGGGCTAGACGACAACTGTACACTTATGGTAGGGATATCTTAAGCATACCTCCCACAAACTTCTACTGCACTTTATAACGAAAGGCCAAGAAACTGGACCAGTAATGAACTTTAGACCCCTTGTTAGTGTAAAATATATTACAGTAGTGAAGCATAGGAAAAAGCCAGTTAGCATTTTCCATCTGGGTTGGAAAACCCCAGACAGCAACAGTAAAGAACACTGCCATGTTGGAAACGAAACTTTCATGAAACCTTGTCCAATCGACGCTTGCCAAGGCCTGTTGCAGGCTGGTTTGATCTAGGTTCCAAAACCTGTCCACGTACAGATTCTTCCTGGGACGTGTCGCCTCCCTAGGCTTGCTACACCTCCACTGTAAAACAAAGAGCTACAACACAGGCTGTGCTGAAGAAACGATTGCTGCATCACCCTCTGTGTTTTCTCAGCCCAGAAGGGAGGGAGGGGAGCATCAAGGATCCTGCCAAATGTTGCCCTGAGCCACACTTCCACAGCCGCCGGCCCTGTATTTGTGCTGGCTTTTCTGGAGGCATTCATCTGATGTAGGTCTGCCTGGAGCCTGCGTTCGGTGGCATTTTTGCTAAAGGAGGCTGAGCATGGGATGCAGAGGGTGCAAC
>VXBO01014157.1:78828-122982 GCA_013400135.1 Rhinoptilus africanus
GGGGGGGCGGGGGGGGGGGTGTGAACTGGAAAAGTTCGACTCACTTTTGCCAGAGAGCTGGAGCTGATTATTTTATTTGCAACCTCTTTACATTTGAGCCGAGACTGTGCTGCTGCCAGTGAAGCCCTGTCAGAAGGGTTACATCCTCCTACTTCAGTCCAAAAAAACAATAAAATTACCATATTAACCCCCTGTTTGGGAAATGAAAGTACTTTTCTGAAACACAGCAGCCTGGGAGCCATTAAACCGACAGTGGGTGGGACAAGCAATGTCTGGCCGGGGTTTTGGTGCCCGTAACAAGCCTGGGCAGAGTTTCCTGCTGCTCTTTTCCATTTGCGAGCTGTGCCACGAGTGTGTCATGGGGAGGGTCTGTGCTGTCAGACACCTGCAGTGGAGGTTGCAAGCTTGGCAGGATCCAGGTAGAGTCATGTTTTCTGCGGCGCACAGAATGCCGTGTTAATCCTACGGACCGTGTGAGGTGAGAGAAGGGGGTTTGGCCTCTGAGTCACTCTGCAATAACTCCCTGTGAATTAGGGGAAGGAAACATCACGCACGTAGCAATGCCTCAAGGCTAATATACCAGCACAGCATTTACACCACGCAGAGGGGAAGCCCCTCCAGCTCCACAAGTATTTCTGTTGGGGTTCCCCACTGCGGCAATGGGGATTGGGGACCTGAGATGTGTTAAAAACAAGCAAATAAAGAGGTGGGGGGGGAAAAAGTTTGTTTTCAGCCAGCTCAGCTCCCTGCACTGGCTCACCAGGCTGCTCTACCAACAGGCATATTCACCAGACAGAAGGATGTGGAAAGGAAAACAAACAGGGGAGGGATGAGTGAGTTGGGATGGCACTGAAGGGGATGCTTGGGAAGCCTGATGGGAGCAGAGAGAGACGGTACATGGGATTTGGGCAATGAAGTCAGAGCTGGGCTCTGGTCAGAGCATGGCAGTGGGGTTATGCCATGAAAACAATTATGTTCTGCTTTCCAGCACTGCTTCTGCCGAAGGCACCTGGAAGTGTGACACGCTGCAAGAAACTACAGTATTGTTAAACGCAGCTCAGGACCGAGCTCTAACATAAACTCGGATAAATAACAGCCTGCTTTGGCTTATGGCTGAAGCTGTCTAGTCTCAGACGCAGAGGTAAATCTATCCACCAGCAAGGGTACACGGTCCCCGCGGAGGTGAGAGAGCACAGAGATGCAGCAGCCTGGAGGACCGTGGCCCCAAGGCTGCTGGAGGGGACACGCAGCGTCCCCTCCCATCTGCCGAGGGCAGTGGGCAGGGCTGGTGCTGCCTTTTGAAAAGAAAATCCCTTTGCTGCAGCACAAATGACTGGAGAAGCATGAAGCAGCTGGCCAGGAGACATCATCCTGCTGCTCCGCTTAATCCCCGAGCGCTGAGGGGGCTCTCACTGGGTCAGACTGTCCCCCGCTGAAGTGCTGTGCCACAAGCACAGAAAACATTGTTGGGGGATGAAGGCGGCGGTGGCAGCACTCTCTTGGGAAAACACAGGAACAATAAATCAGACATATGCTTGTTGGAGTGGTGGCAAATAGCAGCGCAGCAGGCAGCAGCCCCTCTCCTGAGCCTCCCGAGGCATCCCCTGGCCTTGCGAGAGGTCACGGCGTGCCAGCAGTCCACGCCAGTTCCCACATGGCACTGCCATAACCCTGAGTTTAACTCCACCACAACGCCAACATGCCTTTATGTTTAGAATCATAGAATCGGTGTTATGTTTTTAGCTGTAAACCACCCCATATTTGATCTCTGCTCCCCACATCGCAGCTGGCCCTTCAGTGTCTGCTCCCCTTCCCTTGGGGATGAGTGGGAAGCACCCAGGGGACGGCATCTGAGCAGCTCAGTAGGCAGGCGGCACAAAGCCCCAGGAGCTCGTTTGTCTGATGAAATCATCTCACAGTGTGAAGATCCTCATAGTTGAAATTGAAAAGTTATTTATTTCTCATCTAAATGGGAGAACCAGCTTGCTGTGGAGGCTGTTTGTCCTTTGGGGAAGGAATCTCACTTTGGCCAGGTTCCGTGTCTGCGCGCTGGCTGGGAGCAGGGAGATGCTCTGGCAGGCAGGATGGATGGAGAAGTGCTGATGCTCTCCTGCCCGCAGCCTCCCTCCACTGGGGCAGGTACACCAAGGGGCAGAGGTCAGGCACTGGCTCGAGCTGTTCCTCACCATGGGATGTGTTTTCCCAGTGTTCATGGCAGCGCTGCTAAAAGCAGCTCTGTCTCTGCTGCAGCCAGTCAGTGGAGCAGAGGCTGCTTCTCCATCCTTATCTCTCCAGGCACTGAACCGCCTTGAGAGGAGCCACAGCTGAGGTGTCCTGCACCCTCCGCGACAGCCCTGGGGACAGCCCTCTACATTACCCAAAGGGACAGTGAAGCTTGTACACATCCCCCAGGTGCCTCAAAGGGACGTCACAGCCTCTAAGGTCCTTCCCACTCCTGGGCGTCATCATGTCCTCTGTAAGGATGCTGGGGAGGAGGTGCTAGGCTCTGCAGCTCACCGAGGGGCTTTTCCATGGGAATGCTCACCCTGCTTACTACGGCTGGGACATGAGGCCAATTTAAAATCTCCCAGGGAATGGTTTCACCACTGTTCTCATTCTGTCCTGCCCTTTCACTTATTGAGGGTGGACTATTCCCAAGCATTCCCCGCATGGCCTAATCCTGCTCCCACTGCGGTCTGCAAAAGGGACAGCACTGACTTGGGTCGGTGCTGAATGCTTTGCGGCATTTGAAAATGGTCATTTGAAAGGTTTCTGTGAATGTTAAACCAGGTGCTCTGTTGGAAGAAAGTGATCTCAGAGCAGGTGAGGGCCGAAGAAGCTGCCCAGGGCCAGCCTTTGCTCCGTGCCAGCAGAACTGCTCTCCTGATCCTCAGAGACTCATTTGGAAACTTGACTTGGCGTAGACATGACTCAGACCCAGCTGATACTGCACAGGCCATTTTTGCAAGTTCTGAGAAACTGGGAATCTGGGAAATAGTGCAAGAAACCCTTGTGGGTGGTGCACACAGATTTCTAATCCCACCTGGATGTTACCTGCTTGCTTGGACCATGTGCTAAGCAGGACTCCTTGCTTTGTCATGGGTAGGATGGGGGTCTTGCTCCAGGACCAGGCTCCTACATGCCAGAATAATAAAGAATAGCATTCAGTAGCAACAACACATCTGTTCAGAAATGCAGATGCCGTTGTATCACCGGCAGGATTCAAACCCCAAAGGAATGGCTCATCCTATGGCCAGAAGCACTGGCGTGCTGACAGGGCTGAGTTTCCACTAGAGGGTTGTAGTGCTGTACGGAATGAGATGCGGTTACTGTGGCAGGAATATTGTGTGTGTACTCCAGGCCTTTGTCAGCAGATCAAAAGCATCCTGTGATAGCCCGGCTTCCAGCAGTCTCCGCAGTCTCTGCTGTACACAGCCTGCAAGCTGCCAGAGGCCTGAAAAGCCTCTAGCTAGACTCAGCACCTACTCTCTCTCTCTATATATATATAAAAATATAAATATACATATATAGACACAGATACGGCAAGTAAACACACTGTATCTATGGATATACACACAGACAGGATGTCTGTGTACGTGGGATTTTGAAGCACAAACAGGCACGTGGTGGCACACCATCACGAGGAGCTGGGGCACCACTGGTGGAGCAAAGCCCACAGCCCAGCAGCACGGCGAATGGGACAATTAGCAACATTGGCACGATCAGGAGGATGGGAAAGTGAGAGCCATTCACATACCGCCCTGGCTCCAGGCCAGAAGAGGCTGTGCCATGCTCCGCACCAAACGTGGGTGCTGGTCCCCGCGGCTTACAAGCCATCCTTGAAGGGCACTGCCAATTCTGTCGCCAGTCATGTCCCCATATCCAGTGCAGCTCAGTAGGTCCTACTGAATTCATGTGCATGTGACCCCAGTATGCACCCATACATCTTTTACAGTAGTGTGTGTATTTTTGCATGTGGATCTATAGAATCATGGAAGGGATTGGGTTGGAAGGGACCTTTAAAGGTCATCTAGCCCAAGCCCCCTGTAATGACCCTGTTTGTGGCTTTCTGACTAGCTGGTGTGCAAAGTGCTGGCAACTGGACCGCCCAGGTCAGGGTGGTTTTACTGCCAAAACCAAAAACTGAAGTTGACTAACACAGTGAGGAAAGCCTAAATAGCACTGGCGTTGCCTTCCTTTTGTAGAAAGAGTGGGAAGGCAAATGCAACCACAAGCCTTGCCTGCAACATGGAAAATACAGTGTGACGTTCATGGAGAATTTACATAGTGATCGATTTATGTACCACCTGTTTGTCTGATACTATCACCGTTTCCATTTATAGATAGATGGAAAACAGATTTTGCCTACATTTTCATCTCCTGTTATCAGAAAGGCTTTGAGGAAGTAAGTGGAGATATTCTTACAAAATAAATGATTACGGCAAAAGGTGGGCCTTAGTTCCCTCAGAAGATGACCCAATCTTACCTAAATACAGCTCTGTAGAAACCAGCCAACAAGTCAACAGAGAGGCCTGAGAGTGCTGGCATAGACTAGCTGACCCAAAATAGACATTTGAATCCTCTGCCCTTTATAGCCAGCTGGTGGAGAGACCCTTCTCATGCTAGCAGGAGACATCAGAAGTGAACTGCTTCTTACTACAGAGGACAAAAAGGCAGCAGGGGAGACCTGCAAGGTAGACACAAAGGGTTGGGAGTGCCACCTCCCACAACTTACAGTCTTCATAAACAAGTCTCAGACCTCAGAGAGACCAGACTGGCTGAAAAGCAAGGACTGTGGTCCTGGTGAAGCACCTCCTCCTCTGGACCAAGTAACAGTGGTGGCAGCATGAGCCTTTGCTCCGGACCACAGGGGTTACCCCTCTCCTCCTGAGGCGCTGACATCCCTTCGTGGGCTGTCCCTATGGGGCAGAGGGCTGGTGGGTCACCACCATGCTGCTGATGAGCTATGGAGAGAGGGTGGCAAAGCAGCACGGTGTGAAACAGGGTTTGGAATGTCTTACAGTGGTTTAAGGAGGAGGGGAGGGAAGGAACATTAAGTGCTGTCTGTGCCCAGGAATAAGGCATCTCAGCAGCTATAGACTCATAGAGTCATAGGGTTGGAAGGGACCTCAGGAGATCATCTAGTCCAACCCCCCTGCCAGAGCAGGGCCACCTTAGAGCAGGTTGCACAGGAACCCATCCGGGCGGGTTTTGAATGTCTCCAGAGACGGAGACTCCACCACCTCCCTGGGCAGCCTGTGCCAGGGCTCTGCCACCCTCAAGGGAAAGAAGTTCCTCCTCATGTTTAGGTGGAACTTCCTGTGCTCAAGTTTGTGCCCATTCCCTCTTGTCCTGTCACTGGGCACCACTGAAAAGAGCCTGGCCCCATCCTCCTGACACCCACCCTTTAATTGGCATTGATAAGGTCCCCCCTCAGGCGTCTTTTTTCCAGACTAAAGAGACCCAATTCCCTCAGCCTTTCTTCATAAGAGAGATGTTCCAGGCCCCTCATCATCTTGGTAGCCCTTTGCTGCACCCTCTCCAGCAATTCCTTGTCCCTCTTGCGCTGGGGAGCCCAGAACTGGACACAGGACTCCAGGTGGGGCCTCACCAAGGCAGAGTAGAGGGGGAGGATGACCTCCCTCCACCTGCTGGCCACACTCTTCTTGATGCACCCCAAGATGCCATTGGCCTTCTTGGCCACAAGGGCACATTGCTGGCTCATGGTGATAGGTTAGGAGGTTAGATTATATTTTTTGAATTACCTATTCTAACCAGTGAGAACATTTACTAGCTAATCATCATGCAATAAATATGTTTATTACTAATCTTTCACATCTAAAATTCCTGCAGAACATAAGAAAAAGCAGGAGGTGTGTTATTTTGGCAGCGCGAAGGGCCGGGTGGGGAGGAGAACAGCCGTGCACAAGCACCTCTGCCCCATCGGGCAGCAACAAAACCCACAGCCTTGGTGTGGTACAAGGGCAGGCGGATTTCTGTGCCTACTTCGGCAAACAGCTCTGCAAACCCTCTTCTCATGCAGTGAGGAATCTCTATCCCTCCCAAAGGAGTCATAAAATACAGCTTTATCCATCCTGCATGCAGTAATCAGGCAGGCTTAAGAGCTGAAGCACTCATAGGGTAGCAATGTTTAAAAAGATCGCACTCGCCTGTTTGCCTACCTCGGTCTGTTTCTCTAGTCAAACTGCTCTTCAGTACGGACTTGTAGGGGCACATTGTCAGTGATGGAGGCAGAAAACTGAACTTGCTAATAGAGGGGGAGTTATTAAACTCTCCTCCTGGTGATGCCATGCCCAGGGCAATTAGCAGCTCGCAGGAAGAGCCGGGTGCTGCTCCCTGTGCTCCGCTCCCTGGCCAGCTGCCGAGCCGTGGAGCACTGGGATCACGCAGCAGGCAAAGAAGATGGGAGCAAACAGATTTCATCCTTTTAGACTGTTTTATTAAACAAAGCCAAGCAAGACAAAACCAACTCCACCAGTCGGTATGCCAGTTCCTTATGTACGCAAGACCTCTTTCCACAGCGCTGGGGGAATAAAATAAGGCCGGAGCGTAAATGAGATCAGTGTCGGGAGCATTAGGCACATGAATATTTATCAAGGAAGACCAGACAGGAGCAAATTGGATGCCCTCCTGCAGCAGCAGGAGCTTGGTCATCAACAAGTGGGAGGGAAAGCATGGGAGAAGGGTCTGGTCCATGCCTTTGCCTGGGCAGGGGGGTGCGGGATGCTAGTGAAGGGCTGTGCCTGTGCAGGAGTCATCGGTCAGGAATGACACTGAGAGGCTCCCAGGTTTTGGGACAAAAGCTAAGTACAACACAGCTATGAAGCAAGCATACAATGTCTCTTCCAGCCATGCACTCAGCTTGCAAGCTGCAGTTTAGGGAAAAAAACCCTCAAGAATTAACTGGAAGTTGTTACCATTCCTTGGGCGTGCCAAGCGCTCATGATAAATCTTTTTCCTGAAGGAAAAAGCAAGGTTAAATCAAACTACAAAGCCCATCAAGCATGAGATTTACAGCAATCTAAAAGGGTTACAGGTTCATTTCTTAAACAGTTGAATTATGGCTGCTTCTGGGTATCAACATATTAAGCATGCTGACCCCCTCAGCGCTATGGGGAGTTAGGGGATGAGCAGCAACGGAGAGATCGCGCTGGTTATCGTTTTTATGTGCATTTCAAAGTCACTTCCAAAAAAGAAGATGAGATAGTAGTTGAGTATTCCAGCCACGGACATGAGGAACAGGAACAAAATGATGCGCTTTCCAAATAAGTATCCAGGAGTGCTGAGGAGACAGAAAAGGAGGGAAGTAATTCATTAACGTACATCACCTCACACAAGAAGTCCTCAGACTTCAGACTCTGCTGTTGAGACCAGCTGAAAGACCCCGGGGGCTGAGATGGAGAGGGGCAAATTTCTGCTCTGCCTTGCGTTGCAAGGCAGCTGTGAGCTTTTAAATGCCATTTTCAGCATCCATTTGGGTCTGGATTTGGCCTCCTGTGCTCAGCATAGGCTGCTGCTTACAAAAGTGGCTATTCAGAGGGGCTTGTGTGTCTTCTTGGCTGTCACAGGCTGTAGGACAACCCTGTTCTGCATGTGTGTAATGAGGTTTATTAATATAAAAAGACAAAAGAAGTCCTCACCTCTGAGTCCTTTCCCCGAGGTAGCCCACAAAGTACTTCTGCCTCACAAACAAGTACATCAGGCCGGCAAAGGCGGCAGGAGCTGAGTAAAGGGTAAAACAAGGCGTTAGACACAAGCACACATCTCTCTGTAAGTACTGTCCCCATCTGCCGCCTGGGCTGGACCAGGAAACAGAAACCTGCAGCTGGACCGGGAAATGGGAACCTGGATCTGGACCGGGAAATGGGAATCTGCAGCCTTGGGCTGTGGGATGAGCACTGGAAGCAGGACAGAGACCTTTGCATGGGAAAAAGAGCACTTGCCTTGTCCTCGCACCAGCTTTTCTGAAGACTTTGAGGGTGTAATCCTGCCCCGGCTGTGCTCGCTGCAGAAACCCGGTGTGGGTCGTGCTGGGCTCAGGACGGAGGTTGCCGTCTCAGGCACTGCTCTCACCAGAAATAAAGGGCAGCCGGAAGATGCACTTCTTTAGGAGCAGGTGGAGGACTGTACTATGGTCCAATACCCATTTCTGAGCACATAAAAAGGGGCTTTTCCCCTTTTTCCATTGATTCTAGCTTTCCCCACACCTGCAGGCAACAGCCCTTCTCCTCCTGGTTAAGAAATTCTGGAAAGAAAGAACAGCCACAGACCCCAGGAAAGTACTCATCTTAATTTTAGTAAAACTGAAATTGCATTAAAAGGGATCATATTTAGAATTCCTGGTCTGCCCTCAGCACTGGGAAGGGCTGGCAGCTCTGGCAATTTGATCAAATGAGCCCATTTCCAGACCCAGGGGTGAATGATGGAGCATCCAGCATCTGAGTACTAAACCATCCACCCAAAAAAGAGGTATCTCATCCGTAATGCCTATATGGGAACCGTCACTGGCCCAGACTGTCCGGAATCATGTCTGGGAACAAGTCTGTTGGCATAAACCGTGCCAGAGAGTGTGCTGCTAATTAAACAGCACGGGTAGCTGCAGGACAGCCGGGTGAGACTGGTCCCCCCACTGCGGAAGAATTTGATCCCTGGAAGGGTAATCTCCAAAATGTTCACCATCTCCTGCTGAAGGCGGTGCAAAGTCAAAGAGGGAAAAAGCTTGTGTGTTAATTACCTTGGCTGCAGAGAAGTCCGGCGCACCAGAGCACGGCCAGAAACGTCGGGTACGCGTGTCCACAGTTCTGACTAGAAAGGAATTTGTTAGAGAGAGAGAGATCAGAACATGAGCGAAACAGAAGCAAAATCAACATGTTTCACCAGCAAAGGGTGGCGGGAGGTGAATTTGGGCTCCACTAATGTTGCTGTGGGTGGGTTTTTGCCCCAGCCCCCTGCTCTGCCCGGGGGTGGCTGGTGTGTCCGTGCCCAAACACAGCGGCAACCTCACCCCCAGGTCTGCTTCCCTGTTTCCTCACTGGGATAAAGGATGCCTTTGTTCTGGTAGGTGAGGAAAACAAACTGCCCCGCACACACGCCTGGCACCTGCGAAAGCCCCTTTCCTCCTCCAACCTGTTTGATCATGGCACGTGTATAATAGAGGCTGTGTGCTTTATTGGCCTGGAAAATCCTTGTAATTAAGTCATATTAATCAAGTCATTGGCATTGAAAGCTGCATGAAGCCAACAAAAGGAGAACTGCACCACAAATAGGAGTGTCTCACAGAGTTAACATGTGTCTTTGCAGGGGAACAGGAATGACTTCCATCTGCCTCCTTCGGTCAGGAATGCTTTCCGAGGGGGAAGCACTCTGCCCTTGGCAGAGGTTGCACACCTGTGAAGGGCAGCACTTGGACATCCCACCCAGTTTCAGGCACAGCATCCGTACTTCACAGGTAATAAAAAATATTTTATGTTCTTTTCTGTTTTGGAATTAATTTTCCCCTCTGCACTCTCTGAAGGGATGTCAAAGACAGGAGGTACGGATGCGGCAGAGAAGCGGAGAGCCACAGGTGGTGCCCAGGGACTGAGGGGTTTGCATGAGCTTTGCCACCAACCTGCTCCTCAGCAAGTTGGCATCTCCTCGATGGCTCTTTCCTTGTGAGCTGCAGTGCCCTCGGGACCCTGGCCGTGCTCATATCACACTGCCGGCATCAGCTACTGCCGGGGGAATGGGTTCCCAAATGAAGGGACATAATACACTTAAGGGCTGCAAGTCCAATATAAATACAGTACCTGGTGACCAGCAAACATCCTGGAGAACTGCAGGTCTAAACCATCACAGCAATGCACACAGCAGTGGGGCTGCAGAGCAAAGCCTTTAAGGGCATTTGCAGCCCACCTTTGGACCCCCAAAGGGTTCAGATTAAACCCTAACAAGGAGAGAGAGGAACCCTGCTCTGCCCCCACTGTCTCCTCAGGGCATGTGTACTCACTTGGCCGTGTAGACGCGATCGAAGGCTGAAGATCCCGGCCGCTGGAACCCTTTGCCATTGCAGTGTTTGCTTTCATGCTCCAGTTTGCTTGCAAAGAAAGCTGTTAAAGAAACACAGAGCACTCGATCTGAGATGTAATTTGCAGATACTGCAGAAGCTGGGCTTTGTGGGGTCACCTCTGTTCTCATGAGCGTCAGGGCTGGATGGCAGGAGAGGATGCGACTGTGTGGAGGTGCAGGATGTGGCCAGGACCCTTGCTCCATCACCGTGGTATAACCAGACCCTCTGTGCAAGGGCACGGTGAGATGTGACCTCAGACATCCCCATGTGTTCGTGTGTGAGTGACAGCAGGCCCTCACCTCTGGGCCTTGCTTCATCCCCGAACAGCACATCTGGCTGCCCGCACCTCTGCTGCTGCAGAAGTACAGCCCAGGCTCCGTCCTTTGTGCCCCCAGGGGAAAAAAGCTTTCTAGATAAAGCTGCCAAACCCAATTCTCACTCTCTAACAGAGCAGGGAGAGAAGGGAGTCTCTTCTCTTTTAGTGATACCCATTTGCCAAACCAGGGACACCCTATAGGGCTGGTTCCTTTCCCAGAAGGGCACACTGAGAACCTGGTCCTGCTGGCTGGTCGCCATGTGTCCGTATTGTGTGTATCCTCCTTTTAACCAACAGTGTTGTGTCAGAGTGTTAGCTGCTGCAAAAATGCAGCACCTCAAGATAATGTATCATGCGCCTGACAAACACATTTTATCTGATGACACTGAAGCAGAGACCATCAATCATGTGTCTAAATGGACCAGGCAGAGCCCTGACAGGCTGCAAGCTGCAAGCTTCAGATGGTCGTGCATCTCATCTCAGTGTACCCAAATCACTCACTGGTTTAGAATATCAGCCAGATATATATAAAAGATAACCCATCAGGAAAGACATTATTATAACAATAAAAGTGTAACTTGATAAACTGCTGGATTTGATCCCTAGAATCTGAGGAGTTACCTCTTTTTCCCTCTCCCTGAAGCTGTAAGTAGGTCTTTTGTACTTCCATTGCCTTCACTAAAAGCTACTAAGTGACTTCCTGGGTACATACAGCCTTTCTCCAGAAAAACCCTCAGTGCTCTGAGCCAGCGACCCCACTCTGAGCTGGGCTGCAGACCCTCCCACTGTCACCAGCTGGGTGCACTGGCCGGTTCCTGGAGGACCTGGCCCTGGGGGACCCAGAGCAGACAGCACAGCCACCAAGAGCTCCTAGCATCTCCATCTGCGTGCCACGCCAGCCTTTGGCATGGAGCTATTGATCCGCCTACAGTGTCTAAGAGGACCTAGTTGAAGAGGACTGGGTTGGATGGCAATTTTTTGTACAGTGCAAAGCTGCTGTGATGGGAAACCACTTCCTGCAGGTCTGGGACTGCATGGGCTCAGTGGGATACGTAGCATACCCCCTCGCTTCCTTTTAGCACGTACATGAAACCACTAGAAGATGCCACAGCTTTTATAGCGGAATAAACTATATATATCTCTCCCTTTCTACTGCTGCAGTTCCCTCCACTTCCCAAATGCCAGTGTGCTGGCGTAGAGAGGCTCCGCAATGTCTGGAGCCATCAGGCTGAACACAGACATGTCCAACGTGACTGTGGTCACTGAGGACAAGAACCTGGGAGTGCTGGTGATGACACTCCTGGTGCACAGTCTCTGGGATCGGGGCTAGGCAGGCCTGGGGGTGTTGGCATTCCTGGGAAGGATCTGTCTGTGGAGGTCCAGGCATCTGTCCTGGAAGCTCTTACTGTCTCCGACATGGTCTATGGCTCCTTTGTCAACAGATTGGGCATTAGGGTAGGTTTATCATGCATACCCACACCATGGATAAGGAGCAGGCTTTGTCTCACCTCATTTCAGAGACACTGATAAATGCTGGGGAGATGGATGTTTTCCTTCTGTAAACAGCGGGTGACAGAGGGAAATAGAGGAAAGGCACCTCCAGAGGTCACTCCATCCCTCAGAGAGCTATTGACATGAGAGAAATCACCCCATTGAAGGGCTGATCTTTGTCCATTGACTCAAGAAAGAGCTTAGACAACCACCTTACACAAGATATCCACCTCTTCACAAGAGAAAATGCCTGGGTTGATCACCTCCAACCCAGGTGACTTTCTTTCCTTGGGACCATGTGGACCCCTAAGATGAGGGCAGTGAATCAGAAGGGAACCCAGCATGTAACTGTCAGATGGAGAGGTACAGCCTCCTGCTTCAAGTGAGCTTTTCACCCTGGCAGTGACTCCCCAGTTCTGTGGTTCCTTAGCTCTATCAACATCATGTGCCCTGCAGCCTCCCAAAATCTCCCCAGAAGGCAGCCCAAGAGGTGGGTCCCATCTGCCTGGGGCTCAGACAGGCTGAAGCTCTGCAAAGGACCAGAGCAGAGCTGAGAGATCACATCCAGGGGCGGCCCTTGCTGTAGGTCTGCACTCATACGGCAGCAGCATTGGGATCCTGTTAGCCTGGTGCTGGGGAAATGGGAGAATACAGCGTGAAGCAGCTTGCAACACCATGGTTATATTTCCTGCTCTTTACCCTGAACCTCAAGGCAAGAAGGTGGTTTCACAAGCTGACATGAGATGTCTGAGTGGAGCAGGGCTGGAGCTGAGGGGTTTAATTCAGCTCAGCTGCACCAGGAGGGGATGCCCTGAGGCTCCAGGGATGCACAGGCTGCCCTGAGCCTGAACCACTGCAGTCCCACCCTGGTACAAGACTTGAATCCAAGCCTGGTTCTTCCACAAGTTCATGCCAACACAAACCATGTGTTGATGTTCCAACCTAGTGAGTGCTGGCAAACGTGCAGGTTACCCCTTCTTTCTGTGGACTTCGCTTTGCTTCCTCCATCCTGATCTGCTCAGCGATGACCACTGATTTGCCCTGAAAGCTGCTGACTTGCAGCATTTCTCTGATGCAAGAACAAAACCTAAAGTTACATGTGTGATTCAGTGGCATCCGGCCACATGAGTCACTCTGTAGGATAAGGAGATTCCCAACACAAATAAGGTGACAGTAAATGGACAAGGTAACGTCAAATGGACGTCAGACTGGGACAACACCAGAGCCCACCTCCAGCTTCAGGAATAACAGCATTCACTCAAACTGTTTTCTAATCCTGCAGGAAAGAATATAAACACTATTTTACTTAGTACTGGTCTCATGTACTTAAAGACAATTAAGCAGATGCCCAAATGCTTTGCTGAACCAGAGGCACAGCAAGAGTTCAGTACAACTGATACCCCTTGATGAGCATTTCTACTGCCTCATGTATTGCATTCGTTGCAGGACTGCATATGGTCCTGTCTTCCTAGGCAGAAAGCCAGGGAGGAGGAAATCAAATGACGTGAGGTCTGAAATCGTGGTCTGGGGCTGTGTGCCACTATTGCTTGGCACACAGCGTCCCTTGCCAAGTGTCGCGCTGCCCGTTCGCAGCAGTTGGGTCAATAATCTCACAGACAGATTTCCATGAGATGGAAATGCCCGTCAGGCTGGAAGGCAAATGCTCGAGTTTCAGAGCGAGAGGAAATAACTGTGTATAAAGTCAGCTGGTTAAATAGCAAGAAATGTATATTGGACACGTTTTTTCAATTGCTGTATGTGCTCTGATCTCTATTATGTGCCGTCTTCTGTGACATCACGCACTGTGCATTTACCAGAAAACAGCACTGGGTTCCACGATGTGGCATTTAGTGCCTATGTCGAAATGAAACCAGCCTGCTCCTCTTGGGTTTTTTTTGCCCTCTGGTAGCCAGGCTTATGCTGAGGCTCCCACCACTTCCCCTCTCTGCAGCAGCCCAAGAACAGCCCATTTCCTATGACCGAACGTGGGGTTTGCTCTTAGTGGGAAACTCCCATTCACACCAAGAAGCCTTCACAGAAGATTTCTAGCACTTGCGTCAGACNAGCTCACTGCCTCCTCTGTGTATCCTGGGCAAAAATTCCTGCTAAAATGATTAAGTATTTTGTAAGAGACGATGATCAAGTTAAAATCAGGTTTGCACAAGGGAGAAACTTGTTGGTTTGTTTAAAAACTCCTGAAGAATAGCAGGGGCTTACAGAGGCCTGAATAAGAGCTAAAAAAGGAAACTTCTCCACTGCAGGAAATGCGCAGTGTCCTTGGGAATGCAGTTAACTGAGATTAGTTGGACTGTAGGACCTGGAGATGCAGGAAAGCAGGAGAGCTGCCTGCCCACAAGTAACCCGGACAGACTCCTGCGGTGAGTTGGTGCAGTTTGGCCCCCTTCGCCCAGCTCCGTGCAAAGGGCTGACCCATGGCAGCCCCCAGGGCCCCGGCCCCTGCCCGTGGCTGAGGAGTAGCCCCAGCTGCCCACATTAGGGACTTTAGCCAGGAAAGGAGGTCTCAGTCCACAAATCAAATGGCATAATGCGACAGGGTACCTCAGAGTATTAGTCCTTTCGTTAGCTGACATATCTACAACAAACTCACTCTAGAATATCACAGTAAGACCATGCAACTGCCAAGATACTGTAACATTGGCATGCAAGATTTTATGCTTAGAAGATAATTTCTAAAGCCAAAGCCATGCCTAACAACACGCACATTTATAACCAGAGATTATCTATCCAAAGATCAGCTCAGCATACATCATCCTGAACTTTTCTCAGCTCCCTTTTAGCCCTTAAAGAAGTGCTTATTTTTGTCTTACCGTTCTGGACAACACTTATCAAGGTGACGATGGCGAGCAGGACAACACTTCCCAGGGTTTCCTGGTCCATTTTGTGAGCGGGCTGGTGGGGTGGACGGCGCAGCCCCGACAGCAGCTCAGCCCTGCAAGCACAGAAGGAGGAAGTGAAGGTCTTTCTTATCTTGAATCGTGAAACATTTCCTATGGCTTCACAGGAGAGTGGCAGCACCCTGCGCTCGGGTGGCTGTGACAGCAACACAGCCACAGACCCGCTCACTCACTCATCATCTACAGGTGAAACCAGGGAAACAAGAGATCATATGTCTGTGATCTAAGAGGGTATATGACGCGGAAAGATCTCTGTTGCCCTTCCTGCGCAGGAGTAGAATACCAACCTTGATATCTCAAGCACGTCTGAGCATTTGGCTAGCTGTGTGGAACAGCGGAAAGTAGCTGGGAGGAGAAATAACGCTGGCGAGTCTCAAAAACCCAGTCTCATGCCTGCTGCCCTCAGGTGTGTGCCCTCTCTGGTCACATCCTCATCCGCCTCACCAGTGAGGAGAACCCAGGTCTCCAGGTCGGTCCATCAGGCATATTTAGACAGGCAATAAACAAATGCTGTGAGCATCACGGGTGGGCACAGAAATACGTCTTTCCTTACCAGAAATGGATCCTGCACCCTTTCCCCTACAAATAACTCCCTGGAAGATAGTGCAGCTGCCAGCATTCAGCATTTTACAGGCTCCGACTCCACAGTTGTACCCCAATTTTAGTAGTCTAAGCCCAGTAGGGCTGAACATAATTGCTGCAGCATGTTCAGGCCTTGGGTTCAACCCCGCGATGGAGATGGCAGGGGAGCACAGGCTGCGGTGTTGGATGGCTGCAGAAAGTCCCACACATTCTGTCAGATCACTGGAAAACATCCTCATCCAAAGTGCACATCACTTGCTGACCACTCTGCACCCTTTTGCCCATATTCTGGTGGGGAAAAGCCTTATGAAAAATCCTTACCTTTAGTAGGGATTTAATACTAATAAAAGTAATATTTTCACTGGACTGAGCTCTGGACAACTTTTGCCCCATCTGTCTGTCTGTCTGTACTCCACCACATGCTATCCAGGAGGTCTGAGTGCTGCCCAGCATCCAAACCACAGCCGGATAACTAGTTTTCTCCCTCTGGATGGGACACAGCCTGCTAGGAGTTCCCAGCAGGTGCCAAGCTGTGAAATCCATCTTATTCAATGGCAGCACATTTACCTACATCAGTATTTTTATCCAGTCTTTCTCTCATGCAAATTATTATTATCTGTACCTAGATTATTTTCGTTATCTAGATATGAAAAACTCTCAGGTGCTTTGGGTACAAGCAAATATACAGAAACATGCTGGTTGAGAGGCAGGTGATTAACACTGTGAGTTGTGACTTTTTTTAAACTTAGTAGAAGGCTGTATTTCTAGGATACTTTCCCTGTAGTCCATGCAAACACAACTGTGGGAGCAGCAAGGCCATAAATAGTATCTAGGTTGAGTCTTGGCCTTTTATTAGGTCAAGTGCTTTTACTAGGACTGAAGTTCTCTTTTCCCCCACAAAACGGCCTTTTCTAACTGGAGCATCAAAGTTTGTGTTTTGTGGTCTACTGAGCGCAGGATCATAGCTGGTATTCAAGAATGGTATTTAATGCTAAGCTTCTACTGGTCGCCTGAAGAGGAAAGCCCATCACCTAAAAGTGGTTATGAAAAGTCCAAAAACGTATAGTATCCACGTTGAGACCAGTGCTGTGACCATGAAGAAAGGACGTGTGCATGGATATGGGCAGGCAGGAGGGAGCTGATGACAGGAGAGTGGGAAGGAGATGGCACAGGTCCTCAAGCCATCTGCAGCTGGATGAATCCCAGTCATCCTTCCACAGCAGGCACTGATCCTTCTTTTTCTTACACCAGTGTAACCCTAGCAGGCAGCTTGCAGCTTGCTTTTGATTTACAAGGAGCAGTAAAAGCAGATGGAGACCACTCTGAGGCAGCAAGACTCCAACTTGCCATGAAAATGCACGCTCTTCCCTACTTTCAAAGGCTTCCAAAGGTGGCTTCAATTTTAACAGGAGTCTCATGTTGAAGGCAGTAGGAATCAGGCTGCTAAGGTCTGAAATTGCCATAATGCAGGCTTTCCTGCCACTCGGCACCTCTCACCACATATTCATCCCCGCTTTGCTCTTCTGCTCTGCCCCTTCTGATTGCCGCCTGTCCCCTGGCACCGCTCGGCACCGCAGGAGCCGCGGGTGGCATCGGCACGTCGCTGGAAACCCAGCCCATTGCTTCCTCGTGCTGAGGCCGGCTCCAAAGTCATCCCTCACAGACGTGGGGAGGAAAACAGGCCTTCACCTTCCTCCCTGCGAAAAAAACCCCAACCATCACATCAGCTCCAGGGACTTGCTAAGCTGATTTCTGGGTGTGCAGGGAGAAAAAAAGCTTTGCCAGCAAGAATCTGTTTGGTACGGCTGACTTAAAATAAGAACTGCGGGTTTTTTAGTTTTCTTCTTTTTTAAGTGCAACATCACTTTGAGGGCTCTCCTTAGGAAAAAGCAGAGGAAATAAAAGGGGTGTGAGAGACACCGAAGAAGTCTTGTCCCCTTACCCAGCAGAGCAACACTGTTATAAATACAGTCGGACAGAGCAGAAACTCCTCGGAGGGGGGAATATTATTTTTTCATACCCCTTGGAGCTGGAATAACTGCAGGATGGAAGAAGGCTCTGGCAATTTTTTTGTGATCTGGGGAAGTGCCTTGGCAAAGGAGGGATAAGGTGGAGCCAAAATGACTCTGCAAAGAGTTTATAGAACGGAATCGTAGAATGTTTTGGGTTGGAAAGGACCTTTAAAGGCCATCTAGTCCCACCCCCCTGCAGTGAGCAGGGACATCTTCAACTAGATCAGGTTGCTCAGAGCCTCATCAAATGTGGCCTTGAATGTCTCCAGGGATGGGGCCTCCACCACCTCTCTGGGCAACCTGTGCCAGTGTCTCACCACCCTCATTGTAAAGAACTTCATCTTAATGTCTAATCTAAACCTACCCTGCTCTAGTTTAAAACCATCGCCCCTCCTCCTGTCACTACACGCCCTTGCAAACAGCCCCTCCCCAGCTTTCCTGTAGCCCCCTTTAGGTACTGGAAGGCTGCTGTAAGGTCTCCCCGGAGCCTTCTCTTCTCCAGGCTGAACAACCCCAACTCTCTCAGCCTGCCCTCACAGCAGAGGTGCTCCAGACCTCTCATCATCGTCATGGCCCTCCTCTGGACCCGCTCCAACAGGTCCATGTCCTTCTTGTGCTGAGGGCTTGAGAGCTGGACGCAGTACTCCAGGTGGGGTCTCACCAGAGCAGAGCAGAGGGGCAGAATCACCTCCCTCGCCCTGCTGGCCACGCTGCTTGTGATGCAGCCCAGGATGCGATTGGCCTTCTAGGCTGCAAGCGCACATTGGTGGCTCATGTCCAGCTTTTCACCCACGAGTATCCCCAAGTCCTCTTCGCAGGCTGCTCTCTATCACGTCATCCCCCAGCCTGCATTGATAACGAGGATTGTCCTGACCCAAGTGTAGGACCTTGCACTTGGCCTTGCTGAACTTCATAAGGTTTGCTCAGACCCACCTTTCTAGCTCGTCCAGCTCCTTCTGGATGACATCCCGTCTCTCTGGCACATTGACTGCATCACTCAGTTTAGTGTGGTTGGCAAAATTCTGCCATATCTACACATTAAATTGTTCCCTGTCCTAAACATCTGAGTGGCTGTTGCCTCCCCTTCTTTTGCGGGATACACACAGGATCACTTCCAGGATCAAAGTTGGCACCACCTGAAAACACTGACCACCTGGGAGAAATATCACCATCATCATATCCCATTTGGCCATTTGAAATAGGGGATTTTCTCAAGTAGGACAAAAAAAAAAAAAAGGAGGGTGGTTGGGATGGACACCCTGGGGAGCGGTGCCTGCACCCCCCAGCTGCGGTCGGTGCTCTCCAGGCACAGGTCATTCTGCGCTTCAGCCCTTCTGCACGCTGCATCGCTATTTGACATCCCCCCCTCCCTGTCTGAGGAAGATAACCTTGGCACAGCGAGCCATGAAGCTCATGAAAATGTGCAAAGCCAGCCAGCTTTTCCAGTGGCACTGGGAGGCTTCCCGCACATTAATCTCCTCCTCTGGAAATCTTGAACAGCCAGTCAAAATAATCCTTTCAGCGAATTGCTTTCATACTGAAGAGGAAAGGACTGGAGGAACACAGACCTATAAATTTATTTTGGGATGTTCGTCTCTCCTCTCGTGCACTCTGCTCAGCGCTCGGCGGCAAGGACTACAATAAAAGTGCGTGTCCTAATAAAATAAAAGCTGTTCCTGGGAAGTTCCTGTATATACATGTCAGGTGACACACAGCCGTCATGCTTTATCATAAATACAACGGGGCAAAACCCTTTTGGACTGGTTGGTTAATATTAGCCCTGTGCTTTGCAAACTTAAAGCACCACAGAACCACCAAATATATAGTACGTAAACACCCGTGTGTGAGACTACCTGCCATCACGTCAGCCTGCTTCAGCACCGCATCCCTTCCAAAGCCCGACAAAACCCCAAATCTCCAGCATGAACAGAGCTGGAAACAGGAAGTGCAACATGAAGAAAAGGGCAACGCTGCAGTTTTTTAAAAGCTGTCTTCATTCTGTGCAGCCAAGAGAATGGCACCATGGGAGCAGTCAGAGCACCACTGCAAAAACCCCTCCTTCTCCACATTTCCCAGACTTCATCCTTTTCATTACTGTCTCCATCCTCCATTTGTCCAAGCTCAGCTCAAAACACAGTGCTTGAAGACCGAAATCCCTGGCGCAGCCTCCTCCTCACCCTCCATACCTCACCCACCACTCTCCCCAGTAAAATTTGCCTTTTTTGTACGAGCGCCAAGTGCCGCTGACATCCCTGCGGCTGCGCTTCACCCTCGGGTCCATTTCTGCAGTGCTCCCGCCTTGCCGGTGAGCCCCTTGTAACCGAGTTTGTGTGCTGGGCTCACCTTCCCCACAGCAGATATTTTGGGTTTATCTTTATTAAATTTCCGTGGGTTGAGCCTGGGGCGTTGCTGCAAAGTAGTGAGACCTGTTTAAATCCGAGCCCCTCTCAGGGGGCTCAAGCCCATCTCAAGGATGCTGGAAACGTGCCTCTGACCTGGGCACATCTGCAGATTTGGTATTTTCGCTGCCTTCAGGAGATCAGAGAATAGAGCAGGGCCCAGGACAGTCTGTTCTGAGGCCTTTTTGGCAAAGCCCCCTGATTTCCCAGGGAGCTATTTGTCAGTAGGGTTTGAGTGGTGCCCAGTGAGCGGCAGAGCCACTGGGGGTTTCTTCTCTCTTGTCTCTCCCTCCCTTGCTCCCAAGAAGCAGCTTCTCAGCAGCCATCGTGATACCATGATGTGTCACCGTGGCGGCCTCCTGAAGCCCCAGCAACCAACCACAGGAGGAAATTCACAGAACCAAGGCACCTCTGGAGGTCATCTGGTCCAACCCCCCTGGGATGGAGACTCTACCACCTCCCTGGGCGACTTCTGCCTGTGTTCAGTCACCTTCACAAGGAAAAAGTGTTCCCTGATGTTCAGGTTGAACGCCCCGTGTTTCAGTCTGTGCCCATTGCCTCTGGTCCTACCATTGGACACCACTGGCTTGATCCTTTTTGCACCCTCCCTCCAGATATTTATAGATGTTGATGAGATCCTCCTGAGACTTCACCAGGCTGAACAGTCCCAGCTCTCTCAGCATTTCCTCCGAGGAGAGGTGCTTTAGTCCCTTCATCATCTTTGTGGTCCTTCATTGGAGTCTCTCCCATATGTCCCTGTCTCTTTTGTGCTGGGGACCCCAGAACTGGGCCACCGCTCCAGGTATGGCCTCTTGACCTGCTGGCAACACCTCTCCTAATGCAGCCCAGGATACCATTCACTGCCTTTGCTGCAGAGGCTCATTGCTGGCTTATGTTCAACACGGTGTCCATCAGTACCCCCTGGTCCTTTTCGGCCAAGCTGAAAAGCTGCTTTCTAGCTATTGGCTCCCAGAGTAAATCGGTGCATGAGGCCGCTCCTCCCCAGGTGCAGGACTTTGCACTTGTCCTTGTTGAACTTCCTGAGGTTCCTGACAGTCCGTTTCTTCAGCCTGTTGAAGTCCCTCTGGATGGCAGCACGACCCTGAGGATGAGCTGCTCCTCTGAGTTTAGTGTTGTCTGCAAACCTGCTGAAGGTACACTCAGCATCATCATCTGGATCATCAATGAAGGTGTTGAACAGGACTGGACCCCGTATTGATCCCTGGGGTAAACCATTATTTACTGGCCTCAACTAGACTTTGTGCCACTGATCACCACTGTCTGGTCCTGGCCATTCAGCCAGTTTTCAGTCCACCCGTCTGCTCATCCAGCCTGTACATGAGCAGCTTCCCTGTGAGGATCTTACGGGAGACAGCGTCAAAAGCCTTACTGAAGTCTGGGCAGACAATATCCACTGCTCTCCCCCCATCTACCAGCCCAGTCACTTCATCATGGAATTTTATTGAGTTGGTCAAGTATGACTCCCCCTCGGTGAAGCCATGCTGATGATTTCTGATCATGAAGTACTCATGACGATTTCTTTGTCCTTCATGTGCCTGGAGATGGTTTCCAGCATTAGCTTCTCCACCATCTTCCCAGGGACTGCGCTGAGGCTGACCAGCCTGTAGTTCCCTAGGTCATCCTTCTTGCCCTTCTTGAAGATGGGAGTGATGTGCTTTCCTCCAGTCCTTGGCCACTTCTCCCAGTTGCCATGATCGATCAAAGAGGACCGCGAGTGGCCTTGCAATGACATCTGCCAACTCCCCCAGCACTCAGTACCTGGTGAGTACAGCCCATCAGGGCCCAAGGAGTTCTGTCTGTGGAGGCTGCTTAAGTGTTCTCTGACCTGATCCTCATCCACCAAGGGTACCTCCTTCCTTGCTCCAGCCTTTCTCCTCAGTCTCTGGGACCTGGGATTCCTGAAGGCAAATTACACTACTTTGGCATCTTTTGTTTTTCACAGCTCGTGTTAGTTGTTGTTAACACCTTATTACCTTTTAGGTGGCTGCAAATTAATTGCTTAATAATTCATTTAATAGACTTTTTAGAGCCGAAGCGATGCTGCCTGGGCAGCAGTTTCCCTTCCGCTCCCCTCTGAGATGTTTCTTTCGCCCTGACTCATTTCTGCCGGCGATTCCACTTTCCGTTAACTCTTTCAAATAATTATCACGGGCCTTTCACTGGCGCAGGGTGAGTCTTGTCNAGGGGGGGAACAACCTTTTTTATTTGGCGGCGGCTGGGTCCGTCCTGCGCCGCCTTTATGCCGCTGGGGGCTCCCCGAGACCAGCTTCAGCCCCAGGGTCTCGCCCTTTGCCTGGAGCAGCTCCTCCGGTGACCGCTGCCGTTGCGCCCCGCGCCGCCATGACGGGGATTCCCGGTCAAGAGCGGCTGCAGTGTAAAACCTTACAACAGGGAGTTTCCGTAGTGTAGTGGTTATCACGTTCGCCTAACACGCGAAAGGTCCCCGGTTCGAAACCGGGCGGAAACACCAACTTTTTTTCCCCCCCATCTCTTTTTTCCTTCCTGTGTCACTGCACACGTCATTTTTCCCGGTTCTACCTTTAAACCAGCTCGTCAGGCGGCCNGAAGTACTCATGACGATTTCTTTGTCCTTCATGTGCCTGGAGATGGTTTCCAGCATTAGCTTCTCCACCATCTTCCCAGGGACTGTGCTGAGGCTGACCCGCCTGTAGTTCCCTAGGTCATCCTTCTTGCCCTTCTTGAAGATGGGAGTGATGTGCTTTCCTCCAGTCCTTGGCCACTTCTCCCAGTTGCCATGATCGATCAAAGAGGACCGCGAGTGGCCTTGCAATGACATCTGCCAACTCCCCCAGCACTCAGTACCTGGTGGGTACAGCCCATCAGGGCCCAAGGAGTTCTGTCTGTGGAGGCTGCTTAAGTGTTCTCTGACCTGATCCTCATCCACCAAGGGTACCTCCTTCCTTGCTCCAGCCTTTCTCCTCAGTCTCTGGGACCTGGGATTCCTGAAGGCAAATTACACTACTTTGGCATCTTTTGTTTTTCACAGCTCGTGTTAGTTGTTGTTAACACCTTATTACCTTTTAGGTGGCTGCAAATTAATTGCTTAATAATTCATTTAATAGACTTTTTAGAGCCGAAGCGATGCTGCCTGGGCAGCAGTTTCCCTTCCGCTCCCCTCTGAGATGTTTCTTTCGCCCTGACTCATTTCTGCCGGCGATTCCACTTTCCGTTAACTCTTTCAAATAATTATCACGGGCCTTTCACTGGCGCAGGGTGAGTCTTGTCTTCTGCTCCTCGAGTCTCTGCTCACAACTAGTCCTTTTATATTGGAATTACAGGAAGAAAAGGCGTTGGATACTTTAGTACTACCTAGTAGGCTGATCTTTGTTTTTGCCTTGCTTGCCCTTGGCATATACTCGAAGAGCCAAGTGCTCTGTCTTGCAAAGGAGCTGCCAGGCTCCCACCCGCAGCTGTCCCGCCAAAATATATAACTTTAAACTCTATTTTTTTCTGCGTACCTACTGTTTCCCTCTCCCTTGCTCCTATGGGAAAAGCCACAGAAACAGGGGGAAAGAAGAGAAGGAATATTCTTCGGATTAAAAATGTGAATGGACACCCGAAAGGGCGGCAGGAGAAGCAGCAGGAACACGGAGGGAAGCTCTCCCGCGGCACCCTCTCCGGGGGGAGCCGTTTCGCGGGGTGACAGCGGGTCCCCGGGGGTGCGTGGGCACAGCCCCCNTTCCTTCCTGTGTCACTGCACACGTCATTTTTCCCGGTTCTACCTTTAAACCAGCTCGTCAGGCGGCCCCGCACGGCGTGGGGGGGGACATCACCCCGAGGTGGGTCACAGCCGCGTCCCCGCTTGGGGACGGGAGGGGCAAGGGCAGGGAGATTATTTATTTGGAAGGTTAATCTGAAGATTATTTATTTGGAAGATTCGGTTCGTTCACGAGCTCCCCCTCGGCAAACAGACTTTTCCCTCACCTGCTTGGGAAGGTGACCCAAAGGAGGAAAAAGGAGCTCCTAAAGGAGCTGAAATCATCTGAACATCACCAGAAACTTTGGACAAAAATTTCAAAAACAGTACAATTCCACCACCAAATAATAGCATTTTCACTGCTTGTCCCCTCTGGGCGAGACATAGGCGCAGAAGGTGTTTGGTTAGTTTGCCCAAAAAGCGTTAAGTTTTGGCCAGAGATTATGCTGGTTCACGCTGATGTTTATGGTGCTGCGGCACAAAGCATTCAAAAATCTCATCTCCCCATGGCAAAGCACGGCTTGAAGGCAAAGGGAAGAAAAAAGAGGGATGGATACTCACGGAAATAGCGTAAAATACTATCTTAGAAAATCCAAATGGACGGCTTCTTTCTCGCAGCTTTCCCCGTTACTTAAATCTCTGGCTCTGCTACACCAGTAGAAAGAGCAAGCCAGTGAAAATACGGATACAGAAAAATAAAACAACCTACACAAAAGGTAAAAGTTACAGCATGGCAGAGCTGTAAAATACCGCTTAAAACTCAAATACGTACTGTTTGCATAGATATTACAAGCCATCGCCTCTCTAAGCCAAAGAGGTTGAACACACAGTCCGCTAACAGAGGGATATAAACCAGTTTGGGGCTCTCCATCTCTGGTGTTTGCATCTAAAGGCTCTGCAACAGGACCAGTCACCAGGACCAAAGTCTGTTTTTCTGAGGAAAGGGGAGACCTCTCCTCACCAGGTACTTCCGCGGAGGGTTTCCCGGTTCATTGCCAACCCTTACAGCTCTTGGGTTATTTTAACATGTTGCCCATTTCTAAATTGGACGGGATTACAGATAACCCAAACCCCATCCTGGGCATTTTAGATTGGATATTAGGAAAAATTTCCTCACAGAAAGGGTTATCAAGCATTGGAACAGGCTGTCCAGGGAAGTGGTAGAGGCACCGTCCCTGGAGGTATTTAAAAGACATGCAGACATGGTGCCTGAGGACGTGGTTTAGTGGTGACAGTGTTAGGTAGATCGTTGGACTCAATGATTTTAAAGGTCCCTTCCAGCCTAGGCAATTCTATGGTTAGAGAAGCTCCTTTAGATAGTCATTTACATAAAAGAGTAATTATAGACCTAAGTCCAGAGAAAAACATCTCCTGAGGGTTTCTTCAGCCTTTCTCCAGAAAATATAAACTGGCAGCATCTGGCCCTCAACAGGTTACTCTTCCAGTCCACACATTAAAAGAGGCCCGGCCTGCTTCCGTACACTCCTCTCCTGGAATTCACTCTCCTTCGTGAGCCCCGTGGCTCCCCCACGTTCTCCTGCGTGCTGCAGCTTCAGCGTCTCCCTGAGAAACAACCACACTGTGTTTGTGCGCAGCGGTGCGAAACTACGCGTGCCGCAGACTTCATCGGCCTTGTAATCCCGCTGACCTTAGGCTCTGTCTCGCTCTGTCCGCACCCTGTCTTAGACCTATACTCAGCCTGTAAGCTCTTCCACTCCCAGACTGGATCCTGCTGGATTTTAAAGCACGGCACACGCTTGGGGAGCAGCGTGGAGAATAACCTGCTCACAAGGTAGCACGCTTTGCTCTGAGCACAAAGTGGCTGCCAAAGGGAAGAGCAGCTGCTTGGATTTGCAAAAGGAATCACGGAACCATGGAATCTTCAGAGTTGGAAGGGACCTCCAGAGATCATCTAGTCCAACTCCCCTGCCANCAGGATTCCATTGGCATTTTGGGGAGGGAACAAGAAACAACTGCTCTCCATCGATGTATTGTCAGGAAGGGAATAATTATTTAAAGCAAAAAAAACAATGTTGAGATCAAAATCAGATCTGTAATCAGCACCACAATGAGTTTCTAGGACGCTGCCCTAGCAGGTATACAGCTCAAAATCCATCCAGGCAGCTCCTCCGCATGTGGGCTGGTTTACTGCAGGCAGGATGAGAGAAAGCAGCCTGTTCTTTTTCCTGTACTCTTTGATAAAAACTGTTTTAATGTATCATCAGGTAGTAAGATCTGGATCAGCGCCACCTCCTCCCTGGAGCCGATTCTGAACTAAAAGCTGTAAATCTGTGTCACAGTTGTGCCTTTCCCAAATCAGAAGACAGAGACTGACAAGATTATGTGATGCAAGAGGTGAAGAAACGTGTAAAATATAATCCTTTCAAGGGCTCAAAGCCATTAACTTTTGGAAATTTACCCTGTAACACTGATAAAACCTCCAAAATACTGTGACTAACTTCTGCTCACTCACCGTATTTCCTATATGCCCACCTAGTTTATTTCTAATTGACAGAAAACTAATACTTTGTATTCTCCTTATGGCAAATAAAAAGCTGTATTTTAAAACTAGCCTTAAAACAAGAAGTCCAGTAATCACCAAATTCCAAACTGTTTCTTTGGTCACAGGGTTTTCATTCAATCTCGTCTGAATTCTCACCTGCACTGGATCGGAGGCAGTAAAACATTTGTGGGCACAAATCTCCACAGCATTATCTTTAGTTCACTATTTCAGAAAAAAAAAAAAAAAAACAGCAAAGAACTTACAGCATTAACAGATTTAGTTTCATACTAACTTTTATCTCAAGTGTTATTTGCTCTTGGAGCTTCTACACGAGTCCCCACACTGTAACCCACACAGCTGCAGGCTAAGGCCTCCTAACACACACCTACGGATGTGCACCCAGACCCTTCCCTGCTGCTAACCTCGTTGTCCTCCCAGTACCTGAATGGGGGCCTACAGGAAAGGTTGGCAGGGACTCTATCAGGGAGCGGAATGTTAGGACAAGGGGCAACGATTTTAAACAGAAAGAGATTTAGATTAGATATTAGGAAGGGATTCTTTCCTGTGAGGGTGGTGAGGCACTGGAACAGGTTGCCCAGGGAAGCTGTGGATGCCCCATCCCTGGAAGTGTTCAAGGCCAGGCTGGATGGGGCTTTGAGCAGCCTGGTCTAGTGGGAGGTGTCCCTGCCCATGGCAGGGGGCTGGAACTGGAGGATCTTTAAGGTCCCTTCCAACCCAAACCATTCTACAATACTCCTTCCTTACACCAGGACTTTCTCATCTTCCAGTGGGGTCCCTTCCTCATGTTGCCCTGTGCCTTCTGCATCACGCCAACCCCAGTGTCGCTGCTGCACTCACCTCTGGGCCAGTGCCCTGTCCCAAGCCAGCAGTGAAGGAGCTCCCACTTCATAGCCGCAGGTAGCTGCAATCCAGCCGGTCACAGATGGTGTCTACACTTGAAGGCAGCTCCCCAGCTCTTTGGGAAACCGTTGCCACAAGTAGTCAGGGGCAGTGAGACACACCACTTCTTAGTGGTTTCCCCATATAGAAGCCACTGGTTGGAAAACGCTGCAGGGAAACCCTATCCAAGTCCCACTGAGGCACCTATTTTATACACTGATCAAACAAACTCTAATTTTGGTCAGCATTTTTTAATAAGGGAATTCACAAACAGGCAAACATTTCACCAGCAGTGCACTGGCACTTTACATTCAGAATCCATCGGTTTGTTTTCTATTGTTAACGTTACCAATTACAACATTTAAAACAAAGGAGGAGCTCAAGTTCTTTACAAAGGCTTATATTTCAAGAATGAAACCATTCATTGTGTGAAGTGCCAGTTTGATAAACACCTACATAACAGCAACAGAAATAGCTTGGCAAGGTGAGTTCAGTGCCACTGACAGCTTTTCAAACGCGTTTTGAACCTGGTTCAAGCTATCCAGGACCATTTAAATCTGTAGCCATGCCTTGTAAGAACAACTATGTTCCACTGCACTGATTAGAACAGCAAGACTGAGGACCTAACATTTTGAACTTGGGATCTAAACCCCTGAAAAAATGCAGAATACGTCTGAAAAGGGATGAAACAAAGACTTGCTGATAAAATCCGCCTTATTTCTGAGTATGACAAAAATGCATAGCTAATCTAATTTAGCATATAATACCCTCAGCTCTGTGACTATGAATTTAAAAGAGACTCCCATCTAGCAAAATGGAAGCTAGTCAAATCCAGAAACACCAAGATGTGAATCCTTCTGCTTACTCACTGCTGCCTTGCCACATTTTCCATTACTTTCTTCCTATTGACCTTGCCCTTCCTTGGCACTCTCACACACGGACATCCTTCCTTGGATCCAACGGGTGAGCTTGTTGAACAGTAGTCCTGAAAAGAGTGGAGTTCCTAACAGAACACCAGCTTTGAGTTTAGTGTTGTAAATGATCTTTGTATCAAACGATGCAAACATCCCCAATTCTACTTTTTTTTTTTTTCCAAATGTTAGACAAAAAACTTCAGGAGTTGGGTGATCCTGTAAAATAAACCACTACTCTAAATGATGTTTCTTACACCACTACCTCATCAAGACTACTGAAATTTATTATTTCTCAAACTCAGTGGAATACAGATAAGTTTTCCACATTAAAAGCAGCAAAAATTAAGACTCATAGGAACTTTTAATTAAAAATCATGGTCATATTCGACAGCTAAAATAACTGCTTCTCAGAAAAATAAAATGCATTAAAACCTTGTCTGCTACAATAAAATTTTAAGAAAAATAATACCTCAAATGTAAATTGTTCAAGTACAGCCAGTGTGCAACCACACTAGTTACAAAATATAATTTAATAGTGCTTTGTTTCAAAATATACATAATACCGACAAATAGTTGAAACCAAGAAACCAACTATTTACCAAGTTTCAAACAGAGTTTCATCAAAATGAGGTAAATCTATGTCACCTGCCATTGAGCTCGGTGCTGAAATGGAGAATAGGTCTTCAAGGATATCTTCCCTTGTGGGGCTTTCAAAAGCAAGTTTTTTCACACTGGGTTTGCTTATTGCATGAAGTTCCGGGTTACTGTCCTTTACAGGACTGTAATAATTGTGGTCCTCACTTGTCATTGCTGCATGTGGCACACTGGTCTTCTCATCAGCCGCTGTTGTTGCAACACTGCTATCCACCATTTCCAGATACATGCATTCCTCTTCGCTTTTTGGAGCCTCTAAGGAAGCAACAGTTGAAGTAGGGGACAGTAATTCCGCCAGTATTTCATCACTGTTACTATGGCTAGCGCCCTCAGACTCATTATCTGCAACATCGATCTGATACTGTAGTTCCTTTAAAAAGCTCTGCAATAATTCACTGTCGCTGTGAGATGCAATCTGTGATGGGGTGCTGACATCGCCACTCACAGGTTTTTCACGTTTCATCTGTTCCACTGCTAGCCTATCCAGCGATGCCAACTTCTTCTTTTTAGCATTAAGTTTTTTTAATAGTTTTAGGCGAAGTTTTTTTGTTTTGTCACTATCTGACTCTTCTGCCTTCCCAGAGTTATAGCTAGGGGAATGCAACCGAGTCACTTTACCTGAGGTACCCAACGTACTTCCTGACTTATTCCAAGTTGGACCTTCAATAGTGGTATGACTTGCTGTTGGAAGACGAGTGCTTTGAGAAAATTCTTTGAAATTGAATAAAGGATGAGTGTTATTACTCTGAGGAACCACTGGCTTCGGGGTCTCCGTTGTTTTCTTTGTACCTCTGCTTTGAAATCCACCAAAGTTACTTGCTCCCTTAACTGGCAACCACACTTCACTTATTTTTTGCATTGAGGGAGTTTTGCAACTTCTCTCATTCTTGAGAGCCGAGGCACTTGAAGGCATAAAAGAAGTATTCTTGCTTAATAATTTCTTTACCCAGCTTCCTACAAATCCTCTTTTTTGGTCTTTGTGTGAAGGCTGAAAGGAATTATTGGCAGAAGAATTGGCAACCTGAGAATTAACTGCAGCTTTGCTTGCATCTTTCAAGTCAGGTAATTTTTGTATAGTATTCTCTACTGGTGACAACTCCTTGTTTAGCTGTAGTTCTGAATTTGATCCACGTTCTCTGTTAGGTAAATTAGTTCTGTCATCTGTTCTTTGAGCAAGCGTCGAGACAGGGTCATGCATTTTGGGTACTGGAGGAGTAATATTTGCTGGGTTCAACTCTTCTAGAGGTAAGCAAACGCTGGAGTTTTCATATAACATGCATTTATTGTTCACAGCTAGACTAGATCCATCAAACTCTCCTATATATGGAGTGCTAGGTGAAAAAGCAGATTCCTGCTGTTGTGGTGTGCCCATTTCAACAAGGTTATTTCCCACTGTCTGTCCGTTCATCAGTGATTTACCTTCTGAGTCAGCCTGAATTTCTTCAAGCGTCAGTGTCACAAGATCATCACATGCCAGATTTTCTAAACCGTGATGAACAATACCTTCATCCTCAGCTACCTGCTGCTGTTTCTTATCTGGAGTTCTTACAGAATCCTCTTTGTGATGTTCTGCAGGTATTTTGTCTACAGTGTTATTGAAATCACAGTGCAACACTGTGGAATTCAACTGTACATTATTAAGAGGAAAACTTTCGATATTCTTACTCTGCAACTGTGAATTCAGATCTTCTGGCACATGGGATGTTTTCTTTTCCCAGATAACAATATGAATCTCTGAAGGAGGAACTTCAAATCTTTCATGCTTCTTGCAATATGGTCCCTTTAAATCATCACATTCAAGCCAAGTTCCTGAAAAATAAATAGCAACCAGTAGAGACTCAAGACTTTTAAAATTGAAGTCACTATCCTTAGACATTTTTATTAACCCATTCCCCTGACAAGTAGAAAATAAAGGTTTTTTTCTCCGTTCTTTATTACATCAGAGAAAACTGGGAGATTTCCTCTGTAAAAAGATCACACACAAGCAGAATTTGCAGCAATATTATTACAGGTCAGAGTAGGTCAACAAAAAAAAAAGCTTTTTTTTTTTGTTTGAGCTAATGATGCTGACATCTTGTCTGAAAATACCCACACAGGTCTGAGGGAAGAACCACCTCTCAAATTAAGTTTCTCCACAGACCTTTACATTGCTTGGGTGGGAGGCATGAGGGTTTAAGAGAAACTGCTCATTTTAATAATCTGCCTCATCTTCTGCAAATTGTTCATAGACCATGAACAAATATTTTACAGCTTTAAGAAATTAAGAATAGAAATATATGATGTATAGGATGTTCCTAGCTAGGCACTTCCCAACTGCTTCCTCTTCCTATTGCTTCTTAAACTCTGGCAGTATGATTTAGACAATTTTCACATTGTCAGAACACTTGATAAGACTGCACTCCATTCTCTCTATAGAAGCATGAGAATCAAAATATCAATTTCCACCTTCTCTGATTATGGAGCTCCCATCAATGGCACAACACTCATACCATCAGTAATGTTTCTAACGTGAATTTGTGCCTCAGGTGCAGTAAAGTTCAGAAATGAAAAGAAACTTCATTAATGCTGGTAGTTCCATAGGTTCCCTTGCTTCCAGCCAAGAATGGATTAATAACTGGCTTCAAAATAACCATTTGTCCCACAGTCATGCTCAGACTGTATTTTTTAACTTTTACAAAGTTATGAAAGAAAACAACTCTACCCAAGTAACTTTTGCCAATGAGTAAAGTGCAGGACACAACATTGCTGAACAAATCAGTTAAACCAAACTGAAACCTTCACCCTGAGTAACAAAGTTCCCATAATTATTCTCAAAATTTTATTATGAATTTAAGAGTACAGAAATCCTTGTTATTATATATGGACTGTTGAGACTATTGCAGTAACCCATAAAACAGTATTTGATGTAGGCTCATGAAGTACTATAATAGAATTTATGGTTCTTACCATCAGGATTCAAAGACCAGGTTATGAAGTGCTTCTTATCTGTTTGATACTGAACAACAGATGTTATTTGGTAGGTATCTTCTTCAAAGCCAAATGAATAGCTGTTCAGGTTGTTATGTGGCAAGCCTTCTACGAAATGTAACATTAATATTGAGGATACTCTAATAAAGAGACAATAAAGTAACAGTTTATTACAAGAATATAGTGGCAAAAGTTCCTAATGAAAAAGTAAGGCATCTAAAAGAGTAGTCCTGCCCTTACTATTCTACTTCAACACAGGACCCTTCAGGTTGCACGGTAGTCAGGGGATAAGAATATCCCAACTGGATATTCCANACACAGTTCTCAAGTCAAACTAGTAAACACATGATCAGGCAACAGTTTTATCCACCAACTGCAGGGGTTGTGGAAAGGCTGACACTGGCTATCAGTTGTCTATATTTACTACTTGGTAGTAAGTATTTACGACCTGGCTCAAACACATGTGCTGGTCAGCATGCTAAACACTGCTCTATGTTTCATGCTTATTAAACACTATTTGCCATCTCAGCATTTAAGAATGATCTAAAATCTTTAAAAGCAAGTATTTATCAGAATTTAACGCTTAGAATCTCTGTAAACTCAAGATAGTAGTTTGGTTTTGAAAGCGATACATTCAATAAATTAAGTCTAAGAATTTTATGTATTATTTTCAAGTTCCCATATTCAAACTTACTTTTCCAAAATCATCTGTCGTCTTTGAGATCTGTCACTACAGTTATTACACGGTCCAACATGAATAGCATTAAGTGGATGCCAATCAGGGATTATATTAGTGAATGTTGTTAGTGTTTTCCTAAATCTGGACACACATACACAAAAAAAGAGTAAGCTGAGTTGTTGATCAGAAAACAATGAATACACACACTTTACTGGGAGAAAAAAACTTATAAAAATGTTAAGACAAAGCCAAATTCTATTCACATTCATGCTATTTGTATGAATTCCACTGTGACTGCATCACATCCAAGTCAGCACTGAATTCAGTTCTGCCAAACAGTATCAGTCACCGTTTGTTCTCAGCAGCTCTGTGGCCTTCAGTTTCACATTATTTGCTCTTTCTCCCTTAGCGTGTTATCTTGGTTTCCTTTCCAACATAAGAGAGAGCTTGTACCAGGATTCACATAATTTACTAGCTAATACAGAATCTCAAGGAGAGAAGGAAGCGGTAACAAATTACCTCAGAATCCACGTTATACAAGATCTTGTTTTCAAAAAACAGTACATTCAGAGCTGAGATTACACAGAGGACACATTGTATGAAAATACAATGTACGGGATATTAAAGTGAAATAACCTAGTTTATTCATTCATTATTCACAGAAAGGACTTCCTTTATATTCAACCTAACCTAGATTTTTCAACTTTTAAAAAAACCACAGCATGTAACAAATGCTCTTGAACACTTCCTATTAACCAGGACTACACATTAGCTGGCAGTGTAACAGACAGCATTAATCTCATCTCACTTGTGGATCGAGAATTTTATCATATACAGCTAAGATGGTGGAGAGAAACAGGTATTTTTCAAGTAAAGTGAGCTGTCTTCTGAAGGTGTCTCTCTTTTTCTGCTGACTCTAAAAGAAGCCTAAATGACTAGGCCTGTACCTGCAGCTGCTCAGAACTAAATCAATTCACAAGAAATTACTTCCCTGGAATACTATTATAAAATAGATAAATTATGTGAGAGAATATCTGATTCTTTGTAATCCAAATGAATATTAGAGATATTCTTCAACAGCAAAAGTGTACTAGGCATACATTCTTCAGAACCACAATAATTTGTATACTCTCAGTAAAACACCAGAGTCAGCATGGCCAGGGACTCACAGAGTTACCTACTATTTCTTCCTTAATTAAGAGGCAACATGGTTTCCTAAGACATAACAGAGCAGCAAACTATTTGCAAACGCTAGCCTAAAGAGGTGGATCACGTGAAACTTCACCAACAAGCTTAAGCTGTGCAAAACCTAGAGATCTGAACAAAATCAATGATTACATGCACATTTAAAAAGGTATGGTACAACAGTTAAACAGAAGCTACTTTAAAAAGAAAAAATAAATCTCACCGGTCCTGGTATTTGTAGCCACAACATACACATTCAAACTTCCATGAAAATGAATGCAAGAATAGTTTCTCAGCTTGTTGATCCAGTTGTAAGAGTAGAGGGAGTGCAAACACTGGACTCTCATTCTTGCCTTCAAAGACAGGGCAGAAAAAGGTCACTGAATATTTGAAATCAGCTTTCAGTACTTCGAAAATGAAGAAAAAAAGCTTATTGGTGATTTGAATTCCAGTTATCCCTTCAAGGCTGTATTTCTAATCCTCACAGCAAAGGGATTCATTCATGTTATTAGGTTGTTAACAATGACAATTTCATGACCCCAGCAGAGTTACAAAGACAAGAATACACTCCCTAAAAAGTCAAAAACAGTTAAGGGACAAAGCAGCTGATCACACTGTAAAGTATATATATGCCATCAATAAAAAAAAAAAGGATTTGCAAGTTGTCTTGGATGCATACGTACATACATATTTTTACGACTGACATACTACCAGGCTTTACATGTAGAGTTTCCTGAAAGTAAATATCGAGATACTGCACTAATTACTTACCCAATTCACACTTGAGCCGAGGCTGAAGCTGTGTAAAAATTTTGTTTCTGATTTCATTGAGATGCGATTCTGCTTTTGGAAGAACATCTAAAGAAAAAAAATACATATGCTTTTATATATTATGTGTCACACTCGCACCCTTTCACACAAACATGTACCCCTAACATGCACTCGCTCTCTGCAAACTGATGCCTTTCATATTGACCTATTTGCCTAAACCTGTTGGTAACATAGCCAATGCTTGGTGTTAATTGATTTGAAAATTACAGAAGAATTTACAGAAGTTATACATGCTTTACTGCCGTCTGCTAACCAGTAATTATTTGATCTGACTTAAACTATGGCAAAGAGTCTATACAAATAGCTAGATAGTGATGACATCTAAGGATAATGTAACCAGACATTGCAAACACTGGAGATTCAGAGATTAAGAGCAGATTTTAAAACCCAAGCATTAAGATCAAAAGTGAAAAAACCTGCTTACATGCTTTGTAATGATGTCATACAATTCATAATAAAAAAATTTAAATGTGTTGTTCCAGATTAAATAATAATTTGCTAAGTTAACCCTTAAAATAGTAATTGTTTTTAAAATAGCGTACATTATAGAGCTTACTATGTATTTTAAATTTGCAAGTTAAATAGTTCATACACAAACCCATTCCTAAAGCACAAGCAAGACCATAACTTGTACTAAACAATCATGATCATGGCCTGCATAAGTTTCTTGCAGCTCTATTGTTTTTGATTGTTTTAAACAACAACTGTATGTAAGAGAAGCTGAAAAATGACACAGAAGGGCACAATAAATACTACACCTATTTCTACATCACCACTCTTCACCCAATCCCTCCTCCACTCTTGCACAAACAAACAAATTTGTTTTGCAGCAATTCCTGGAAACGAAAAGGTCTGTTATCTCAAATAACGCTATATTCCAACACCTAACATCCCCATTAAGGGCTCTTGCATATCAGAGCTCCTCTGCAAACACAGCACAACAGAGGGGAAAGAAAAACATCTCAGACAGGTTCTGTAATGGTAGAGGGCTTCCAAATATTAGCTGAGAACCTAAAATCAAGCAGCGTATAGGAACAGCTTCGGAATATTTTGGGATTCCCCTCCCCCAACCCCTCATAAAATAGTATGTTTTCTCTGCCACAAGTTAAATTAAGCTATTTTTGATATACCTATTATTTTTGACAGGAAAGATACGATGTTCTTCCAAGTTATCTAATGCTGTTCTGGGACTATAGTCTCTATATTCAAACACACCCTTTTCCTGGAATGTCTATTGAAAAAAAAAAAAATCACCAAAGATACTGGCTAACCAGAGATCTGTATTAATTCCCTAACAGATGATATCTTAGAAGTTCAGATTTATGATACCCATGGTCAGTTCAAGAGGACTAAGAAAAACAGATCTTAGTTTAAGAGTCTTAAACTGACTCCACAATACAGAAAATGATCGAAGTGTGACATTAGTGTCACATCCTCCTCTGACTCCAGCTGTGCTGCCTGGAAGGTTGCCCCGAGTTGCCCACCACTGCCCCTGTGCTTGGATGTTATGGTCCTCCAACCTGTGAGTACTCACTAACCCTTTCCAGTTAATATGAACCAGGTTAATTTTGACTGAAACAGGCTAGGAAGCACCATCATCCACAGCACAGCCTGCAGACTTCAGGGGAAAAGTTCCTTCAATGAGCACAGCTGGAGCCAGAAGAGAACATACATTCCCAACTTAACTATTTTTGGTGTGATAAGGCAACTGCCCATTTATACAAGGATATAATCCACAACAGAAATTATTTTGAAGATTAAGATTAGAACAGAATCCTAATATGATGGGGGAAGGAAACAGTCAGGAAAAGGGGAAGAGACAGAAGGGAAGGAAACAGTCAAGCTCAATTACACAAACATAAACAATTCACATATTCTCTATGTGGGATATGACAAAAAAATTCTAGAGATGATTAGTGTTTGAGGATTTCAAAGTGTGGACGTTTGGCCCAAGAAAAACAATTTCAGAGGTTACTGGGATTCTGATAGAAAGAGCACACTACTCTACAAATTCATGGTAATGAGCTGTAACTCATTCTTTAAAGATGCATATTTAAGTGCACGATACTAATTTCCACATATTTGTATCAGATCATTCTGAATACGAAGAAACAGCAGCTAAATTTACTCACCTTTCACTTTACTCCTTTTACAGGTATTCAGAAGCACAGTTGCTAGATTATATTTTGTTAAGAGTTTCTGAAGTAAACATTTTCCATCATTATATTCTTCTGTCAGAGCAAATTTTAATATTTCTAAGTGCACCAGTGCTGACAAAATACAATCTAGCCAACAAAGGTTATGCACGTTTCTCCACTGAAGACAGAAGTCTGTGTTATTTGTAGAACCTTCATCCTCTTTGAGCAAAATTTCAGATGTTGTTGAGCATAGTTCAGCATTTGGCAAGAGTTGTGTTCTGGGACTAGGGGTCTCAGATGGATTTTCTTGAGATTTGTTGGTGTCGGTGGTTGTTTCAAAATCCACCTTCTGTACACAGGGCTCCACATTATTACTCGGGTTTTGGTGGTCCTTCTGTAACACATCACGTAGGCTTGTCTTGGGAATACATAAGCTATCCTGATAGCATTTGACAACTGGGTCTGTACTAACAACATGCTCGACATTTACCACATTATTAGTCCTTGCTTTTTTTGAATGTGATTCAACAGAAGAAGAGTCACTGATATCACACAATTTCCTTTTCTTATGAGTAGATGGAGCTTGATGATTTTCTGAATCAGCAGAAGTAATTATGCTGTTCAGTGGTTTATAACCAAGTGGGTAGATACACTAAAGGAAAGAAAGTAAATTATGGTGAAATCTACAAAGCAATTTCAGGTGAATGAAAGCTAAAAGAAGTACAAACTATACTCTTCAAATAGAACGTAGGATTTATGTAAAGTGATATTTTAATGAAATCAGTACAAAAATTCAACATATGTATGCCAGGAAGGGTGTTTTATCCAACCACTGTCTTACAAGTAATTTTGAAGTAAATACATCAGCAGTGATGATCAATGCTACTTTTCCAGTAAATGCTTCCAGCCCCTGAAAACAACCTAATTTTGCTAAGGAGAGTCCTCTTGTCTTGTTCTGCTAAATGCATTCCTTTAGGGTACAGATTTGGCATTATCATCTACTGGTGCCAAAACTAGCAGGGTATCTTTCAGACTAGCCAGCTGCATTAAACCAGGTGTTGGCAGAGTCTTACATATATAGCTATTCTGCACCCAGAACATAGTCAGATCTGCTACTACCAATCTCCAGAATGATACTATGATTATTTAAAAGCGGAGAGTGATTGGAAAAGAAACTCAGAGACCCATTTCTAGTCTAGTCTCTGTCTACTAATTTGAGGGCACCAGTCCACGTGGGATTGCTATACCCTCCCCACACATACACAGAGTAGTGGAGAAGGGAGAGGCAGCAAAATCACAACTCAAATATTAAGCAGCACAGAAATACACTACGGCTAAACTTAAAAGGGGGGCAACCACACACACACCCATCCCCCCTAAACACTGTAATTATAATTATGAACCTATCTGCATCACCCAGACTTAAAGAAGGGAAAATGGGAGACTCACATCTGCTAGAGTTGTGTATTAGTTACTTGGATCATCAGTTTTTCACCTTGTATTCTGGTTCATACAAAGATTTATTTAGTACCACTTGCGTTCCCTTGTTACACAAGAAAAACTCTCCGTTCATTTTAATCTACTCCTTTTAATTCTTTAGGGTAGTTAGCTATGCCTAAACACTGCATGTACACGGGTTAGTTAAGTTTTTGTCTCTATACAGGCAAACACCCAGAACATGGACTCAAAGTGGTCCTGTTTCAACAGTCTGCTTACCACCACCAAAATCTTGAACTTAAAGAGGTGGAAGTGCTGAAGGTAAAGGCCTCTGCACTACCAAACAAAACTGTTAATTAACTAATACCTGAGGATTTTCACAAAGAAAAATGGACTCTTGAAAATTAATGCGGTAAGTCTGTAAAACTTGGATTTGGCCCTTCTCTTTGCAGACTGGACAATACTCATGTGCAGTTGTTTCCACAGGATTACAGTTCTAAAAAAAAAAGAAGAAAGAAAAAGCAGAATAAACTTATGTATTTCATGTTATCCCAAGGTAAGACATACATACATACCAAGATAGAAAACCAATGTGCAACCTCTAAATGTAATACCTAATACAACATAGAAAAGTAAACTACATTTTTAAAATATATTTATAAGTTATATATTCATATAGCAGAGTGTTCTAAATAAGTTTTAAAATATTCAACTATTTAATAAGATATCTTTAACAATATAATTAAGCAACATGTCATTCTACTTGAACTAAACCAGAGGGCACTTATTGCCAGGGAACACAAGCTCAGATCTTTGAAATACAAATCAATTTTCATAGGAATGCAAACAGCTGTAAAAATAGTGCCAGTAAAAAAATCACAGGCACATATTTACTTTACATATCTTTCGCCATTGTTATAGATTTCCGTGGAAAATAATTTGGAGAATTTTTTTGGGTAAAATTAAGACCAATTAAAAATCTCTCAAAGCAGAGAAAAATATGAACTTTGCACACATGTAAAACAAGTTTCAACTGACTTTTCCCAAATACCCCACCATGTGGAGTGTCGATTTCCCTATACCAGTCCCTTCTCCAATCACTTGCAAACCATTTGTAGTCTTCTGGGTATCCATCATTCTGAGCCACTGGCTAATTTATGTCACTTGTAACAATGTCATGACCACTAAGGATTTTTCAAAGACTCCTGAAAAATAAGAAGTGAATAAAACAATTAAAGAAAAAATAGATTAAATTTTGGGAAAAATACACCAACAATAACGTAGCCTGTATTTTCTGTAAGAACCAATTCAGAAGAGTATTTTTGGAATGAAAATACTTATTCTTCTAGTGCAGATTATGAACTCAGAAGTTTAAATTGACGCACATAATAGCTTTAACAGCTTTAGGCCCTGAATTTGCAAGCTTATCTATTCTTTGCACTCTATAGGGTCTTACATATTTTCCAAGTGCACTATACAGTAATGTAGATGTCCTGTCTGGGCATCTCAACTTACTGCATCTAACCCTCAGAAAGAACAAACTTCTTTAAAAATGGCTACAATAAGATCCCATACAGTTATAGATGGCTGCTGAGGAACATTAAAAAAAGCCAACCAACCAGAAAACCCCCACTGTTGCATCTTTCAAAACAGTGAATTTACCATGTAATAAACTATTACAAGTTTTTACTGCAAACGTTAACTACAGAAGGGCATCCTGCTGTTACTGCCACTTTTTGGAAACTTCTGATGCTATTTTAGCAACGTTATAGACCTTACAGCAAACTAAGCTCTTTCACAGTATCATTGCTACATAATTCTATTGTGTATTTTAAAAGTGGCATTGAATGGTCTATTTAAAAGATTTCTCAAATTCAAGGCCAAATATTGCCTTTCTCACATATCACATATAGATACAGACACATTTGTGGAGGACAACTTCAGTATGAACCAGGTACACATCAGATGGCAGCTCCTTCAGTCCCTTCCTTCACTGGCACTGAGGTTAATTACACCTTGAATTGGCCAGAAAAACACAGGGATTTAGAACTACAGGGACCCAATTCTGCTCCTGCTGACTTCAAATGGAACTAACCAGAATAAATACATATCTCTTAAAGATGCAGGGAAGTTTAGGTAAGTTGAACTGCAAAGTCATCAATGTAGTATCTTTCCTTCAGCCATGACCGTTCCCTTTTCATTACTTCATTACGTGATATCCTTTCAACCCTTTCTTGCACTGCAGCACTAACTCATACGATAGTTCCTTTCGGAAAAAGAAATTTCCCAAGGCGTTCTCGGAGACCCGTGTAAATACCAGTTCAACCCAAAAAACATTTATAATACTGGGCAAGGAGAGACCGTACAGAACTGGACAGAACGCTAAAAACAGAGCATTAATTAAAAAAGCATAGTAGGAAAACGTAACAACTCATTTCAAATCAGTCTCCAATGGCAACTTAAGAGAGGGTCAAAATGAGATGATGGTGTATCCTATTGACACTTTCAATGTGTTCAGCAGCACTTTTCAGAATTACCAGGCTGTAGCATGTAAAGACAGTACACCCTAGCTTATAAAACTAATGGCTGTAATGGAAGGTAAGAACAAAAGTATCAACCCACATGCAGGCAAGCTCTCCAATTTTTCACACAGTGGCAATAGCACTATTGCACTGTGACTCAACCCTTATTATCATTTATTTAGTCTAGCCAGGAACTTGGGTTTTTTTATACAAGTTATGCAGATATCAGCCACACTAAAACACGTAACAACTTACTCTCCATGCTATAGCGAGTAAGAAAATGTCTCTGACTTGTTCATGGACTTTTAGTCAGTTCCTTGGCCTGAAGCAGTCTCAGCTCTCCAGAGTAAATAAAATACATAGATCACATGACTGGAACTCGAGGCAATTTCCCACCACATAAATACAACGCACACTCAAAAAAATTAGTAACACTAACAACCTGCAAGTTATTCCTTTATAAGCATGCCCTGGTTTTATAGAACATATTTATTTCTTTTCAAGTCCCTATTTTCCCTGTCATCCCTCTCAAAAGGAAAGCAAGTCTTCTTTTCAGTGATGTTCCCTATTACTTCTGCTCTTCTTTTTAAAGCTTAGATACTGTGCCAAGATGTACAATACCTCCCCCAACTATAATCACCCAGCAATAGTACTATAGTACTGGAGTCCAAGACTTTTATTGCACTTAGGGATATAATAAACATTAAAAAAATGTATTAATTGTCTTTTTGTTTCAAAGACATTAACACAACAAGCAAATAAAATGGGTCTGCCAGTACTGGATATGCAGAGTGGTACTAAATGGTCTCCCTGTACTTCTCAGTATTCATAAGGTTACAGCAAGTTACAACGTACAAAAATTGGGCATAAGATCATGAAAAACAACCAAGTAAAAGACTGCTGTATCAGGTACTGAAACAAGCCGTTGTAGCAATGTGCAATATCTGCATTACAGATGGGAAAGTACATACGAACGTGCTTTCAAGCTTACGGGGTCATGCTACAAACCATTTATGCTACTTTCCTTCTTTTATCCTGGATACTTGAAAAATGTAATGCAAAATATGCTATGGACCGGGCATAATTATTAAGGCTATGGTTATGCTTCCTTGAGTAGATGAGTTTATCTAATGGCTCACTGCTGCAAAACAGGGAGGTCCCTCTTCTTTCTCTCCCCCCACCTTCCGACAGTTCACATCCTTGTTAGACTTTCCAAAAGCTAACTGAACTAACAAACCAGCAGAAAACTCGGTAAAGCACAAGTTTTTCTGCTATTCTAGTCAGTTAAATTGGCCTATGAAAGTGTCTGATGAGCTACAGAGCTGGAAGGGCAAAAGACAGAAAACAAGGAAAAGGTGAAGGACTGGAGAGATATGGGTTTGATGGATGGACTGTTAGATGGCTAAGGAATTGCTGGGCGGCCACATCCAAAGAGTTGCAGTCAACAGCTGAATGTCCCAAGCAGACACCAGAAATGAGTGGTCCCCCTCAGGGGTCTGTACTGAGACCAGTACTGTTTAATATCTCCACTAATGACATAGGCAGTGGGATCGAGTGCACCCTCAGCGAGCCTGCAGATGACACCAAGCCAAGTGGCGCAGTTGAGACGCTGGAGGGAAGGGATGCCATCCACCAGGGTCTTGACAGTCTACAGTGGTGGGCCCCTGTGAACCTCATGAGGTTCAACAAGGCCAAGTGCAAGGTCCTGCACATGGGTGAGGGCAACCCCTGGTATCAACACAGGCTGGGGGATGAAGGGATTGTGAGCAGCTGTGATGAGAATGACTTGGGGGGTACTGGTGGATGAAAAGCTGGGTATGAGCTGACACAGTGCACTTACAGCCCAGAACGCCAACTGTATCCTGGGCTGCATCAAAGGAAGCGTGGCCAGCAAGTCAAGGGAGGTCATTCTGCCTCTCTGCTCTGCACTGGTAAGACCCCACCTGGAGAACATCATTCAGCTTTGGAGCCCTCCGCATAGAAATTACATGAACCTGTTGGAGTGGATCCAGAGGAGGGCTACAAAAATGATCAGAGAGCTGGAACACCTCTCCTCTGAGGAAAGGCTGAGAGAGTAGCTGCTGTTAAGCCTGGAAAAGAAAAGGCTTTGCGGGGACCTCACTGCAGCCTTTCGGTACTTAAAGGGGGCCTACAGGAAAGATTGGGACAAATTTTTTAGCAGGGCCTGTAGTAACAGGACAAGGGGCGATGGTTACAAATTTAAAGAGGCTAGATTTAGATTGGGCATAAGGAAGAAATTCTTTATGATGAGGGTGGTCAGACACTGGAAGAGGTTGCCCAGAGAAGCTGTGGATGCCCCATCCCTGGAAGTGTTCAAGGCCAGACCGGATGGGGCTTTGAGCAGCCTGGTCTAGTGGGAGGTGTCCCTGCCCATGGCAGGGGGGGTTGGAACTAGATGATCTTTAAAGGTCTCTTCCAACCCAAACCATTCTGATTCTATGGTAAAACAGACTTGGACGTTTTGACAACAGTGAGCTGTACTTTGTGAAACAATACCTTATAAATAAAAATCAGTTGCAAACTGCAGTAAGCAGGTGACAGAACACTGATTACATTATAGTGAAGAGACCATCTACTCTTTGTATAAAGGCTAAAGGGAAACTTAAAATGACCTGCTTGTAAAGCGTCTTATACGTCTTCTTTCCTTCATCAAGGGATACTGAAAATATTAAAGGAAACAAAAGTCTGAGAAGAAAAGTGAGAAAAATTTTCCTTGTGTTGTTACCTATCCATTCTTTATACAAGAAGAAATCAGAGTTTCAAGTTTTTTCTTTATCTGAAGTTTTAAGTATAAATATTCAAATCACAGCTGCCTCCCCAAAAATAACAATTTTGGCCACAAAATATATCCCACTAAATGCTACAGTACTAAACATCATTGCTGTCACAAAGTAACTCTCTCTATACTGCAACTTGTACCTGCTAGGCAGAACTGCAAGTCTCCCTTTCTGCAAATACCTTCCCTGCAAGAAACCTAACACAGAATAAGGCAAATAAAAGTAAAACTGATGAAGTTACAAAATAAACCTGCGTGCAGTGTTATTACTCCACCGTTCTAAAAGTTTCCCTACAGTCAGACTTCTCTTAAAGCCTCCTCGTCTTAAATGCTTTTATGGCTGCACGAGAAGGGACAGGGACTTGTTGCCTAATCATTCAGTCCTTCTGAAAAGAAGGCATGAGTTAGTGTGGGGGGAAAAACGTAGCCTAAACTAGTGCTGTTTACTATAGCTGCAGATAAGAGATGCAAGATTTCAGGAAGGGACTTTGCATAGGCAGAGCCTCAGCCTCTGATGCCAGGCAGTGGAAGCGAGGGGCATGGGTTTGGGATGCCAGCTCACCAGCTGCCAGGGCTGTGCTTGTGGCTGCCCTTCCTTCAACACCAAAAGGTGCTCAACTGTTTCAGATAAACCTATGGTTAAACACCCTCCCTGGTTTTTAATCTGCATCCAGAGTGATCCATGTGCTATGGAAAGACTGCGGAAGAAAAATGTGTTTATAGAGCTAGTTGTTAGAACATAAGAAAACGGTGCAAGGGGGATTTATCTATCTACACAGATGCACTAGTACCTTAGCGAGTCTTTTGTTAGGCCAGGCTGGATGGGGCTTTGAGCAGCCTGGTCTAGCGGGAGGTGTCCCTGCCCATGGCAGGGGCATTGTAACTAGATGATCTTTAAGATCCCTTCCAAACTAAACTATTTAATGATTCTATGGTTCATGAAACGCCTCTTTCAGCCAGTTTTAACGAGCAGAGGGAACGCGCGCCCTAACCACACCGCTAATGACATGAAATACTCAGTCGGCATTTAGGAGCCCCTCAGGCCGCCCTCCCACCGCCGCCCACGCACAGGCACCCCCGCGGCCCGCCCAGGGGCCCGGCGCG
>VXBO01014157.1:123124-141585 GCA_013400135.1 Rhinoptilus africanus
GGAGGAGAGAAGGGTGGCAGCCGGGCCCGTTGCGATGCCTTTGCGCCTTGCTCGGGGCAGGGAGTGGAGGATTCATCTGCAATTCATTGAACGCCTGCTTAAAATCACGCCCAGGGTGTGATTTAACCTCCTCCCAGGTTCGGTACCTCGGACCTTGTCTTTCTCTCCTAGCACCGCGACGCTGGGTCCGTCAGTTCTGCCTCTGCCGAAGCGCTGCGGTGACGTGCAGGCTCTCTTTTGTAGATCTCTGAAACAGCCGAGAGTTTGTCTTGCAGTAATTTTTTGGAGATTTCAGTCTCAAGAGGTTGAGGTGATGTGGGGCGCTGGGTCTCCACAAGCATTTCTGCACTCGCAGTCTGGGGTGAAATATTTCGAGTATCTGATGCTAGCTATTGAATCCATATTGACCCATTTCCCTTCAGCGTGAGCTGCAAGGAGCTCAGCAGCAACAGCATTAGGTCGGCTCTGCTTCAGTTACGTCAGGAAGGCTGTCAACGTGGACCATCCAGCCTGGTCCCCGGGGCTGGAGCATGGAATGAGTCAGGAAATTATTCTAGTGATAGCACGGAAAAGCCTTCTCTCTTACTGCCTGCCTCTGTGCTGCTGTACTCTTGATTGCATTTTTAAAAAGCGTTTAGCATTGTATGATTTACATCATGAGATAATCTCTTAGTATGATGACTCCATTGTAGTGTCTGTAATCTAGCTTCTTGGTGTAGTTATTCCTTCAAGTTGTACAGTAATATTTCGAAGTTTGAATTAATGCTTGAGGGTATTTTTCTCTATGGGTGGAAGTTGTTTTCCTAACTGGAGAAAGATTGTGATGAAACTTGGTAATGATTTTGTGAAGAGTACTTCTTTTATTTGGGTTTTGGGTCATTAGTTTGGATCTTGGGTTTTGATTCATTAGTGCTTTCATTGTGGAGAATCTATTTTTTCTTTGTACTTTCAGCAGGAGCATAAAGCACTTTTGGGTAAGTTGAGTAGGAGAAGGAACTGACTGGCTCTGCAGTCATTGAGACTGGTGTTTCTACATACACATCAAATGCAGTGTGTGTATTTAATCTCTTTTTCAGTTGCTCTATTGGACTGTTAAAACTGGTCAAATAGCTCAGTCCACTGAATGTTGTTAAATAGTTTAATGTGGTAGTTGTATGTATGCAATGATTTTCCTTGTGGCATTTTAGGACTCTCTGAGTATTGTGTTTTTAGCCCGAGTAATGTTTATTTATGGTTTAAATACAGTGTCTGGATGCATGAAAATTAATATGTGCTGTGTTTATTAATTTCAATAATAAATTTTTAGCTTGTTTTCATTGTAGTTTATGTTTTTACTTTTCCCATGGGCGACTAGGGTCCATTGTTTTGTTTTAGGCTACCACCAAGCACAAGCTTTTGTTTTAAGTGTATACAGCCTAATAGATGATGTGGTAAAAGCTGTTTGCTTGTGTGTATGTGTTTGTCCTCTAGAATGATTAAATAGATATTTTTTTCCTGCTTGTTTTCCCCTCCTTGCACCCCCCAGCTTTTTTTGGTAAGTTAACATCTATTTGGGGACAGACTTCTTGGTAGGGCTTGTAGTGATAGGACAAGGGGTAATGGCTTTCAACTAAAAGAGGGTAGATTCAACTAGCTAAAAGGAAGAAATTTTTTCTTACTATGAGGGGGTGAAACACTGGCATAGGTTGCCCAGAGAGGTGGGAGATGCCTCATCCCTGGAAACATTCAAGGTCAGGTTGGACAGGGCTCTGAGCAACCTGATCTAGTTGAAGGTGTCCCTGCTCATTGCAGGGGTGTTCGACTAGATGACCTTTAAAGGTCCCTTCCAACCCAAACCATTTTATGATTTCAGGTATTTGCTATATACTGCTAAGTACCACAGTATAGTTTACTGGAGTCCTTCCTTTTTACCTCCCTGACATTCAAGTTGAATAAAGGAAAGCTTGGGCCAAAGAAAGAATCCAGACCTGAGTTTTTCCATGTGCCTGAGGAAAAGAGTTTGCATGTTGGCAAAGACAAGAAACTGAGTTACTTCATTTCACAGTACAATAGAACTTCATTTGGCCTGCATAAAACGGCCCTAAAGTAATAATTACTACATGATGCAAACTCCAGAGTCACCAGGAACTGCTGTTCCAGATGTGGACTGGTAATGACTTTGTCATCTAGTTAGACTGCTATTTGCTCAAACGTTTTCTCCAGCATGTTTTGTCAGTTTGACCAGATTTAATTTAGATTTAACTAACAGTGTATTAGCACATGGCTTATTTCTGGTTTTATTTATTTCTGTCTTTACCTTTTTAAACTGTTTTTGTTAACACTGGAAGAGCAGAGAGGTTTTCTCATGCAATTTTTAAAGCTGCTTTGGTTCAGGCGAGTGAACATACATATCTGATTTAGTGTTCTACATCAGGGTATCCTCTCGATGCTCTCTGTTTTCAAGCATAATTTGCCAACTCTGTAAACACATTGGCAGTAAAGACTTCTAAACAGTTTAAGTATTAATTAATTTTAATTTATTATATTTCTAAAAGACATATCTGGAATGGACACTTTGCATGACTGAAGCCTCTTGGCATGTACATTAAGCATGTGATATAATAGAACAAAACCCCCTCATGTCTTTTTCTGTCAGTTTGTTCACATATTGAGGAGAAAAATTAATCATATAGACGCTCTCCTCCAGCCCCCAAAGTGAACTCTAAAATGAGCGTTGTTTAAGGCTTGATATATATGTTGTTTTCAGAGAATAACATATCTGTACCAGGAATCATTATCTGGAAAATAGTTACGAATGTTGGGGAAATAATATTTGGGGCATATATTTAGAAGATTGTACTCAGGCTGAGAACATATGCTATTCATGTGTGTCTTCTAAAAATATTTTCACATGCAAATCACACACCCTTTGGCTGCTTACTTCTAACCAGATTGCTGCTGCATGATGGTCCCTGAGAAACTGAATATGGAGTGGGAGGTACCAACTGAGGACTTTTTCTCTGAAGGTTTTGTTACTCAGGTTTTATTTCTTGGCTTTCCTTCTTTTTCCAAAAACTAACAAAAGAACATTAAAATTTAAACTTGCAAAGTGCCATTTTGGAAATGCAAGAACAGTACAGTAACTAATTAATTATATGTATGCCTCTTTTTCCGTTTAATGCTTAAATAAGTTATTCATGTTCTGTTGTTAAATATGTACCACAGGAAAGCTTACAGTCACAATAATCTCAACTTTGATAACTTTTGTGTATATAAAGTCAAGATTACCGTGATGTAAACTTTCTTGCATTTGATAACTTCTTTTAAGTTATCAAATAAACTACTAACATTACAGATTTTAATGTGTCCATGTAGTAACCTTTGGCTATTGCATTGTATTGTATTTTAACCAGAGAGAGGGAGATCTTTTTTGAGACAGAGGTTATAACATCAGTAGCTAAAACATGAGGCCAGGTTCTTTTTTGTCAACCACTACCTCTGTAGATCTTTTTTTCCCCCTATACTTTTCAAAATAAATGCTACATTGTTTCCCTACTGTGGTGTCTGTAGCTTTGCCAAAGCAGCTGAAATCTATTCACTCCTCCCAGTTAAAGGTAGACTTGTTTTTTTCTTGGGTCTTAAGAGTGGCTCTTACTTTGTCATCCGTAACAGAAGCATCATCTTTGCTCTGTAGCGAAGAGAGAAGCTGAACACTTCAGATCTAATGCAGTGTTCTCAGAAATCATTGCAAAGTGTTCCTTTTGGGAATTGCAGCTGGCCTTCAAAATACTTTTTTCTTAATTTTTGTATTCTTTGAGTTATTTTACCTCCCTGTCCTACAGCCTGTAGGCTTCTGACTCCATTCCAGTAGGGAAAAATAGCCAAAAATTAGCAGCTTCGGGTTTTCAGAAATGAATTCTTTTCAGGAATATTTCTAGTGGGAAGGTATCAATGATGAAATGCAGCTTCAGAAACCCACGTAAAGGTGGGCGATCTTTGGTATGATCATGGTCACTGTGTTGTGCACTTGTGTCCTTAAGAGCCTTCTAATAGTTAGGTTACATTCCTGTGGCATCATGGTGTTGCATTGCTACTCTTAGTGCAAGTCAGCATAAACAGAAAATACATTTTAATGCTGATGGAAGAAATTGAACTGGACCCAGCATGAGATAATATAACAACAATAAAAAAAAATTCATGTCTCTGTAAGGGCAAAGATCTTGGCTATCCTTGGCTAGCATGGCAAGGCCTTTAAACACTGATGGGGAAGTTTGGAGATGTATTTGTTAAATGGCATGCAAAATAAAAAGCACTAGAGCAAGCAAAGTGTTTTTGAAATTAAATGCACAAATAATGGATAATATTTGATGTCCAAATATGTTATGTTGGTTTCTGGTCTCATACTGGGTTTTTTAATTGGTATTGCTCTTTAAAGGCAGGTTATATTTGACTCCTTTTTCTCTGGCTTTTATACTGTTCTTCTGCATGAAAATTTTTCAGCAATAGCAGCTGAAGGCAGTGTTTTACAGGACTTAGGAAAATTGGGATGATGTAAAATGTGCTATTTCTCTTTTGTGTGTATTTATAAAAGGGAAACCAACTCCAAATTCTATCTATGCAAGTACGCAATATTTGATGTAACATATGACTCTTTAAAAAGGATATAATTGTTTCATTCTGTTTTCAAAGTAACTTTGAAGGATGGCTGTTTTAATTTCTTGAAAATAAACAGTACTCAAACATTAATTAAAGTCAAACCCTTGTGACTCTTGGAAACAGTTTCTAAATATCTTGCCTGCAGAATTTGGTTCAGATGTTAGCAGAATGAAGATTATTAAGTAACACACTTGCTGTCCAAGAAATTAACCAGTTCTTGCAACATGAAAAATGTCTTGAGGCATGTTATAGATTGTATTCCAGTTTCTGGTGTTTTCAAATGGAAGGAGTCTCTTCAAGTAAACTGATTCTGTATGGGTAAGATGGCAGTTCATGCTGAGAAAGAAGGAGCAGTGATGTATTTCCTGAAAAGTTTAAAAGTGACAGACTATCCATTCTTATTTATCTTGTTTAGCTTATACTGACATAGTGACCTATTCGTCAGAGATTTTCCCCTCTCATAGGCACTTCAGCTAAATTTTACCACCATCATCTTGTGGTCCTTTTCTTATTTAGTCTTAGATTTTTTTTTATACTCTACAATCCCATTTAAAAAGCCCATCCTGTATAAGGATGCTAGTACTGTTACAGCCACTGGCGCTATGCGTAAGCAGAGACTTCAGTTGCTGGCCTCTCTTTCTAATAAGTGCTGTATAAATGCAAAGAAAGACTTATGGTTATTCTAGAGAGTTTAAAAATACCTGTCTTGTCTCATCTTTCTTGAATTGCCCACATATTGCCTGCTTCCCTGATTTTTTATAGACTTGCGTGAGTCTAGATAGTTTGTCAAACTCAGTGGGACTAATTCTGTGTGAACTTAAAGGCTTTCCAAAATCTTTCCTGGTTTTGAATGATTCTTTGTTGATTTCTTTAATGGCTGAAAGCATAGTATTAGGCTTGGTGTTAATGTGTATTTGTGAAACAGCTAGTAAATCTGATGGGATGAATTCATTCCTTAGGTAGGGTTAATCAAAGATAATTATTTGTCTTTATGAAGTGTAGGACACAGATATTTTTATATGTCAGTTTTGTTTTGTGGTGGTGCTGAAAGGCCATATCATGATTGAGTTTTGTTATGCTGGTTGCTGTAAGAATACATGTAGTTCTTCACCCTGAAAAAGCAAACATTTTGGGCCTGGAGACCATTATCCTTCTCTAAGGAAATATCTTTTTAAAAATCCCAAACTGTTTGTAGAGCCCTTTTCTATAATTCTTAGGTCCTGTGTTGGTGGGAGATGTGGGGAGTGGACATCAGGGATGATGGTGGTGATGGAAAAAAATATTACTTTTTTTTCTCTAGAGCCTAAAATATCAATAGTTCAACTTCTATTGAAACGAAATATTACTGCCTTCTTGTTTGCTGATGTAAATTTATCACCCCTCTCATTCTCATGTGTTGCAACCTACTGGCCTGTTAGATGCATCTAATTGTATGTCTTCTTCCCTGTCAATCTCTGAACCTTTCTTTATACTTTAAAATTAGAGATATTATGTTCCAAAGCTGTGATAATGTTCAGTAATTGTTCTACACGAACATAATTTCTACTTTTGCCTTTAAAACAGAAGGGAACCACTGTAATTGCCCCTTTCAGTGCTTTTTTCCTTATATCAGAATTGCTATTAACTAGCCACACTGGTAATTTTCATATAAGCCGTGATATGTAATGCAGACATTTTTGAGGAGTGCTGATGTCATGTTATCTTTAGACTGCTGTCATTTTCTATATGCAATACAGTATAATTGACACTCACAACTCTTTTTTTTTGGGGGGGGCGGGGGTTTGTTTTCTAGTCAAAGTTGTCTGGAAAGTATTTTCACACCTTGGCGAAAACTCAAAACCAACCATCTGCTTTTTATATGGCAGCAGCACCTGGCAAGGTTTGGGCATCTCTGTCTTTGTAAGATATCACGAGTGCATCTCCTTGCCATTTGTTCACTCCTCCCTCAGACAAGGTACCAGGACAGTCACTTGTTACTTGGTAGTCAGGAACTGAGCTTCCTTCTCAACTAGAATGCCAAATAGTATACAAGGTTCCATAAACATGGAAACGCAGCTAGTTTTGCTGCAAAAAAAAGTATTCTTTAGTACAATTTTACTTTCTGAAGCACAAAAGTAATATATTTTGGTATTAAAAGGGAACTTAAATATTTAGTAGAATCAATTATTCAGCTTCATTAATCAGAAAAATATTAAAGTTTCCTGAAAAAACCATAAAAATAAAGATAACTAAGATGGAGATTTTGCTGGTGAAGATATTATTTCAGGTTTTGGATCCATCTGATCTCTTGTTTGTGGCTTTAAAATTGCTTGCTTGATTCCTGTCTCTCGCTGCTTCCTGCCTGCATCTTTCAGTCACGTCCCTTTCATGATTGTGTGGTTGATGCATGTGCACCATCAAGGGACCTAACTGCTGCCATTTTTACACTGGCGGGAAAGTTTGCTGAGAGGTCGAAATGTATCTCTTTTTGTGGAAAATTAAGAGTAAAATTCTTGGAGTACCCATGCTTTAAGAGCTAGTGTATCAGGTCAAATAGGGACAGGCCCTCCATGCATCCTAATATATGCCAGTGGCTATTAATGAATGCTTTGGGCAGGCATGTAAATAACTGTAGAATTTAAACGGATTTCAGTGTACTTTTTTAAATACCGGGGTTTAAAAATGCCTTTCAGATGGGCCTCAGAGCAAGATTCTCAAAGCTGCTAAAGTAAATTTCTTTCTTTCTATATAACCTGCTACTGTTTATTTCTTGTTGCTGTTGTTACCACCTAAAGAGCATTTTTATAGTTTACACTGAAGTGTCTGCAGTGAACAAAAATGACCATGAAATCCTAATAAATTAACAAAGTAAATCAAAATGTTATATTCTCTTTCAGTTGTATTAAATAAACCTAATTTTAATTGTTTTAATATCTGAAGTTATTTACAATAGCAGGGAATAAATGTTTGAATAAAATCATTATTTATAAGATTAATTTTTCTTTTCTATTTAGTTACTGTAGCAGAGTTCAAGTATTGCCACACAGCATAGATAAATTTACTGTATTTCATGCTTCAGAACAGAGGTATGTTACCGAATTAATATAAGGTAAATTTCTTTTGTAATTCAGTGTGTGTTGTTTGGTAATCATGGTTTTATAAAATATTTCAACTTTTTTTCTTGTTATGTTTGTATTGTTTCAGTGGTTTGTTTTTTTTTTACATTAGCAATGCTGTACCATATTAACTCACTTCTTCATGCATGAAAGAATTAGTGTAGACTTGAATACAAATCCAAAATGGTGATCCTTATCAGAGCAAAATTAGAGCAACAAAGTAACACCGTAGTACTAAAGCAGAGGTTCCCAAACTTATTCTGCAGAAGCTTGGTCACTGGTGTTGATGATTAAGACTGTCCGAGCCAGTAGTTAATTTCCCTGGTTTTATAGCTCTCTCTCAGAGCAGGACGTCTATCCTACGTTTATCGACCTGTGAAACACACGTGCAACGAGGACCCAAATCTGTGCTTCCTGCCTCGCTGACTGGTTTATCACCCTCCACTTCACTCCATCCTGTTCTCATTTACCAAAATCTACTCAAGGGGAAGCAGGCCCACTTCCAAAACTGCTCTCAAAACGGTACCTGCTTAAAAGATGTCTAAAGTGAAATGAAAGTGTGATACCAGTTACAGGGGTAGCTGGGAAGTACTATAATGTGCCACGCTTAGGAATACTGCCTGGCAAGTAACTGGTCCCACCAACCCTTCTGCAGATAAGTAATCCTATCAAAGGCAGTTGAATGCATTTGATTAAGGATTACATGCGCTTAGTGGTCTGCAAGGTTAAGAGTGCGATCTGTATAGTTAATGAGTGTTCACATATTAATACTGCTTTGAGCAGGAGGTTGAACTAGGTGACCTCTGAGGTCTGTTCCAACTAGAATGATTTTATGATTATCACACTTTTATTGTGTAAATAGATATTCAATTAATATGGTTTTTATAAATTAAATAAGCTAAGCCTTAGCAAATCATCGCAATTATTTTATCTATTGCATCATGGTGTAGCATGGAGTTGTAAATTTGACCCAAGTTTAAGATTTAAAATGGTAAGAGAAATATACCCATGCCTTTTTGTCTATTGCATTGAATTTCTTGTATACGGTTTTATATCAGATTGGATTCCTTGTATAGGAATTCTTTCCTAGCATAGAGTTGACCTGGTTTCAGCTCTGGAACTAGTCCAGAGTAGCGTGCCTGACTAGTTGATGCTTTATGTGCAGTTGCAGTTGAGCTGCGTGAATGGGCTTAAGCTCACTCTGCCTATTAGAGGTACTGCCAGCACTGAGACTATGGTATCAAAGCTATCAGTGCAGGTTAGCTGCCTAAGGAAGGCTTGAGGCCCTAAAAACTTTCCAAAACAAGGACTTGGAATGTGAGAGGGCATTCTTATATTTAAAGCAAACAAACCAAAAATCAAACCAAACAAACACCACCACCTCCCCCCCCCAAAAAAAAAAACCCAAAAAAAGCCCTCACAGTTAGAATAAATTATGTAGATTCTGAATAACATTGATGTCGAGGCACAACCAGTTGAATGTAATATACAATACATGTTAAGTCAATATTAAGATAAACAGTCTTTACCATTGTTTAGGAAATTGTATTTTTATTAACAGTAGTAGGATCCTTCTCATTAAGATGTAGGAGGAATTCGTATGGATTTCCTTCCTGTTGTTTGGATAAAATTTGTATCTGTTCATACCTCTTCTCTTTTCTCATTTATTATTGTTAATTGCTTGCTTTTAAGAAAAAAGTTGGTGATAAGGGAGGAAATCTCAAAATTACTGGCTTTAAAAGACTTTCACTTTCACGTGCATGTGACCACAAATGCTTTTATGTCACATTTTAACCCTTCCAAATATGTGAATTAACCACAGTAACAGAATATAGTTGTTATCACGTCTTATTTGTAGCAGCATATTTCAGGGAAATACTTGGTTATTTGCATGCTTTTATTTAAAAAGAAAAGGAGTATGATAACATAGTAAGTAACGTGTTAAGGATTTGACAGGTCTCCTGGACTTTTAGGGAGTATAGGAAGCAATTAAAGGGAATAAGAGGGGCAAAGAAGGAGCAGAGTGATTTCTTTATGCTGCTCTTCACCACAAAGATGTTGTGAACATTTTACCCTTTTCAAATAAGGTTGATAATACATTATCTGATTATCGGATTAGAGAATCCACAGACTGGATGCTAGAATAAGGTGCTAAAGACCTCTAACTCATGAGGACTTCAGGCAATTCACTCATCCAGTGGTTCTAAAGGATGAAGTGGCTGATCCGCTAAGAATAATGCGTGTCATTACATTGAGATGCTGTGCCAGAAGACCAGAAGCTATCAGGTGTTGTACGTTCTGTACTTTTAAACTGAACTCAAGGAGCCAATCTGTAATTTGCAGAGCAAGGACTCTCATTTTAATGCCACATAAGTAGATTTGAATACTGAATGGATAGTCAAGCAGTTCTGTGAGCACAAGACCTAACAGCACCTAGTTTCCTATGTAGTTGTATCCTAGACGTAATGAAAAATACCAGCTGCAGCTGGGGTATTTGTAAGGTGTGTCTCTTATGTATGTGTTTGTTTTCTAATAACATGGGCATATGCTGCAGCTTCTCCTTCAATTTCGTCAGTTTGCGCGGTGGTCTTCTGTAGCCACTCCCCCGGTACTTGGAATTCTGAAATCTCTAAATTCTTATTAAACTGTAAATGACTTTTGAATCTTCCTCTTTGACAAAACTGTTTGAAATCAGGTAGTGGATTCAAAAGTTTGAAAGGGTCAGGCATAACCTAGGCAGACACAATAAATGGCATTCATCTGTCTTTAGTTGTCTAAACAATGGTCCAAGTTGCTTCTGTTGTTAGTGGAAAAGAGAGATGCACCCACACATATATATTCATATACTTGTGTGCTGTGTGTAGTTCAGTGACAACAGCAGTTTCTGAAGTGCTCAGATTTGTAGCTGCAATTAGCTAGGTGCTCCTGTTTCCTCATTTTTCCTTCTGTTGTATTAGCACTAGCACAGTCATTTGTGTTGTCACGCAGTGATTGGATCAGAAAATTGAACCTGACTTCAAAAGGAGTCTATGGCAAGCAGCAATTTTTAACCCAAGCTAGTTCTTCAGTATGGTACAGCAAGTGGCTCCCCCAGCAGATACATCCGCACAACTCGGGTTGTGGCACAAGGATGAGAATAAGCAGCAGGGGGGTCATCTCTCTTTGAATTGGCACTTTTACAAAATACGCGTTCATCAAATTATGCCTCCAGAAACTATTTTAGAAGTGATTAATCTTGTCATCAGATAAGCAAGTGAAGTAAAATACTATATATATTCTGTAAAATCTGAGAAAGCTGTGAGGAACTTGAGGGCAATCTTCTAAGGCTGGATATATTAGCACAATAATGGTAGATGTCATTCGGTATTTCACTTACAACAATAATTCACAGTGGAAGGAATAACTTGAACTACTTGAAGATAATTCTAAATTACAAGTAAATGTTCTGCAACAATACATGTGGTGCCCTGGTGAAAACTTTTTTGCAGTGTGCTCACTGTAAAAAAAAAAAAAAAACAAAAAAAACCAAACCAGCCCTAAAATTTATTGAAATGGTGCTCCACAGTAGCATTAAATGGAAGTTCTTTACCTGGGCATTGCTTCTCAAATGAACTGTCCATATGGTTTAATTGCAAAAGTCATTTATACTTACTTTATCGATCAATGCATATACATATCCCTGTGTGATTTTTTTTTTAATGCTATTGATAAATAACAAATTCTTGAAAACTAAGTAAATTCCCTAAATTTACAGAAAATAAAACCCGCTGTATTTCTTGCTTTCAGTTCAATTTCTTCAGATTATCTGTAAATTTTCACTAATGGCAATACATTCATTCTGCCATTTGGAGGAGCCTGTGCCACAGAATAATGATCTGAAGAAAGCTCACTTATTTGTAAGGAAGAGTCTTCATTTGGGAAGTAGTACAGATGCGGCTAAGAGGTGCTTTGTCAAGTTCAGGTACGTAGTTTTTCTTTCTTATTTCTTTAATTATACTTATCTGGGTTTTGGTATGCTGGCATTTTGTTTAAATTAGCATACATGCAGTGTCCCGTCAGAGCCTGTTGGCCTTTGCGTTGGTCTTTTGACACATAAAGTACCCTGAAATGAAAAGGCACATGCAGTAGTACGCATGCTTACAAGATCCATGGAGGAAAATTGTTGTCCAGAAAATTATTTTAGCATAATTTATTATCTCTGGAGTAGCTGTTGAGGCTGGAGATTATAATGATTGTAAGGACACAATTCCCTTTTGCTACGAGTTCTCTTCCAGAGTTTTCTTGCATGTTTCTTTATTTTCTGAATTCAATATTTTGCTAAGCCATAGTTGTTAATTTGGATATAACTGTCAATAACTAAGTCTCAAATAATTCAGGGGAAATAAAAGTCATGGTCAGGTTTTCACAACTTGGAATATCTTCACATTTTCTATTTAAAAGAATCAGCTTTTGAATTTTCTGCCAGTCAGATTTTTTTTTTCTGCAATGGGTCCTTAAATCTTGGCACGGTAACACTGGATCAGGATTTAATTTTAGATGAATGGTTACTGTAGGTTGTGTTTATTTTTTCTAGACATCCAATTATTTTTTTAACATAATGATGACTTCACAGCAGAAGTCAGTTTATAGTCATATTCTGCATGGGAATTGTATGCAATGTACATTCAATAAGAAGTGTTAGCAGTAGAGTAATAAAATAATTATGAATATTTAAACAGATACTTGAATTTCTTTTCCTGTGTTCTCATTGTAAACTGTGGGGGTTTTCTCACTGCCTATGGGTTTGGTATTCCAACCAGCAGTCAACAAGTGATAATTTGAAAAAAAAAAATACACATCCAAATTGCTTCTTATCAGAAAGGCAGAGTACAGTCTGTCAGCCTTTTCAGTGGTGCAAACAGATATAGAACCTTTTTATGGTACCCGTCTGCTTTGTTGCTAGATTACTGGATTACTTGCATATATAAAATATATCTTTATAGATGCATATATGATCTGAGAAGTCTTAACAATACCATTTGTCTTGCTAAAAATCCTACAGAATGAAAAGTAGTAGATTTTTAAGCTTTAATACTATCATATCTTTTGGGTCCAGAAAGAGAGGCTTCTGTTGTGTGTGTTTTTGTGCACATGCGTAACTTTATATCAATGTCATCCTGGTACACTACTGATGCTTAAGGACTTCAGTGACATAGAAAGAATAGTGCTTTTTTAGTGTAAGCCTTTACTTTAGTCTCCTTATACTTAGAGAAAATGTGAAGAGACTCTCTTAAATAAATGCTTTATATATTTAACAGATAATTAAAAATTAGAAACTAGTTGAGAAAAACTTTTGAACTGTTAGTAGGGAACTCCAAACACCAGTGAAAATGAGGCTGTTGCTTCAATGAAGTTCTAAAAGTTGAAATGCATTTAAATGAAATCATCACAAAAGAGAATTCATTCTGGAGATACATGTCAATTTTTCTGGGTTTTTTTTTTTTTGGACTACGGATGCTATGAATAGTGACTACCAGATACCAATTTAAAAATGCTTCTTTATAAATGCTACAGAAGTATAAAAACTGAGGGCTTGATGCATCTGACTTTATTTTTATATATATATAAAGAACAATATTCTTAAGGTTAATAGGTTTTCCTGCTGGTGAGAATGGCTTCTGGCAGTACATGAAGTCAAACTGTTATTGAACAGAGTTCCACAGAAGCTCAAGTGGGACAACAATGAAGCATAAAGCAAGTTCAGTATTATTCAGTAATAATGCTTATGATGTCTATAATATGGATATTGAGAGCAGTGAGTGTATTTTTCTTCTGAATCTTTCAGCAGAACTGTTATTGTTCCTAGCACAGCCTCCTGTACATGGACAAAATTGGGATTTCCTTAAAGAATAAACAGTCCTGTATCTGAAGAGTAAGGAAGGTAAGGTATTTGAGATTATATTATTTCAGTGAGTAGTTAAAAGTAATTTCAGTCACTTGTAATGCACACAAATATACAAAAGTACTGGATTTATCATGCATCAAAAAGTCTCAAATGGTTTATATCAGTTTCTGTTTGTTGTTTTTCCTTTTTATCTCATGGGTAGAATTTCTGAAAGTATTCAGCTCTGATGAATGCTAAATGTGTTTTCCCTGAAATCAATGAGATGACCTGAGTGGGAATAAAGGTTGGTTTATCTTTAGTGAGACTAAGTTAAGTCATCACTAAGTGATTTTGAAATTCCATCCTTGAAATACTAGGTCTTTGACATTCAGTGGGATGAGAATCTCAGAACAGACTGACTACTGGAGACTCCCAAGCTACAGTTCAGGTAAATAACTTCTTTGGAGGAGGAACTTAAAGGTTTCTTCTGTTTTAAATTATGATAATTAAGTAGCAAAGGGTGCAACTTAAACTATAAATATTTTCCACTTAACATTTAAAATAGATATGCCTATATTTGTGAGAGGATTAGTAAGTAACAGTTTGAGCATTATGTAGTTATCTACCATTTCAGCAGTACTGTTTTTAAAGAGGACTTCTTTACTGGCATGAAACACAAATGTCTAGTTCTATTCCCAGCCACATTTTTATCTTGTTTTCCAACATGTAGCTCTGAGTATGTGGCTAGTTCAGCTACTGCAATTTCCATTTTGCAAAGACAGAGATGTCTTTTGGTAATGCATGCATAATTTAGAAGGAACAGCTTCTATACTGCAGTAAGTGTTAGGGGCTCTGTTCAGATCATGGGATTAACTTGGTTTGTTTCCTGCTCCAGCTGGTCCCCACTTTCTCCAGGGAAAGGGTAGTTCCGTTGTTTGTGTTGCAACAGCCCAGTGCAGTTTGTAACCTAGAGCCTTAAAGTCACACGGAACTGGTACTACTTTACCTTTATTTCTGCTGTTGGAAAGTACAGTGGTGCGGCAGGTACTGCTTCCTCAGTAGTGGAGGCAGGAAACTTGGAGAGGAACAGGGTGAGCAATGGGAACAGGAACTGTTATGGCCATCTCCAGTAATCTGTCCCAATTCATCACCCAGGGTCCTCTTTCACTCTTTGTTTTGGGGGGAGAGGTTGGTAGGGGGAAGGTGGAAAATAGTTCTGTAATTGGTAGAAAAAAAGAGCAAGAGATTTTCCTCTATAAAAAGCAAAAAAGTGTTTTTTCTGTGAGATAATGTTTCAAAGAGGGAAACATTAAAGCTTTTGGGATTTTTTTTTTTAAGACTTAACCAATTTCAATTATACACTTACATCCTTGCCTTCGTCAAACACAAAGGTGCTGTAAAAGATAAATATTTTGAGATCAAGAACAAGAATAAAAATGCAGAGTATTTTAAGAAAAAAAGATTACAACAAATCAAAGAAATACATGTATTACTTTAAAAAAATATTTAAATTCCATGAACCACTAACATCCATGAGATATTTTGGGGTTTTTATGTTCAGTTCTGTAGGCATTACAGACTATGAGAGAAACAGGTGCATCTGAAGTAGATCATCTAGTTTAAGAAAGTAAGCAACTATTTCTGCCAAGTAATTGCTTAAACAAAACTATTAAAATACAAGTGTTTTCATACTAGTTCTTCAATTAATTTAAGTAAATGGAAGAGATGTCACATGCTTGTAGTGATTTGCATGTTTCTTCAGGGGTGATAAAAAATACAGGATTTTTGTTTCCCTAGAATATTCAGTAATCCCTGTAACTGTTGTCACAGATGTCTTAAACAATTGGGGGCAAACTTCTGCACCTCTTGAATTTGTAAAGTTATATAAAATCTGAGCAACAGTTACTAAGTGTTCTTGATAATTAAAAAAAAAATAAAATCACATAGTAGATAGCACATTCAATCTTAGAGAAGTGACATCGTTTAAGGGACAGTACACATCACTATAGGTATGTATGTGCCATTAGCACTGTGAATTAGAAGCACGGGATCTGAGCAATATATAAGCTGTGCACATACCTCTCTTTGTGCCTAGCACATTGACATATAATGGAATATCTTTGTTCTCTTTCTCTTTGGAACACAATTAGCTGCTTCTCTCCTGTCTGTGAGACTTATCTTACCTTGTTGTTGTGGCTTGTGATCCAAGAATGTCTGAAAAGGGCTCGTTGGCTGTGAGAGCTGATGTTAAGCCCTAAGGTAAGCTATACAACAATAGCAGGACTGGATACCACCTAACAAACTATGGCGGTTTTGATTCCCAGCATCGTGATATTCTTTTGAGAGCAGGCCCATAAATTTATTGTCCTCATCATCAACATCCAGCTTAAATACTTTCCTCTTGTATCTCACCATTTCAATATTGTCATACTGATCTGGTTGCCTACGTTTTGAAGGAGGGGACTCTTCTGCCTTATCTGCAATCTGGCTACGGGAGTTTCAGGGTCTTCCAAGAGAGGATATCTCATTCCTGACATGCTTGCCAAGACTAGATGTTGAAGCCTCTGTAGTGCCTTGAAGATTAACTTCATTATCCTACTGTGGAATGGGTAGTTGTGTATGTGAGGTAGTACAGCTTTCTGGTTGGTTTAACAATACCCAATGGCCAGAACAGTTAGCCTGAAGTAACACGTCTCTTCCAAAGACAGCACAGGCTCCTGCACAGCAGAAGGAAAGAACTACAGAGGAGTATTTTTGGGGGTCAGGAAAAGGATACATTTTCCGGGGTTACAGTCCAAGTTATGGAATGCCATTGTACAGGATACAGATATTGTAATTGATACCAAACAAGGCCTCCAATCAGCATATCAGAGAGGGACGGTCAGTGACTTCAGTTTCATTTTATGCAGCAGTGTGAATACAGCAATCATTTAAAGACCCGGCTTTGGAACTCCAGATACTTCAACAGGACAAGTGGTTCAGTTGAAGACACTCTTAAATTAAGGGGCAAAGTATTTCAGTTTGTAGATGGATGAATGCCCTCTGCTTTGGTTTAGTCGGAGACAAGACCGTGGTTGGAGATGTATCTTTTTTCTAAGTTCTACCAGTTGTTTTCAGGACTGCTTCTGGAATTGATTTACTCTCACTCTTTGATGAACATGATCATGATTGTTAAGCATATAAGCAGTGTCTGTCTTCGCACAGCCTTCTGCTTGTAAACACCAAGTAAGGGTGTCCACTTTAGTGTCTGACCTATTTTTGCTACTGCATTTTCTCTCCTCCATTTTTAGAGACAAGTGTCTTTCATTGCAACTTGCTGTGGACTAACTTCCTACTGGACTATTGAATTCTGGAGACATCAGTCATAGACATTCCCAGATTCCAACCTTGTTTATCTGACTATTCTTCACAGAACAAAGGGTAATGAATAGAATCTTACACCTCCACGGGCACAACCTGGGACCAAAGGCAAGNGTTAACTATTTGTAATGAGATAATCTTTATATACAGAGGTGTCATGTTTGCTTAACAAGATTTTCTGTGTAAGTATGCGCTTCTCATTTATTTATGACAGGATGCTACTTTTACTAGGATTGTACTGTTGATTTTTACTTTCGATTTTTTTGTTCTTCCTGAGGCTGACCAACTACCAAACAAAACCCCCAAATTTAAGTACCTCAGCTTGCAACACAGATCAATCCCTCAGATCAGAACAAGTTATAAAAAGAAATATTTTACTTTTTATTTTTATATAACTGATATACCTGTCAGTACTTTCTACATGCTGGCTAGGTTATAGTCGATACTGTTTTTATTCTTATTGAAACACATACAGTTCACCATTGATAAGCAAGTTACTACTGTAGATATTTTACTTTATCCAAAGATTGCAGGGAGTAGGGGACCCCAAAGCATGCCTTCATTTTTCATACAGTTTTCCTAGTTTATGGTACATTTCCTAGACTTGTACATTGTAATTTAAGCTTAAATGAGTTACTGAATTTTTGTCCTGCATATGTGCATTTATCTTGAGTCCGTTTTAGAAGCTATTGTAAAACAAGTCATAAGTAAGGAGGAAAATGCATTCTTGCTTTATCAGGTGATTCTGATGTCTCAACTCAGTTGTCTGGGAGATACCATTCATAGTCCTAAGGGGAAAATACTAGTTAAAACTTTTTTTTCTTTCAGCTCTTTTCTCCTTTAAGGAATATTTGGGGAAGTAACTAAAATTTGTTCCTTTAGAAGCAAAAAGGTTGGGTTTTTATAGCAATGCAGCATCAATTTGCAGATGTTGCTTCAAACAACCAAATAAAGTATATATAGATAGTGGTGGAAGTACTATTGGGCAGCTGAACTGAAGGGATTTTGTTGGATAACTACTTGCCTGTTATTGTCATTGGCAAGTCAGAGATAATTTCCAAAGCTGTAGTCTGGATGAGGAGGAGGAGTAATTGCTTTTATGTGTATTTTTTAAGCCAAAACACACACTTAGTTTCCACCAGTGTTTTTATCAAGATTTAAAATGATCACAGCATTGTTGCTGAGGAATGTTATTTTTAAAAGTATAATGAAAAGCACAGTGGCACCTGAGTGTCACACAGAAAACTCATCAGCTGAACTCTTGACAGAATCTGGCAGAAATTCAAACTCTGGTTAGTCTCTAGTAATTCCATTAACATTTCAAAGGCTGATGATGTTCTGGGAATTACACAGNCCCGAGTCTATTGGAAAAATTAGTCCATTGTTAAAAAATTCTGCATGTGTCAAAATAAGCAGGGAATTTGATTTAAAAGTAATAACTTACAGTGTTGCATCCTGAAGGTGCTATCTGTAAGTTACAAATATTTTAGATGAAGTTACTTCATTAA
>VXBO01014157.1:148771-170777 GCA_013400135.1 Rhinoptilus africanus
GAGGCGGCCTTTTCTGCCTATTTGGGCCATGCTTCCGACAGATGGGCTCGCCGTGGGGGTGCCCCTGTGTTACCGTGAGCTTTCGGTAACAGCGTAGTTCGGTAGTACATGCTCGGAAGGGAGATGAGGGCGCGCTGTGAGGGGTTTGGTGCTGGGAACGTGCCTTCCTACGGGATTCTGCAGCGTGTACGGGAGCGGGGACAGGACCGCCTAGCGCTTTTGTGTACCTCGGGGAAAGATGCCTACATAATTACAGACAAAAGCATTTAAAATAGTAAGAATTATTCTGCTCGTTGCAGGCAAATAATTTGCACGGCATACAGACTGAATGATAAGTACAATCAAAAGTTTACCATGCGAATTGAAGTAGTTTTACTGCTTTGTTTATGTCAGTTTTCTGTTGTGCATGGATAGCGTAAACTTAGGTCTTCCTTTAATGGATATACAGTGGATTGTGGCAAATGTTTGTGTTCAAAAATAGGCTTTGGCTAATATTAAGGATCTTCTGCTCAATGCCTACATGATACGCTACAAGACAGGTATTCTACTCTTACGCTAGCTACGTCATTGCAGTTTGATATTTAAAATGACGTTAAGAGAGTTCTGATCATTAAATTAGAATTAAAGTAGGGTAGAATCTGATACATTATCTGACACTTGGCTTCTATAGTGCCTGTCGCAAAGTAATGGCTCTCTTAAACTGTACATTAATCATCAACAAGAAGTTCAGAGATGTCTGCTTCCGTCCAAAAACTTATTACCAAAAAAATAGCTTTCATACTGTTGGAACGAGGGAAGAAACGTCTTTAATGAGAAAATCCTTCACATCTAAATGTAGTTTACACCTTCTCCCCTCTAAGTTTAGTTTATTGCAATTGCGCACCCTCTACTTAAAAGGAAAAAAGTACATGGGGTAACTTTGCAGGTAAATATACAGTGAAGTGTATTTCAAGTTATGTATATTCAGTACGTATTTTCAAGCATATGATAAAATAGCTTTAGAAAAGCAAAATGTACCTTGTATTTTAGAAAGTGATCAATATTTAGAATCAGAATGGTTTGGGTTGGAAAGGACCTTAAAGATCATCCAGTTCCGCCCCCCTGCCATGGGCAGGGACACCTCCCACTAGACCAGGCTGCTCAAAGCCCCATCCAGCCTGGCCTTGGACACTTCCAGGGATGGGGCTTCCACCAGCGCTCTGGGCAACCTGTTCCAGTGTCTGATCACCCTCATGGTGAAGAACTTCCTAAGAAGTTGGTCACCCCATTTGTCAATGGTGTGTTACTAAAATGACCACAGGCAAAAGCTATACAACTAAAAGGTGAGTCTGTCAAGCAACAATTCTTTTACTCACAGATTCACAGCCTGTGTCATCTGCAAAACAGAACAAGTTAAACAAGGGGAATAAATTTCATGTTCCATTTTCTTGCTAGTGAATGGTCTGCAGCTTTCAGAACATAGATGGAAGGTATGTTGCCTTTTGGGGTCAGAAATTGTATAGTGTCTTTGGCTTGTCTTTATGCCAGACAGCTTTTCTGTCATTGCAGGCAGTAAGGTCTTCTCAGAATCAACTGAAATTCCCTTCTCTAACAGAACCGGTACCCTTGCCTACATTCAAGTGTCACTGCACAAAGTTTACGTAGCTTTTCAAATTTCTCAGTTTCTCTTGTTCTGGTACCAGCTGCATTCTCTCTGTCCAGGAAAGAGTTCCCAGGTGATCTTTCTGGTTCTTTGTGCTGTCTGTATTATTGATGTTTTGAGTCTTCATTCGTGCCCTATATTGTACTGTGTGTTGGCTCAAGTATTTATTTCTGCCCTTTTTACACACAGGTAACTTACTAAACCGTGAAGTCCCATCCTTGCGTTGGCCGTGCTGGCAGCTTTTCCTTCCTGCCCCCCCACTGCCCCCAGATAGTAGTATATTCTCTTTACCTTCACAGACACCGTGGAAAAATTCAAACAAAATATATGAAGCCCCATCCTTATGCTTTCTTTCATTTTTTCCCCTTGCCTATCTTAATAAAATGAAGACTCTTTGCTCTTTGAGAAAGAATTATAATTTTCTGTATGTCTTTGTAATGACTAATACAATGGGGTAATGTGTTTCCTAGTACATGCTGTGAAAATAAACGTTTCAAATTAAAACGGGATGATCTAATCAAAAAAATCCATCAGTATAGTGGTGGCATACTAAGGAATTAGTGCTTAAGCTGTTTCTAGCTCCCTTGTTTGTGGGTGATCACTAAGTAGTCACTTTTTGGGTGCTTGTTAGCAAGATCTGTGATGAGAATCCTTAAAAACAAAAAATTGGTAAGGGGGAAAAATGTTCCATTTCAGCTCTTTGAAAAACAAAGTTCTAAGACACTGACTGTGTTTGGAAATCAGGAAAAATACATTTTAGGTAGAACCTGCAGTGATGGAGAAAATGAGTTCATAATCACGCCGATTTTCATTTTTCATTTATTTTCCTTTATTGCTTACTTAAGAGCTTAAAGTGTCCAAACTTTAGTTGTTTCAAAATCCTCTATGACTATACTGTTGTTCATGAGGTGTTAATGGCAGTTAATGCAAACGATAAGAAAAGTTAGCGTGAGATTGTGAATACAAATTCAGTAGTGAAATTGAGTTGCTATTCCTTTTTTTAATTGATAATTTTACATGGGAGTTATCATATTGGCTTAAACCATAATACAGTTTCTTATTTTACTAGTAAATACATCCTGGTGCTTCACCTGACATTAACTCCAAATAAGTTTCTTCCTGATTTCTTTATGTAGTAACTGTTTTGATTTATATTAGTGTTTATAGGGGCATTGTATTTACATTAACAACTGAATTTCCTTGATAATCAATATGAATAAATTATAAGATGTGAAAAACATTTATTCTGATCAGGTTTCAGTTTTCCACGCTTCGGATGTTTCTCAGTATTTTTTTCTTTCATTATAAGATAGCAAGCGTAGAAATGTCTGATCAGAGTATTTATTATTTTTTTATGTCCACTCACAGCGCTCTTGATTTTAAACTTGCCTGTTTCTCTTCACATGATATTTTCAATGTTTATCATTCTTCACATTTGAACTCTTTCCAGTTCTTTATTATTCTTTTGGAAAAGGGGTGACCTGTGTCTCATGTGGGTTTTTTTCTGGTAAGGTCACAGCATTAATTTTCATAATCCTGTTATACTGGCTTTCTTCTAATTACCTTCCATTGTTTAAGCAGCCTGTTTTACTATTTTTGTTTTGAGTGTAGTGGCATATTCAGCAGTTCAGTGAAAATCTCTGCTCAAGTGTTATCCTAGTTCCTTCCTGAGGCCAAGGCATCTGTTGTTCTTTCCCAATACGGCATAACCAATCTAATGAACAACTCCCATTAAGCAGAGGGAGTCCTGCTACCTCCCTTGCACCTGATGCAAGGTTCGTCTGCCCCAGTGATCCAGCTCATGGGACTGCTCCGTTAAAAAAGCAATCCTAGTCTTAGCAGTAAAGGCTTGATGTTTCTCTTGGTTTGCTCCCTGAGCAGCTTACCAGTGGTGGCTGCTGCTGTTGCTGCAAGGAAAGTAGAGTGAGCCCATGCCAAAGGAAGGAGGAGGTAGAAATATGGAACTTCCTGCACTGGTCTGCATCGGATCAGTTTAACTAACGTAAAATTATGCAGAGAGTTGTAACAGAAGTATTAAGATTGGTATGAATGCAGGATGGATGGAAATGTGCGTGTAAGCGTAAGGAGAAAGAGTGAAACAAAGAGTTAAAGAAATGGCCTGTACTGATAACGAAGGACACCGTTTCCAGGACACCATTCCCAGCAGTATCCGTGTGCCACAGCACAGATGACTTGCCAGCAGAAGACCTTGCATCCTAACAGCAGGAGGACTGCAACAAGGTTGTACGATATCACACTGTTCTTTTTCCTGTTAGCTGAGTAGGAGAAGAGACCGCAGCCGTACACTTCAGACCTATATTCTAAAGGAGGAAAAACAAGACAATGGACAGCAATATGGCCTAAGATTTATGGAAGGCATGATAAGCAAAGGTCCCGAGGCAAAGGACTATCTTGTCGCAGCTGATGATTCCTGAAGGATATCCTAAAGGATCTGCTCAAAACCCCCATGTTTTATTGCTAATTAAGAACAACACCTGAAATGGGGTGAGGACTTAATAGCTGGTGGCCCTTGTCCTCTCTTTTGCCCATAAGTTTTCCTGGTGCGACCATTTGGACAGACCAGTCTTGGTGCTTGTGAGTGTGTAAACGTAAAACTGTGAGTGAATTAAATCTATGGGAGAATAAATGTCAGTGGGTAACATCAGCTTCTCTGGCCATTTTGTAGGTAACTGTTGCCTTCCCCTTGCCTAACATAGTGTATTTTAGTACTACATTAAGTTCCCTGCAGTTGCACCTTTAATTTGAAACTTCATAAAACACAGACTTTTGTGTTTATTTTAATATGTGTTTGTTGTCTATCATTATTTAAAGTTGATCTGTATTTTTGGGGCCCACTTGCTCATTCTGGTTAGACTAACAGTTTTCCATGATTCCGAGTAACCTAAATTAATGCAGATTTTATGCCATGGTACTCACCCCAATTTCTGGATGATTAAGAACTATATCGTAACATAGGACCAAATCCATTATTTTGAGACACTTTGCAGTTAACTCTTTGCCACTAATGAAATTTATTATAATTGATCCTTTAATCCAATTTTTTTCCTTGTTTATTCTCATCAGGTTTGATCTATGACTGTCTGTGTCTTAGGGGATTTTTTGTTTATTTGCTTCAGGAGGAATTCTTCTCTTACTTCAAGCTTTAAAAGAACTTCCTTTCTTTTATCTGGGTGAATAGATTCCGAGTAAGAACTAGATCATCAGCAGTAGTAATTGCTCTGTTCCATTTCTTTTTTACATCATGCCTGGTCTGACTCTTGCTTATTGTTTGTACTAGGATTAGGTTTCCAAATTTGTGGGAGACTCCTATTTGAGTCGAATAATTTCTTGAAGCTCATTGTTTCTTCATAATGTTTTATTATCTTTTTCCCAGCAATAAGCATGTTTTTAGAGACTCAGAGATTTTTCTTAACATGTAAGATAGACCTAGGTGTTTTGCTTCCTCATTTTGGGCTTTAAGGACCTTTTTCATGTTACTGGAATCTCCTTTTTAATAGAGTATATTTAAAGTCCTGTAAGTTTAACAGGGAGAAGCGTGCATTGTGGGGCATGAACTCTTTGCATATATGAAAGGGCACCTTATACGTCTTTCTTTTACCATACCAGGCCTACATTTTACCATTTTCTCATCGATTGTTTCAGAAAATAGCTTATGGTATCTGTCACGCACATGACAAGGGTTTCCATAGTTTGTTTCCCCAGCCTGCTACCTCTGCCAGAAATTCTGTATGCATCCTGGATACACATATACCTTCCCATCTACTCTTATTCTCCCTTCCCTTTCCCTGTGGTGAATTGTCTGGAGGATTTGCCCATCATTCAGACTGGAGAGAAAACTAACTGGTGCCAATCACAAACACATTCCAGCTCTTTGTTATAGCATTAAGGAATTTAGAAAATAACAAAGTTAAAAGTTGATTCATAGCTGTGCATTTTCTATCTGCCATGTGTGCACAATTCTATGATAATTACGTGACCAGGTACTGTTCAATAAAATACTGTATGGCATTGTAAGACTGGTTTTGTATTATTTTAAAATAGTGTTATTTGGGCATTGAATGCCAGGCACTGCACAAACACAGGCTGAAAAGATTAACTGCAATTTTAAATGTTTGCAATGTAAATATAATACAGTTGAAAAGAGAAAATAAACACAGAAGGGAAATACTGGAAGTTGAGGGGGAGCATTGATACTTCAGGCATCCAGTTCGTGTACCTAAATCAAAAGACTCATCTCCCTAGGCCATTTACACAGCTTATCCAGAGACTCCTTCAGAGGACAGTTTGGAATACTTCAGGAGTTCCTTCGTCAAAATTGCTCTCAACAGGAGCCTCTCTCCGTTTACTGTATGGGAGGATCCGTCTCCTACATCCCACACTTGTCTACCTTCGATACTTAAAATTGGGCGGTGTGTACATACCTTCTCATCACATGTTGTGCTCATAGGGGCTGTAGGAACATCTTAGTAAGCTGAATTTCAGAGAAAGCTTTAAAAAAGAGCAACGAAATGTGTTTTCGAATATTTGAGGGAATTCCCCTAAAGTGTAAGGTGTAAAACAGGAAAAGGCATAAGAGCTTTGTTTGAAAATAACATGGATGAGACAGAGATGGAAGCTGGACTCCTGATGCTGGTGACAGATGGGAGATATGAAGGGAAGAGATAAAAGAAGTATCTCTGAAATATTTTTTTTCAGTAAAAAGTGTGGGTTTTTGAAAGTGTTTTAGCCGAACACACAATAATAAACTGGACAGTATAAGCTATATGTCTTTTCAACTTTGTTTCATGAAAATTGGCCTAACTTCAAATGCGAGCAAACCACAGCTGGCTTCCTGACGGTGATTAAGGAACAATAGGTGCGGTGGTGATAAGTGAGGAAGGGCCTTGAAAGTGAAGGCAAGTAACAGAGGAGTCAGGGAGAGCTGCAGAGACAGTGAGGTGGTCTCCAAGTCATCGACTGGCAAAAGGGTCTTTGCAGCAGTTTACTGAAGGAATGGGAGTGAGGTTAAGCTGCATTTCTCAAAAGCTGAGAGAAAAATGTTGCTGAATCAAAATGCAATGATGATGGTGATAACCAGATTGAATGCTTCAGCTGATTGGAAGAATTAAGAAAAATACCATCTTGGAAATGTTGCACTGAAAGTGTCTGCAGATTATCAACATGAATCTTAGGTTTGGGAGTAAATTTGGGATTTAAGGTGATACTAGAGTTATGTGTCTGAGCGATAGACAGGATGATAGTGTAGCTGTGTGGCTCTGTATCTGACACCAGCAATTAAGTCATTCACATGAAAGATCTTAAAGATCTGTCCTCAAATATAATAGTGTTGTTTATCGTTTGGAGTTTTTCACTCCTACAATTGCTTACCATGTGATGTTGTTTAGAATGTTTCCTCACCTGTCGCCAAGGGCTGGGCATGAATTGTTCAGTTTTATTTGTATTGTCGCAGGGGGGTGGCTGGCATGAAAAGGTGTGTTTTGCATTTGCTGGGAAGGTACTGATCTTTTTATTTGCCTTATGGTAATAGTGAACACACGGTACCGTAATTTCTTTATAATTAAATTGTTAAGTCAAGTCTTCTAATAACTATATTCCATAGTAATTCAGTAACATAATTAATTGATTCAGTTTCTTACTCCAGTCCTGCCTGATGATGTAAGAGTTGTCCTCAGCAGGAGGAAGCTTTCCATTTGCTTGAGGCTTTTATAGCCAGGTCCCGTACCAGCCGCAGTCATCCTTTCCTTCCCGCTTCGGCATGTCCCAGAACTCACAGGTTGAGAAGAGGGGACCGGAGAAAGGGCAGAGGAAATAACATCTGATCTTGGCTTATTTTCCACTGGCAGAGTCGTATGGGCATGGTAGCAAACGAGTGTGAATTAGAATTGTTTCTATGCTTTTCTCACTTAAATCAGACATGAGGCAACTTTAATATCAGGGAGGCGTAACCCAAAGAAAAAAAAAACCAAACAGCTTTTTATTGTCTTTCTTGTTATTTTTATAACAGATACACTTCCGCCAGGTGTGAAAATATAAATTGTTAATGCATTTTTGTAAGAGGAAGAAGAAAGATTGTCTTAAGTAGTTAAGTGTCTCTAATAGTTAGATGTCCAGATTAAAATATTAAAGTATACAGTATGCTTGGGGAAGAGAAACTTAAAAATTGCCTTACTCAGAAATGTAACACTTTGGAAAGGAATTTGATCTTAGTAGCCCTTCAGTAGTTTCAGGTTATTCAGAGAAAGAGCAGTGATGGGCAAGTGTGGCAGTAAATGACCTTTTGCTTGCTAAAAATGTGTAAATTCGTGAGCAAGCGCGCTTCATGGCATGCCAGGCAGCTGCAGGTGAAAAGTGCAGTGTGGCCGTGGGATCCCGGCGGCTGGATGCTCACAGGTGGTGGGGAGGGACGAGGCGGGAGGTCAGGCGTCCCTCTGGTGCCCCCCGGGACCTCCACCCGCACCCAGCGAGGCAGAGCCCTGCCGGGGCGCGCTTTCTGCCCCCGCCCCGCGGCAATCACTGGGCTGCAGCCAGGCTTTGGTCTGTAACGTCTTGAGATGAAATAACCAAAATATGACACTGTATTCTAACTTTATCCAGGGCCAGTTTCTGACGTGCATGTGGTATGCAAGTGGGAATTCAACACTAAAGCGGAAATAAAGATTTTGATATCTATCCTGAGATAACACCAACACTTAGACGAAACCATTACCTTCTCCCACCAATTTTGGAAATCACATGTGTCTTGCCTATCTATGAGTTTCCTCATATATAAGTAGTTTAAGTAAAGTCAGTGTCACATCTTGGCAAAAAGCGTGACTTAATGTCTGTGGGCATAGTGAATAGCAACCTTTGTATAACATAGTATTTTTTTCCACCTAGTAATAATAACAGGCTGAGTCCTCCATCAGTGCTATAGACAAACCAACATATCTTTCAATGAATTTCAGATGTTCATGTCCTCATTTTATCTTGGAAAAATTTTTAAACTTACTAATTTATTTCATATAAAGGATCTTGCTGCATCTTAAGCCATCAAGTAGGAGAAGTAAAAGTAATCAGAGATGGCAGATTCTCCTGAACTTTTTTTTTTTTTGACAGTGTGTTATATTGATTTGTCTGTTTACCTGCTGATCTCTGAAGGTATAACTCTACTATAGTAAAGGGAAGAATGGCACCATACTCCTGGACAGCCTGTCTTTGGTCTTGCTGTCTCAAAGACGTAGTACTGGTGAAGGTGCAAGATGCAGCAGAAGGCACAGACCCCTTCCTGGGGTGGCTGATAAGTGCTGCTGCCGAAGTTGGGATGACTCCACAGTGTAGCCCGTGGCTCTCTGTGCTTGTTCCGCCACAAACCTGATATCCCTGTAGTGTCTTCACTGCTGGTGTCACGCATTCCGACTGTATTAAAGCCTGTATTTCAGTAAGCAAACCTTCTCACAAAGCAGAAATATTTTTGAGACAGTACGTTTTCTCATTGGCAATTGTGTATGGTATTAGGTGTATGCTACCGTGGGCTTTTATTGGTATGGTAGGGAGAAACAGCATATAAAGTGACTTCATCTCAAACACTGACAAGCTGGAATTTCTCACAACCTTCAAACAGGCATAACAGTGAGCGTTTTTATAGAAGTAATACTACTTTCTGTCAGTTTTACAATGTTTTAAAATATGGTAAGAAAATCTCATTTTAGTTTTTGCCACCATGTTACTAAGAGGCTAGAAATCTACATGTCTTGAAATGAAGAGTCGATGAAGATAAAAATATCACATATATTGATTTTAGATCACTCTCTTTTATTTAAAATAATTAAAAATAATTATATATAAATATGAAAAAGCAGCAGCACGCAGGAGGTGAGCAAATGCACTGCAGGTACTTGTGTTTGCCTGAAGGGGAATATGCTGTGATCAATTAATGCTGTATAAAATTCTCGCTGTAAGATACGACTGTAGCCTTTTCTGCAGCTGCAGCTTTTTGTGGTAAGAATGTAAATCTTGCAATGGTCTAGACAGTGAGATTATTTTTCTGATACTAGTTGGTGTCTCTGTAGACTTGTGCACTATAGTACCTGATTTCATCCTTTTTCTGTTTACATATTTAGGCCCTAATCCTGCCACTGGATTTATTCAAATGGACCTCGATAGCCATGGGGCCTGACTGAATTAATGGGACTCTGAATGACTGCAAGTTTCTACTCTGAAGATCAGATTGTAGGCCTGAACCTAAATTTTTGTTTTATTCCCCTGTCTACTTGCTTCTAACTCATGCCAATTATCCGACAAAACGGTGTTGTCTTTGAGTCTTATGCACATTTATTTTAGTAGCATTGAGACACTGCGTGCTTGGGATGTTGTCTGACACTGTTAAAATATTTCTGTTGTCATGTGCCAAAACCTCAGGATCGCCACGATTATTATGTTATATTTTAACATTCAGTGAATTCCATCCTAAAACAGGAGATCATCACCTGTGTTTCGATCATTGTGGTATGTTTCTTAACTCAGATTTTGACTACAGAATAACTGTTGGAACTCTATTCAGGTCATTTTTAAAGATATTGGTAGTTTTGTTTTTTATTTGTCAGCCACAAAGTAAATCTATTGTATTTTATTTTTCAATGTGCTATTTTCTTAGTAGCCTACTATTACTGAAAGCGTTCAATATAATGATACACTGTGATGCAGACCAATAAAATAAGTAGGAAAAGGCATTAACTTTTACTAGCTCTCCTGTTGCTTTTCTATTTCTGTGGCTGTGGTTACATGACATACTATACAGCTGAGAGTGAGGATATTTTTGTAAACTGGAGAATATCTTTTGTTTACACTGAGTGCTGCTCCTTCTCCTATTCCATATGACTACGTTGCAGTTTCACTGAGTACTAAAGTTAAATATCCTGCATAGAAGCTGAAAGGGACTTGAGGAAGTCACACTAAAATAGAGTTGAAGGAGAAAAATGGATATGCTCCATCTCTATGCATGTTAGTATTTATATTGTATAGATTTTTTTAAAGCAAGCATTTAGCAATATAGGATAATTAACAGATTAAAAGATCCAAAACTTTTGCCGTATATGATCAAAAATACTTTCTTTTTTTTTCTATGTAGGCTTATTACAATAATATGTAAGAGCTTCACAGTGTGTGTTGAATTTTTGCGTATTCCCAGAACAACAGAAAAGCACTGCTGTCCTGTTTGACCAGGGAGAAAACCAAGCCACTTGTGCAGCCAGAAGTAAAGGTGATGTTATTAATTGCCTTTTAACCTTGTGCCTACAGCTCCATTTCTCCCTCAAAAGCCAAAGCTTCCATTATAATCAGCTGCTTTGCATTTCTATGTAAAAGGCTCAAGGTGTTTCGGTTTGGACTCCCAGAAAGTGAGGAAGACAAAGTTGGTGGCCCTCTGCCAAGGTGCTCGGTCTGACTCGCTCCTCATTCAGAGAAGCCGATGGCGAAGGCAGAGGCAGAACTGAGTGTTCCTGTGTGGCGTTCAACTGCCTTAACCACATGCCCATTGCTCTCTTCCTGTAGTTGTCTGTCTTGTTCTCTGCACAACTTCTAGAGCAAACACATATACCAACCTATAAATAATCCAGTTCGATACACAACCCTGATTCATTTCCTGAGCAGCGTGTGTCCTGCACACGCAGGGTGGCCGCGGTCCTGTGGAAAAGTTTAGCAGAGTGGATGAGACCAAGTATTAAGGTTATTAAGTATTTAAACTTTGCAGTGAAATAGCATTCTTTTAATGCAGCTTATTATAGCTGTAGCTTGAAGCATTTTTAACAAGGGACAAGAAATGAACGCTTTTATATCTGGTTGTAACCATGAATATTCAGCTCAGTGCGATGCAGAACATCAGCCGGTAGAAGGAGGCTGGCCACCTCCAGGGAGGAAGGGAAGGAAGGAGACTGGGTAGTAAACGCCATGGGTCTACCTGGTTTGTCTCCAGTCTCAGGGACTATTTAAGGAGAGTTTACTCTAGCTTTTGTTTTCTTTTCAGCATTCCCAGCCCAAGAAGTTAGCTCCTCCAGAGCTTCTCAATGCAGTGGATGTTGGGGGTGTACGGTGTGTTGCTATAGTCTGTTAACAGTGTAAATAAAGAAATGGAAATCAGAGGTGAGGTTTTCTCCTATCTATGTTTTTCTGTCGGAAAATAAGAAGAGACACTCCTCAAGTCTTCCACTTTTCTCCTAGATGAATCTCAGGAGCGATCAGTATGATCCTTGATCTCAAAAATAGGTAGCAAAAACTTTTCTAATAGAAGATACTGCTGTCCGCTTGCCCCTTTAATCTTCTTCCCAGTTAAACTGTAGTGGCCTGTTGTGTTTGTAAGTTACTGAGGATGGTGTGTGGACTCCAGTGCCAGAGCAGTGGCGTTGGGAATCACAGGCTTATCTCTTTATCTGTTGTGTTAGACTTGATTAGGATGGTAGGGGTTTTTTCAGAGAAATCTTGCCAGACCATGGGCTAGGTTTCAGGTTTTGTTAATGTTCTACCTTATCCATGGGTGACGTTTGAGATTTGGTGAGCAGGTGAGGGATTTGCTAGGAGGAAAACAAAGCAACCTCATGCTTTGCTTTTGTGTATTTTTTCCTGGGTTATGCAGTCTTTTCACACAAGGAATGCGGTAAATTCAGATGTCCTGTAAGCAACGCTTGAGATGACACTGAGATATACAAGTAGTTAGGAAAATTTCGGTCAAGCCATTCACTGAAATTCATAAAAATGAAAATGCTTGCAAGAGTACATCAGTCCCACTGGTGTTTTGTTGTAAAGAAAAAATGAAACCCCTGCTCTTAACACTTTTTGGTTGGTTTGTTTTTTTAAAGGATCGCTTTTCAAAGTTTCACAATTGTAGAGAATTTGTGGGAACAGGAAGAATCAGTCTTGATAGGGTGGAATCACCTTAAGCCAGTATTTCCACTCAACGCTTTGTATCGTGAAACCATGGCCTGAAACTGCTGGCTGTCATATCAGATAATATTATCATTGATTATTATGTTACTTCATCTTATGTGTGGTTTGTAACCTTTCGGCAGGGATTGTTTTTCTTTCCTGTTTTTGGGGGTTGGGTTGTTATTGGTATTTTTACCAGCACCTAGTGTGAGGGAGCCCTGATCCATGACTTGGGTTCCAGGTACTAGGATAATACCAGTAGTAATCATGCCTGCTGCTAAATATTTTCTACCTTATTTCCTTTTGCATTTGTTTGCCTTCAGCTTCCAGTCATTGATTCTTGTTATGCTTTTCTCTGGTGGATTAAAGAGCTCTCTAGTACTCACTATTTTCTCCCCCCAGGAAGGTGCTTTTACCCTGTAATCAAGTTACTTCTCCATTTTTTTTTAAATTTTTTTTTTTTGAAAGCTACACAGATGGAGCTTTTTATGGTTCTCACGATTCTTTCATATTCTCGGATGATTTTTACGGCTCTTTTCTATCCCTTCTCTAATGTTTCTATTAAAAAAGAGACATAAAACTGTATTTTATTAGTGACATACACAGAAGTAAAATTACCTCACTAGTTACTCCTGTGTTAGTATGGTCAGAAATGGATGTTTTTGCAAGGTCAGATAAAATAAACAACTATTTAATATGACTTCAACACATCTGAGTATGTAATCATTAGAGGATAGAAAAGGATGGATCATTTTAAAAACATTTAAATGCTTAATAAATTTCAGAAGAGCTTTCAAATCAACAAGAGTGGGTGTACAGGAGGGGCTGCAAAAGTATTTGGGTTTGTGTTGAGGTTTTTGAGGAGATAGAAGTGATGTAAAAATAATAATCTTAATTGTAAAGCAACAATAATACATCAAAACCTTAAGTGCTATGGCTAACACGGTAATACGAACTTGACAAAATTTTGTAGGATTGAATGCAAAACCTTTGTTAGTAACAGACTATGCGGGCCGCTGGAAATAGAGACTGTGGATGGATGCGAGTATACGCATCCCTGACATCCATCTGATTCCATAAGTAGCCACTTGTTTGTATTTGGAAACCCTAGAACAGTTCTGCGGTCTTTTATGCTGTAATAGAAGAGATAACACAGCATCAAGAATTTCTTTTGTTATAAAAGCTGTCACCATTAAGTCATATAAAAGTTCAAACTTCAAGAGCTTCAGAGAGGCTCTTGAAAGTTTTACTGCTTCAGTATTTCTTACCAAAGGAGTGGCAATTTATTTTGATTTTTGTCCATACTTTAGGACTTTTACCCTAAGGAGACTTATTAGATGCCTGCCTGGTCAGAGCATCTCAGCCTAACCAATGACTTTTATGCATAGCATGCATATCAGCGTCTGAATTGAATCCGCACTCCCGGATCCACACTTCCCGTCATGGAAACTGTCAGGTTTACGTTAAATCGAACTACAGACTGTTTAAACTCGCCATGCTGCATATCAGTTTACTTACACAAATTTGAGGTCACCATGTTAACTTTCTATTTGAACTGTCTTGCTTTTTGAGTTTGAAAAGAGTACGCCTTTCCTTTGGGGCAGCGTTGCCTCAGTGAAATTTGGGAAATTTGAGAATATTCAGTAAGGGACTTAATTTGTTTCAGCAAACTTAAAGTTAATGGAAATATGGTAAATGATGAATAAAAAAAAAAGAGAATTAAAATAATGTAAAAGGCTTCAAATCCTCTAAAACTCGTGAGAAAGGAGTAAAGGTGAATAAGGACAGAGTAGAAAGCCAAATGGCCTCTAGTAAAGTACTAATCTAAATAGATTTATACTACAAGTGTGTGTTAATGAAAAAGTTAAGACTAAGAGTTTGCTAGCACGGGGTGACTTGGGGTAGAAGTTGTCCCCCTGCAATGATGAGCTCTCAGAGCCCTTTTCAAAACAACTCTCTGTTGTTAGAAAGAGATGAGAGAAGTGGGCATGCCCTTGAATGCCTTTTGGCACCACAGGCTTAGTCGATATAAAGTATGTAATTTCTTACATCCTAGGTTGCCTCAGTTTCTTCTTCTGAGTCTCCCAAGTCCTGGAATAGAAGCCTTAAATAAAGGGAGGTGATGGTACTGGGAAAGAAGATGATAAGAGAAACAGGATGATTGTGACAGAAGCTGGAGACAGTCTCCTTAAGAGTACTAGTATGACTTCATTTTTCTGAATGGCCGTTTAAGAGGTGATCCTCCTTCCTGAACCAGAAATAAATTGGGATGGCTGCATATCATGGTAGATGTATGACCAATGCAGCAGCCACTGGAGTATAATATATACTGGATAACCATTCTGAGGGTGGGAGGAGAAGGGTGGTGGCTAGAAAATTACTTTCCCGCTAAATAATGCTACCGATGAGTATTTGGTGAGCAGTTACAGCTGCCACAGTGCATTTTCCAGCTTATATTTGCACAGGAGTATAGGGAAAAGAGGAGAGAAAAGGGAGAGAAAGGAGACAGATGGAGAGTTTGTTGGGGCTGCTTCTCCTCTTCCAGGGCATGAGGGTATGTTCTTTGCCCTTCTTAAGTGATTTTGCTCTGATAACTTGTAGTACTTGTAATCTTCCTGAGCACCATATCTCATTGGGAAATGTTAATGAAGCTGCTGAATATGTGGACAATTCCCTGAATGAATGAGAAACATTCCATCGTCTACCACTGCATTTTCGGGAATAAGACAGGCACTGCTCAGGGACAGCCTTACACACTTGGCTGTATGCAGCAAAAGGGCAAGACTGTCCCATCAAACTCTGCAAGTTCCTTTCTGAAGCTGTAAGCTAATGGTTATTTCCTCTAGCAGTTCCTGTAACTGCTTGTATGCAGTGTAAACATCACAGTAGATCCTGTGTAGTTACCACATGGAGAGATGTGTCCGGCATCCCCTGTCTTTGGATATCAGCATCCCATAAATTCACATTATTTTCCCCTTTTGTGGAGATAATACCGTGCTAGGATTTCTAATATCAGGGACTGTGTTGGTGTTAAGGTGTCTTCTACATATTCAGATGCAGATGGTTTAGCTGATGTTGCGGATATGGATAGAGTCCTGTATAAAGGATCAGAGTACAGGTCAGAGTGATGTTTGTATATTGTGTATTTTCAGAATACATATGGATAAGGGAAAAGTAGCTCTGTCCCAGCACTATATATGTCTCAAGGAATCTTTACACTTTAACAGGTAGCATTGAGAGCTATCTGAAGGAGCCCTGGATGCATATCTTGCTAAATCTTCTGGGATGGATAAAATAGGAAGGAAGGGAATCTCAGGTATTTTTCATCACCTTAGGCCTGGTTGGATTTTGCCTGCTCAGGTGTAGAAGTCTAATAGCAGTGTCACCATCAGAAGCTTATCTGCCTCTAAACTGGAGTGAGGGAGGCCGAGTACTAACACCGTTAGAGGAGAGTGTCTGTGAAGGTGGACAGCAGCATTTTGGGTTTCCGGAGAGTTGAAGAGATGAATGGATGTTGCACTGCGTGTTGTGCTCTCAACAAAGCAAACATCTCAGCGGGTTGGTGATTTCGTAAGTAGTGCAGTTCTGGAAGAACATTTCCTGAACTCCTTTTTGCTGTTGAAGCTGAGCACAGTTTCCATCTATCTGAAAGTTTGAATTGAGAGCTTCACAGAGGCACTTAAAGAAGCTATGTACTTATAAGGAATAAGATGCTAAAGGAATCACATGTCGTAATAGTAAATAAATTCCATTACCATGAAATGGTTACTTTTTATACATATTTTCACTGTAAAAAAATGTTCAGGGCCTACTGATCATCAGAAGAAAAGTCCATATTGATGTATCAGTTTTGCCCACTTTGTGAGCTGAACAGTGCAGGTATACACTTTTGCTATGGAAATACGTTTTTTTATATCCTTTACTGTATATCTATTAATTCCTCCAAAAGTGTACAAATTTTAATGTTATCCATTCAGTGGATAAAAGCACTGTGTAAGTACCGACCCTGATTTAAGAACGTATCAGCTCTAGAAACGATGGAATTGTCTGCAGGGCTCACATGTCAACAAAAATCAGCTGGTTCGTGCATGAAGCCTAGCGAGGAAATTACTGCAGCGGCACCGATGCCATCCCTGCCATCCCTGCTCCCTGCCTGCCTCTCCCAGACCATTTCCTTTAGTCAGCCAAGGTTACCTTGTTTGGCTCCTGCTTCTCCGCAGTTACCACTTGCTCACACATCTAGACTGGCCAGCCGCTCATCCATGCTGAAAGGACAAATGGCCTTCTGAAACCCTGTTCTCTAGATAACGCTCGCTACTAACAGAAGAGAGCCAGCAATATATGCCGATTACTTGACGCGATCTGAGCAAATCCAGCGGGAAAGGTAAAGCAAAGCACATTCCATGCATTGTTACTATTTGCAGACATGCTAAGTCTCATTTCTTTGAATGGAGTCTTTCTCTTCCAGAAATTATTTTAAGGAAATATTTGAAGTATCTCCTGAAGATTTCAAATAAGACGCTGGAGGAAAAAATCGGTTATAAGTCTGCATCTCATAAGCAACTGAGAACTGTGTTCATCTGGGCTGCCTACGGGCTGGCACTGCAGCCTCGGGAAAAGGGCAAATACACCCAGTGCTTTTTCCAAGTGCCCTGTGAACAACCTACCCGCTGTATGGCTGGAAGTGTTGGAAAGCAAGAGTGACAGTCTGAATCGCCAGCAGCTCCGTCATAAGTACATGTGCCCAGGTGTCCTGTCTCTGCAGATGTTTTGCTGTTGTTTTGAGATGAAAATGTCACATTTTTGTTGATAAAAGCTTTCAGAGCTCATTAAAAATAGCCTAATAGTAGCTTTGGATTTGATTGACAAACTCGTTTTTGTTGTGCCATTTTCACTGTAATATTCTCTTAATTTTGACCTGAAGAAACAATGATCATATTCCTTGGGAGGGAGGACAGAGTGACAAAATCCGGAGGCCCAGTGGTGATACTGCATCTCTTCATTGTCAAAGAGAGCTACAAAATCATCTGCCTTCTAGCCAAAACCACTGAGGAGTAATCAGTGTCCTTCACAGAAAGCAAAATATGCAAGAGAAAGAGGTGGCATGGAGCAGCAACCTTCTTGCCCCAGGGGAGATGTGCTGCCCCGCGTCCTATGTCTCCTGAATCTCATGGAACTGATGCAAGTTCCTTTTCTCACCTCTGTCAGCAACCACAGTGCTCAAGTGGGCAGAGGCTTTCTAAGGTCTGGCTCTTTATGTACTGTGACTTCCTCAAAAATTCTGCTGGAGGAGTCTCACCAAGGTGTTTCACGATGGTATTTTGGGAGCTGGGGAGAGGAAGATCCCCACTCTGCGGCTATCTCTTGGTCAGGCTTCGCTGCCAGCGAGGTGGTCTGTGCTTCTTGGGACTCTCCATCCTTGTTTGTCCGTGCTAGAAGTCTTCAGTTGTGAGCTACACGGGGAATGATCTGAAGTGAGAGGATAATTTTAAATAAATGAAATTAAACTCTGTTTTCATCATTTAGTTGGACTTTTCTGTTCCTACTCAGCGATACATTGTTCAGAAGAACAGTTCTGTCACTGGGGAGGCCTTTCTCCGTTATCTCTGAAGAAAATGGAAAACAGAAGGATGTTTTAAAAAAAAGGTTAAGAGTACATTGCTGATGTTTTCATCCAAGTTCCACTTGCCTTGCATAGACAAAAAGTTGAACCAAAAAGCTCCTTACAAACATTTCTAGTAGTTTTCAAATAAGTAGATACAAAGGATATTGTAAAGACTGAAGTATTTGAAAACACATATCTAATAGAAATCATAGTATTACTCCTTGCTTTGCAATACGACATCCAATCCGTGTGACTTTTCCCAAAGTATGCACTTGTTTGCAAAACAGTGAAATTACTAAATAGGGGTTTTGAAACTTCCTGTGCAGCTACATACTTTTTTTTTTCTTTTTCCAGAACACTCATATTGTGCTGTTATGACCCAACAAAGCCTCTGTGCGTGAAGTTGAAGGTGGCTGGTGTTATCCAAGTGATCTCAGTGACTGCACCTGTCATGTGGATTGTAATTTAAAACAGATTTGGACTTCAGTAAGGTTTGCAGAAGAAGGCATGTTTGTAAAGTATCAAAAGGGATGTGGCACAGCATGAACAAGAGAAGAAACGTATACTGTTTCTGTAAAAAATTCTACGGTCTGCAACTGATGAGTAAATTAATTTTATTTCTGTCATCAAAGGCCGCAGAAGAAACCCACTGGACTATGGAATCCTGTACAGGCCTTAGCATATAATTAGCAGAGTTGAAGGAAAACCTTTACAGGAATACGCCATGTAATCAGAACCTCTTCATCGCTTGCCTTTTACTCAATTTGTTAGGTCTAGAAAACAGCTGGGAATAAATGCCTTCCTTTTCCTTCCTTTCAGGCCTGTTTTTCACGGCAGAAACTTTAAAGTAGTTCAGTATGTGCAAAGCTATCGACTCCTGCACACTAGGCTACATAAATGCTTCTGCTTTTTACAGTTTTCCTCTGCTCCGTATTCTGTGTAAAGGTTTAAACTTTGAGACACAAAGTAGCCAAAAAAAAAAAACTTTCCTTGAGACAGAAATATTAGTGTTCCTCACTGTTCACGTATTTTCATGTGGTTGCAGATAGCAGAGCTGCTGTGTTCGTGTGTCCATCGGCACTTCTTCGCAAATGAGGCAGTTTTAGAATTAGAGAATTTAGAATTAGAGTTTTAGAATTAGATGTTTGACTTCCCTAAAGCACCACAAGCCCTTGGCAAACAACTGATAATTGTGACAGAAGATTTGGAATTTGTTTGCCTTCTCGCTGGCACTGTCTTGAAAGAAGCACCAGCTGGAGGAGCAGAAACGTTAGGAGGCAACAATCACAACCAAGCAGCAGCAGCTGGCTGGGGCATTGGATCCGGGATAGAAATTACTGGGGTCCAGATTTAACTAAGGAGGTCAAATGAATGCTAATACAAATATTCTCTGTGTAAAAATGTGTATGATTTGTGGGGCCTGTTCCTCAGACACGAGGAGACCAGTAACTTAGGAAAACTTTGAGGAGAGATGGGTTTTTTTCTCGGATGGGAGAATCTGCAGAGGACAAGGGTGGAGAGTCTGAATGACACTCAGAAGAAACCCTGGTATAAACGTCTTGAAGGATAAAGTTGCCCTGCTGCATATTCAGATGCTTATTGGGAGGTGGTTTACACCTTGTGAGGCTGAACAACTCTCAGCTTAATGTATCTTAATATGTGCTTCCAGCTTTCTAAACAGGAACCCGTTAGATCCTTATATGGAACCTGTATATTACTTCCATGGGACTTAACTGTACTGTGCGCAAAAGCATATTGAAAGAAGTAAGCTAGCGAGGAAAAAAGGTGCATTTTTTGTTTCACACCGCCCAATATAACACAGATGTCAAAGTGGCAGAGGCCAGCCATTGGTGTGTGTAACACTCCGGACTGAGATTTTGTGTAAAGCGTGTCGCTGAACTCCTCCTAGCAGATCAGCACCTGCAGCCTCTGCTAGGGCATTTGCTCTTTTGAGACTTACTGTCGTTGTAACCGTGTCTCATAAACGTCTCAGAAATACCACCCCACATAAAGAAGGAAGAACGGGAACAAAGGCTTGTCCCAGGATCATGAAACAGTAAGTTTGTGGCAAAGCCAATCTCTTGCAGCCTCTTCTGTGGCTTAATTCCTAGAGACGAACCATGCAAAGCGACCGCTTGGGTGAATCTTCACAGGATTTTATCACAACTCTTCTACTGATACAATTAAAGTGGCTTAAACCACCTAACATGGATGCAAGCAATTAGAGAAGTGAGCCATCCCAGCGTAAAAGTGTCGGCAGCGAGCTGGGACCACTATAATCATATTGGTTTCTTTTTAATCACGTTTGTATCTAAAGAAAGAGGAAGCAAGTTTATTGAGCTTGGGCCTGTCAGCACTGGAAGGTGGTGCAATTATGACTTTAAGATGTAGGTCTGGGGCTTTTTTAAAATTCTCGATATTTGTACAGCTTTCCATTTGCATAGGCCTAGAGTTAATAGACTGGTATTCTCTAAGTTTCTCTCTTACTAAGATCTAAGCAAGCAGCGTTGGGCTAAATGAAAAGGCACGTGGTGTTATCACGCTTGGATCTAGAAGCTGGTTTTACTCGGGACCTTAAACACGACTTTGTAGGATCCACTTCTCACTGTAGTTAATTCCCACTACTGAATGCTGTTAGCCACGCTCCCATTAAAGAAAAGAGAGAGACTTTATCAATTATTTTCTTTTACCAGATGATAATACTTATACATTTCGCTATTGGCGGCAACCGTTCCTGTGTAAATAGTTGATTTGGACAATGTACTTAATTACCATGTTCTCTTAAAATCTTCTCCTATCCGTGAAGTTTCGGAAGGGTTTGTGGTCTGTCACACAAGGATCTGTCCTATTTTCATGTTCGGGTGGCCTACAAAACCTCAAAGGATCGTACAGACCATCTCTTAACGTTACCTGGTACTCATATTGCCAGCGTGACAGCAGTTACGAGGTGAGAATGGTTTTTAACACGTACACCTGCATATAGCGCTCTTCATTCGAGTTTCTGCGACTTCAGTACCTGCGCTGATAACGGTTTGGGGTTCATCACAACAGCGCTTCTCCCGGGGTTGTTTGCACCAGAGGTAAACGCCGAGGCAGGTGTAAAGGTGTATCCCTGCTGTTCCACAGGCTTCCGTAGGCCATTCGTACGGTGCAGGTGACTATAAAAAAAGCAGGGAGAGGAGTGGCAACAAAGGACGGGTGAGATGTGGCCCAGATTGACGACTTTCTGCTGGCTCAGCCTGCCACCGCACCAGGATGCCGAGGCTGGCACTTGGGACATCCTTCCAGAAGAGCTGGGATGGGGGCGAGGGGGTTGCCTGGCCACCCCAGCCTGCTCCTCATCACCCAGGGAGCTACGAAGAGACAAGACCTTCCTATTCTTGTTTCTACGGATAATTTACCCGTTTCTGGAAAAAAGGAAAGGAGGGGGGGAGGGGAAGCCCGCTCCAAACTACTCCGTAAGGCAGTAAGAACCGCAGCGGGTTGGGGAAGGAAGAGGAGCCGGAGAACGNTTGGGACATCCTTCCAGAAGAGCTGGGATGGGGGCGAGGGGGTTGCCTGGCCACCCCAGCCTGCTCCTCATCACCCAGGGAGCTACGAAGAGACAAGACCTTCCTATTCTTGTTTCTACGGATAATTTACCCGTTTCTGGAAAAAAGGAAAGGAGGGGGGGAGGGGAAGCCCGCTCCAAACTACTCCGTAAGGCAGTAAGAACCGCAGCGGGTTGGGGAAGGAAGAGGAGCCGGAGAACGCGGGCTCGCCTCTCCGCGCCCCGGGCCTCAGTTTCCCTATCTGTGAAATGGGGCGGTGCGGGATCGCCCGCGCCCCGCTTCCCCCCGTCG
>VXBO01014157.1:178593-260405 GCA_013400135.1 Rhinoptilus africanus
GAGGGAGGGAATGTTAAATTTTGTCCTAGAAGGACCCATAGGAAGAGTGTGTATGTCCATCCGGTGTAGAGAAATTTACATGTGTGACTCCGTTACCATGTAATGGAAGTTGTATTTGTAAATCTCCGAACACTTCCGAGCGATGAGCGTACCTAAAAATGTGTAAAGTTAAAAGCATGAAATTACCATATTATTTTTTGGTGACAGGTCTGGTGACGGCCACGGGCTTTATACCATGAAACTCTCCTGGTAGCAAATGGCCCACGAGAAATGATTTTTCTTTCTAAGATTTCTATAAATGGTACCATTATTATTTGTTAAATCTATGTAAATTCATATTTGTATTCTTGAAATTCTAGTTTTAGCCCTTTAAACAAAGTTGTATATTGTCTCAAATTGAAAATGAGATAAGATGTATTTTTCCTGTTAGGTTTTATACCGCACTCTTGATGTTTGCCCATTTTTAAGTTAAATATAGCTGTATGGAAAAGTACATTTTATTAAATTTTGCATTAAAAAGTGAAATGTTTATGGTAAACCAACAATGTCTAATTTGGTCAAATACAGTTCTCTTCCAAAACCAAAGCTAAGGGTTTTTTTGCATATTTAGTAAAACTTCAAGTGCTGGCAACTGTAACTATTTTCACATATACCTGCTTACCAGTTTGGGGGACAATTTGGCAATTTTGTGGTTACAAAATTATGGTTCTCTTAAGTGCCAGTGTTTAAAAAAAAAAAAAAAAAAGCATTCTTGTAATTTTACACGCTTTTGTGATGGAGTATTGTTTTGTTATACAATTTTGACTTTCAGATTCTTATTTCAATTTGCATTTATGTATAACTTCAGGAGAAATATTGAACATCTGAATCCTGGATGATACTAATAAACTAATAATTGCAGAGGTTTTAAATACTTAGTTAAACGGCTCACTTAATATCCTAAGGGTTGGGGGGTTTATTTTTTGTCTGTGTTGGTGTTTTCAGATATGTACATCCCCGCTTTCTGTTTCAAACAGAAGAACAGTGCTGTTCACAAGGTCTCGATAAAGTTTTAGGACAGATAGATTTTATTATTTTTTTTTTCTTCTTAAACCGAATAGTACCCATTCGAATGCTCGTAACTGATTACAAATAAATTGTCTGTGCTGAAGGGTTTTTTTGTTTCCCCAGGTCATCAGAGGGAAGTAGACGCGTTTCTTGTTCTTGGAACGAACGTACTTAATGAGATCCCTGTAATCTTGTGCCTTTGTTCTCGGTGCTTGATGTTGACAGATGTAACCGAGAGGATTCAGCTGATCTCAAAAGATGAGGCGCGAGCACTTATCCGGCAGCCAGGCACGGCATTTGCCTTTATCCTTGGGGTTAGCACGCCGATAACAAGGGCAGCGTGTGCAAGGCTGAAGAGGGTAGGTAATATAATATTATATATGCTACTTTCTGAGGGAAAAAACCCCAACCGGTACTGCTCTGCAGAGGCTGGGGATGGCTGGGAGGCGACCAAAGCCTCCAGACCGGCCGTGGTTTCCTCGTGAGCGGTCGTACATCAGTTGAGCTTGCACATGTGAAGTCTTCACTCGTGTCTTCTAGAAAACTGTTTGGAATCAATGAAAGCGCTGTTTCTGGAGGGGAAGGCCATAGTTGGGTAGATTAATAACCCTTTTAAAATAAAATTTAAGAGCTTCTGAACAGTTGTTGCTGGAAAGGACCTCGCCGTTCCCCGGCTGTGGTCCACTGGGAGCTCCAGCACTCAAACAGTCCTCTTGGTCGAAGCTCCACCTGATTCTCAGCACCGATGGGGCGGACCTGACTGCTACCAGATTACTTTGTCCGAGGTCAGTTGTTCCTGACGCTTTCTCTTGATTCTGCTTCCCCGGGATCTTTAAAAGTTGGTGTTTGTTGAGGGATATCAAGCGGTGAAATTGCAGCCATTTGGGTACTGGTTCCCTACAAGAGAACTGGTCAGCGCTGGCATCATTGTCAAAGCAGAAAGCATTTCCTAAGGGCTTTAACCTTCACGCAGATGGTTGGTGTAGAAGAAAAAAAGGGCTTTTCCCCTTAAAAAACACCCAACAGACGTATTGGTTTAGAGAGAAATAGAATGTTAATAAGTGGTAGTTATGATATCTTGAGTGCTAGATGAAACCATACCGATTTTATGGTTGCTTACCTCAAATTGGTCCTGAAAGGAGCTGCAGTTACAGCTTTCTAGGTACTCTCTGTGATTTTAACCAGGTTTAACTAACATGTAGGGACGGGGTTTGGCCCTTCTGCTGGGTTTTCAGGCATCATACACAGCTCCAGCAAAGAGCTAAGTTTGTTTAACAAGATGTTTCTGTCCAGGGCCCCGTGAAACCTGAAGTAACAGGTATCAAGTGGCTGAAAAGATTTCTGCAGCTTAATGAGGGTGGTGCTGCTGGCACTGAGCCTCTTTACAGCCCTTAGCGCCGTAACGAGCCCAGCGTGACGGAGAAATGGCCGATTAATGGCTGGGTTTAGGCTCGCTGGAAAGCGGGAAGATGAGTTGGAGTAATACGAAAGCTGAAGAGGGGCTTTTTCACAAAGGCACGTAGCGATAGCGTGAGGGGTAGTGGCTTATATCTGGAAGAGGGTAGGTTTAGATTGGATATCAGGAATGAATTCTTTCCTGTGAGGGTGGTGAGGCAGTGGAACAGGTTGCCCAGGGAAGCTGTGGATGCCCCATCCCTGGAAGTGTTCAAGGCCAGGCTGGATGGGGCTTTGAGCAGCCTGGTCTAGTGGGAGGTGTCCCTGCCCACGGCAGGGGGGTGGAACTGGATGATCTTTAAGGTCCCTTCCAACCCCAACCATTCAGTGATTCTCTGACTCCACCAGAAGAGGATCCAGGCAGGCTGCAGCCGCAGCATTAGGGTCTCTATATGGGTGCCGAACTGAGCTCAAAATAAAATCTTTCTTAACTTGTTGCTAGGGTTAAACCCGCTGGTTGGAGTAACCATTCCCGTTCTGCCTTCCCAGCTTTACCTGACGGAAGAGTAAAGGAATAAATCTGGTGTACCGCATTGGGTTATAATATGTTACTCAAAACTGAGTCTCTAACAGAGACACAACAAAATACAAAGTATAAGAGGTGATTAATTTTGACCGTTTCCAGGCTCTGCCAGTAGTAGCTGACCAACTACAGGCTTTTAGGACATGAATGTACCAATCATTTTATTAATAACAGAAAAATTACAAGTATTTTCAGACCTTCTCTCCTTATATTCATTAACTTACCATCACACTGTACTTGACTCCAGATCCCGCTTCTTTTTGAGGCTGCTTTGGAAGAAAATAAGTGTGTGATATTTTACTTTGGCAGGCTGCAACAGGCATTATTTTAGCCCCTGAAATGCGTTAAGGAACGTTTTATAAATGAGCTGGTGCAACCTACTGTGTGTTTTTATCAATAAACTTTTCCCCAGACTTTGCTACTGGATTGCACCCTACATCTGAAAACCACTTTGAGATGGTATTAGTTTGGTCTAAAATAGGTTCACTTCAAATTAACACCATCCTTTATTCCAAAAGAATGTACATTTAAACAAGGTGTCAGACTTTCTTCCAACGTTTGAGTAAAAAAAATAAGAAAAGTGCCTCTCAGAGTTTTGTATCGTTTTACAGAAGTTGTCTTCTATTTTTATTTCATATGCATTGTGCCCCGGCTTCTCTTTCGACAGTCCTTCAAGGAGAAAAACAAAGATGGATTTATTTTTTTTTTAGTCCCCAATGAATTTATTATTAAGAATGAAGGTCAGATTGCTCTTACAGCTGCTTTGTGCAGTTGAAAAATGCAGTGTGGCTTCTGCTTCGAGAGCACCTCATTTTGAAATCCATCTTGCCGAAGCGATTGCTATTAGAGGTGACCCGCGTGAGAGAGACGAGCCTTTCCTTTTGCTACTTGATGATGGAGTAAAAGGCTTGAGCTATAAATTAGCTCAGTCTACCTGTTTGCTCCATCAGGAGCTCGAGCTTTCCCTGCTCGAGGCCAAGCTGAGCGTGGAGCAGTGAGGAGTGAGGAAGACGGGCAAGTGTGGATTTTTTAGCCGCACCTTTAAACATCTTGCTCATACTGTTAAAACGCGTTTGACAAATGACCGGCATTTGGCACAAAGGAGGTTCATCCCAATGCTTCCGGCAGCCTTTAATCTATTAAGATGGGCAAAAGCTCAAATTGCACATTTCTGACCTCCCAAAAGTTCTTCAATAAAAACAGGAAAGACCAAATGCGGCAGCCTGAATGCCTGGAAAAGACCCGGCTCCCCGCACACGGTACAGCAGCAAGAGGTCACCGTTTAAATGCTCTTCGCAAGACGCCGTTCAAAGACTCAGGCTTACCAAGGGGAAACCACGGACACGTGCCTCGCTGTTTGGAGAGTGCGTTTGTTATAGCGAGACGAAAACCAACGTTCTTGAAGAAATTTCTGGGAATAAATTCCAGCTGAGGCGCGACGTCCCCGGTACCTCCTGCTCCTTCCAAACCGAAACGTAAGAAAGCAGGGTGAATAATGCCGTTACGGGACGAAGTCTCCCTTGCCGCGGTTTGAGATGGAGATGCGAAGGGAGCGGGGCGGCGGGATGTAGGTGGGGTCCACAGGCACCAGCCCTGTGACAACTCAGCTGCCCAGTAAAAAGCAAAATCACAGCGCTCTTTCGGTTAAAAAAACCCCAACACACCCTCTTTGTGTGGTGATGATTCTTACAGGAGATAACTTTCTTGCAAAACGTGCGTTAGTAAATGATTGAATAACGGTGACTCACGTTCCATTATCAGACTTGTGTGTAGCGGCGCTCGCGTGGGGTTTAGTTGTGGTGACACACGTGTCTTCTGACACCTTCCAATAGGGATGGTGCCACGAACAAGCACCGTGTTATAAAAGCCATACTGGAAAATGCAGGTGAGGGTTGATGGCAGCCTGAGCCCCTCGTCACGGGAATGGCTGTCATGTCAGGATTTGGGGACAGGAGCATTCAGTTTGGCTTTACCAGCCACTGATGGCAAAGAGCTGGTGGGTTTCTGCTCGTGGGGGCTGACGGGCACAGCACCCACCCAGCATTTGGGCATTTCACAGGAGCCACACCTTGGATCCTGCCGGGGACCAGTGGCTTGTCCCAGGGTCACGCTGCGGGATGTGTGACCGGCTCCTGGCAGGAGGCTGCCAGTGAACCCGCCCGAGAGAGGGACCCTCCTCGCACTGGCCCGTGAGCCTCTTTCCAACGCCGCTTCCTTTGGGGTGGAAAAAGGAAATGATCTATTTTTGAGGAGCGTTTGTATCAGACGTTGGGCGATGGCAGCGCCACCTCGGGCGATGGAAGCTCTGCCTCTGCGCAGGGACAGCCGGGCTCTGCCCCCTCCCTGCCCCGTCCTCCTGTCCCATCCGCCGCTGCCTGGCAGCTCCAGGGGTCTGGAGCTGGTCAGCCTCCCTCTGCCCAGCCAGGGCTGCATCCTGGCTCCACAGGTTTCACAGGAGGCCTTTCCTGCCACCCAATGCATCCATGTCATTCCCGTGGAGGCTGAGGGCAGCAGGGTGTGTGGGGACAGCCCCTAAAGCACCCCTAATGCCAGGAGCAGCCCCTGCTTTCCACAGACCCACAAAATAGGGGGAAACCCCAGCGCTGCAAAGGGATGCAGCATCCCCAGGATGCGCTACCGCCCAGGATCGGTGTCCGCCGTCCCCGTCACTCCTCTTTGAGTCCCCTGTGCCTGCTGCCATGGGTTTCTCTTTCCATCGGAATCATTTAACATGGCTCGGGAGCACAATGGAGCTGTGATTTTATTTGAAGCCGCCAGCCTGCAGGAAACAGAAGGTCTCCGAATAAAAGGGAGGCTCTTGTTACAACTTCCCTCTTATTTACTGTTCCCAGTAGCAGAGAAGTAAAAGGACAATGAATGCAATGGAGGATTAATCACGCGTAGCGCCGAAATAGAAACACGGAGCCTGCAAGTCCCGGAGATGGCTTGTGTCCAGGGCGTACAGAAACCTTACGGCACTGAGACGTCTTGGCTTTAACAAGAACGGGCAAAAGGCGGAGGAGACTCGGCAGGCGGTTTTCCAAAGGCAAACACGCCACATGTGAATTTTACATGGGCTTTTCCCTGCCTGTTCAGCGCTCTCAAAACTCGCGTTCGGGTGGATATCCCCAGTGCTTAATCATTGACCCATGACTTTTGCAGAGGAAACTCCATTTTTTCCCCCCATTTTTCTGCATTAATTTTAAAACAAAAAAATTTCAGGACAACTCCACCATTCCGCGGAAGATTTTTAAAAAGAGAACCTACTGTGCCGCTCGGTGTGTAGTTTTGCTCCCAAAAGGGGTTGTGGGCATTAAGCTCGTGCCCTTTTTCTCTTGCTTTTGGGTTTGGTATCCAAGCAGCAACAGATTACTAATAATTTTCCTTATTTATTTTAATTCTTTTTAATTAGACATTTACCCATATTTGATTTCCAGCTGTAGATTCAGAGTATTCACACCAGCCTTTGCAAAACTGCGGAGCACCTCAAATTAATTGGTAATAAATTAACCTCGGGAGAAGCCGGAGCAGAGCCGTGGCTCCAAGCAGGCTGTTTGTGTGAGGCGGATTATGTGAAGGTCTTCGATGAAGCAAAATGTAGGAAAGAAATGCGAAAACAGGGTGTGTAACACAATTCTCGTCGCCTGAAATGTCTTTGATAAAAAGTTAGTTTGTGTATCTGAGTATCTGTGCCCGCCACGTGACTATGAACGATTTTTCCAGCCTTTGGATGTGAGGATTGAGGCGAAGTGGGGAAGATCATTGTAAAACCCATGGGGAAGTTGCTCCCGATCCTTATTCAAAACTCTAAACTGTTCCTTTTACAGTTCTCTTTAGAAAACATGCATGAAAAAATTAATGGAAATTTATTTGGGCCACCTGCAGTAATAAAATTGAAGTGACCTAAGACTGAAAATACCATGGTAGGCCTGTAAGTGAATATAAAAAGTGATATAATTAAGGTAAAAACCAATCCCAACCAATGTGTGTTAGTCCAAGATTTGGAGGATTATATGAATAAAGTCTAGATAGCCAAAACTGGGGTGCCACTTAACTAATCCCTGCTGTAACCCCCTTCCCGAGCCTTTGCTGGGCCTCAGGACCCCGGAGCAGCCGTGCTCTGGTGGCAGCTGCCCTGCCGGAGCCCTGCTGGGACCCTGCTGGAGCCTTCTCCTGACCTTGTCTTCTCCTGGCCTTGCCTTCTCCTGGCCGTGTTTTCTCCTGGCTTTGCCTCCTCTTTGCCCGCCCGGGGCTTTTCACAGCTTGCATGGCTGGACTCCTTTCGCTTTCTCTTTCTGCTCCGCAGGGTTGCAACAACCTCCGTCGATTATTTACACTGTTTGCATGGAAATCATTAAAAAAATATATAGTATTTTTAATATTAGAACGTATATATTTTTAATACTACTTCTAAAGCCATGCTGGTGCTGCATTAAATTAGTTGGTGGTATCCTTCGAAACGCCCTTTTCCAAATACTTTTTAAGAGGGGAAAGAAGGTGACACATTAACATCTCCGCTGCAGCTCCCATGTTCAAACGTGGCACAGGCGACACCAGCCCGTGCCAGCTGGCTGTCCTCCGCCGGGAGGAGAGGGGTGACCCCGCAGGTCCCTCTGCCTCGAGCCCCCGGAGCTCCCAGCCTCCAGGTGACCCATCTCCAGAAGCTCCATTTGCCAGTGATTCCCCAGTGAGGAAGAAGAAGTAGTGGGGAAGAGCTGCCTGGTGTTCCTGGTCATGGTATGAGTGCTTCCCAGATGGGTCCTTTATTGGTTACCTTTGATTTTAATTATTTAGGGCAATTAGCAGTAGAGAGCTCCCGAGCAACCCAAATTTGGACAGCCTTTGGAGATCCAGATAACAGAACTTGGTAAGAGACTGGGTTTTTTTCTCCTTCGACCCGCTACAGCAGACATTGGAGGATCTCAAGTCAGGATGGGGGTTCAGAGCTCTGTCCTGCTGGGTCCCCTCTCTGGCTGAGTGGGGGAGACTGGTCCTGTCCCAGCGTTATCCCATGAGGATGCAGGCGCTCATGTCCCCAGGAGGTTCACGGGAGCTGTGCAGCACCGGCCAGCATCCTCTCAACGCGGGGTGGTGGAAAGGATGTTTTTCCCAAAAGCTGCAGTTCCTCGGGGCGGTTCAATACTTAGGGTGACTGAATAGTTCATCTCTATAAACATCAACAGCCTCCGCTCCTTCAAGAAGACTTACAGCCCAGAAAAATTATTTTCGTCGTGTGCCGGTGAATCACTGCGTTCAGGAGAAGCCGGGATTGTGATGGAGCCAAATGGAAGCGGCTGCTCTGGGGCCGGGAGGGGCAAAACGTTACCTGAACCAGTGGCACTGCCAGGGGGGAATTGGAGTGGGGAATAAAGACTGCGTGGAGGTTTTGCACTAAATGCATGATGGAAGCCCCTCGGTTTTATATTTAATCGCTGTAATCGAGCTGCCAGATTTAATATATTCCCCCTCCAGGGGCTGATGGAAACTGGAGGCATGTTCGTGGTGCTGGATACCGAGGGAATGGCAAAGAGACATCCACAAGAGGCGACCTGGCCCCTGGGTCTTGGCCCCTCACATCCCTGCCCAGCCCCACGGCCCCATTGTCCCTGTGGGTGGCAGGTGGGGATGGGACTCTAGGCATCCATGAGGCTCCTTTAGGAAACCCAGGACACACCGCCTGCCCGCCCACTGCTCATCCCAGCGTTCCCATTTCGTGGCAGATTTGTCGCATCCCACAGCTGGGAAATGCTGCTGGGTCCTATGAGTCTGGACCTCCAGGACAGACATCCCAGCGCTTTTGCAGGCATTTTCCCTGGGGCTGCTTGAATTCAGGAGGCTCTGGAGATGTTAAATGAGCTCTTAATATAACTGAAATACTTCCGTAAAATGCTAATAAAGAAAGTGTGCTGGCTTTTTTTTCCCTCTTCCCCTCCAGCTTTCTAGTTTCAGCACACTGCTAGCAGAAACTCAACGGATCTTCATGATAAAAAGATTCCCAAAGACTTTGCCTGCTTTTGGATTCGGTCATGACTGCTTCAGCAAGTCACCTGGAGGTTCATATAATCATCATAACACAATATATTTTTTAAAAAAATAGATAATATCTTGTTTGGGGTCCTGCCCCTGCTGGATCTCTCACAGGCTTTAGTCTCTCTGCTGAGGCTGCTGGATGCAGGACCCCCCGCAGCCAGGAGCCTTAAGTCTCACCCCTCAAAATCAAGGGGAATTTCTAGAAGGGAAGGTGTGTGCTCGGTGTCTCGCCCAGCCAGGACGAGGAGGAGCGTGGGGAGAGGGGCGCAGGTCACTGTCCCCATCCCAGGCGCCCCCGGTTCCCACATCTGCCTCCTCCGGTGTCTGCTGGGATGCGGTGAGTAACACGAGCTGCGCGCGGTGACGACTCCCCGGCATTCCGGGTGTTTGATCCGAGGAAATCGCCAGTGAGCCAGGAAATGTCAAGATTACATCACGGGCAGAATTTTTTTTTAAAGCCCTGGAAAAGAGCTTGTTAAAGCCCGTTTCTCTGCAGCGTGATCCCAGCTGCTTTCGTTTTTGCTTCGCGTTTCAACTTTACGGGAACAGGCAGGCAAATCCTCCCCCCAGATATCGCTTTACTTTTCTCTCCCTTTGATTTATGGTGCTTTTGCTCGCCACAGCCCCGGCACCGCTGGGGCTGGAGGAGCGTGTCCCCGCTTTGCCGGGCCCCTCCTGGCGGGAAGCTGGGTGGGATGCCCATGGGGCACATCCCGTGGCCGCTGCATCCCAAAGCCCCCGGCAGAGTGCAGGCACTGGGGCTGTGGGGATGCTGGCTGGAGAACGGAAAGGATGGAGGGGACGTGGGATCTGAGCCACCAGCTCTTTCCCTGCGTATTTCGCTCGTGTTCTGGGTGGGCGCCCCGGGCAGCTCCAAGGAGGTACCAACACTTCATAGCAAAACTGCACCTCGTTATTCCACTCATTTTGCAATGCCATTAAGGAGCATCCAGCAGAGTATGTGACCCACACATGTTTAATTTCTTTTACAGTCTCTGTTTTGATATATGCTGGATGTGTTTTTATAAAACGAAGATTTATTGGAACCTGGAATTTTACGGTTTTAAGGTTCAATTGAGTCCAGATTGTGAGTTTCTCCTTTTGGAAGAGGAGAAGAAGGTTTAAAAGAGCCCGAAGAAGCGTGTTCCGCCTGTGGCACTCGTGAAACTCTAGGCCAAGGCTGACACCTTTTCGCTTAACTTCTCCTACGATGTCAAAGCAAAAATTTACCATCGAATATTATGCCTTCCATATGCGATGCCCTGCTGTAGATACAGATCACGGCCGTTGTGTTGGGCTTCTTTCTTTTAAGTTATTAACTGTGCCATGAGAAGGGCAGGACTTGGTGCAGGATCCAAGGAGGAACAGCAAGTCAGCACAAACCCAAACCATGTATAATTAATGCTAATGTGTCTTCACTTACGAACGTGCGCTTGCGCTCTCGATTTTTCTTGTAAAAGCAGAGCGAAGCCTTTGCTGCCTACAACGCTCAGAAAAGCAGCGTATTTTTAAACTGCTTTTAGAGCTGCAGGAGCGTCTATTAAACACATTCCATGTATTTATATAACATTAAGCACACACCAAAGCATTTTCTTGAACGCTAAACATAGCTCAGTAAAGGAAAACATGGGTTCAGAAGAAAACTCAGCTTCTGTTTTATACCAGAGCAAACCTGAAGTTTGGTCTGGGGAATCTGCTCAGAGAGGTGGGAGATGCCCCATCCCTGGAAACATTCAAGGTCAGGTTGGACGGGGCTCTGAGCAACATCATCCAGTGGAAGGTGTCCCTGCTCGTTGCAAGGAGGTTGGGCTAGATGAGCTTTGAAGGTCCCTTCCAACCCAAACCATTCCATGATTCTATGAAGAAGCTCCGTTGCCTCTCGGAAAGTCATTTTGCCTGTGCATCAGGGCAGGGGATCCTTGTGCCGTGGGGTTTGAGTGCCAGAAGGCTTCGTGGGCGCCCGCTCAGTGGACTGCAGAAGCCGAAGTCTTCATCAGCCACAAGCAACACGGCAAGAAAATAATGAAATGCTGTTTTTCTGCTTCGCTACCTGTGTCAAATGGCCTCGAGTAATCTGGTAGGAAACAGCCAGCATCCAAGGAAGCAGAGCCGAAGTCCAGCTCTCCGGTTACCACAACATAAGTAAACAAACAAGTTTATCACAAGCGATGAGGGCATCGTGCCAGTTTCGGTTAAAATAATAATAAAAAAGAAAAACAAACCCAACCCCCCCCCCCAACAAATTATTACAGCACGAGGAAAGTCCTGAATGAAAATGATTGTTCGTGCGCACACCAGAAATATATCTTGTCATAAACTCAGGCCTCCACATCTGCTTCACCACCAGAGGATTCTTTATAAACAGCCTCTTTAATTTTATCTAACAGCCTGTTCGCAGACATGCAGTCCAAAAATACATCTCCTTTTCCTCCTCGCTCTATCCTGAGCTTGGCAGGGCACCAAACATGAGGTTCAGCTCCTAGTTCAAAAAAGCCCTTCTTTAAGCATTGACTCCGAGCTTGATTTAATAAAAACTCTGTCCGGCTTCCTCCGGGGAGCTCTAATGGGATGCAGAGCCCCGCGCCTCTCGGGGGCTGCTCCAGACCTGCTCCGCGTCGGGCAGAAAGATCGTTTCGTGGTGAAGAGCAATTACCGCCTGACAGAGTTGAGGAACAGGCTGGAGGTTTCCAGAGTGTCTTCTCCCGGGGGTTTGCCATCCTCTAAACAGAGCGGGCAGCGCGTGAAAAGAGGAGCAGAAGATGCAGCGATGGATGCCCTGGTGCTGCCGGCACCCGGGACTCCCTCACGCCAGCCCTGCCTTCCCCAGGGAAACAGCGGGAAAAGCATCAAAGCCCCTAAACCAGCTTCCAGTCCCCAGGTGCCTGGACAGAAGATGCCTCCGCCATGTCCCCAGCGTGCTACTGCACCTCCCAGCGCTTGCTGGTGCTCAAGAAGGAAAGACCGTGCGTTTTCCAAAAGAGAGGGGTGTTACAGTGGGGCTTGTCCCCAGAAGGTCCCCCCGACACCTGCGGTGGGTCAACCGTCTGCGCCTCCTGATGCCGATGTTTCCAAGCTCAACATTGATTTTCTGGTTGCTGTTTGCCTGGGAAAGTTGGAAGGGACATTGGCTGCCTTTTAAAGCCAGGGCAAAAATGTGTGATGTCACCCTAGAAGATGAAGTACCTTCCTGCTGCGAGGGCTGTGACAATTTAGGGGTCCAAACTTCCAAAGAAATTACTGCAAGAAGCACCGCGCAACGTCGCGTGCACCGCAATGCAGGATTTAGTGCTGATTAGTTGGATGATTGAAAACATTTAACAATTAGCCCATTTGACAAACTAAGGAGCAGATTTTAGGCCTTGAAGCTTGCAGTGATAAATATTAATGGCTTAGCGCATCTTGATGTCCAGTGGAAAAGGATGTTTAAGAGTTTTTCCTTATGCTTCCGTTTATTTAAATTACTTAGAAGCTAAACCAGCAGCAAACATAACCAGTGCTGCTGGGAGAGGGGGTTAATAATAAGCAGATTTTATTTAGCATTGCAGCAAAGGATTAAATGGAGTAAAATAAAGGAGGGGGGGGAGGTTTTTGAGTGGCCAGTGAGGTAGATCCCATTGCCAAGATGAGGAGGAGAATCAGCGGAAATCCCCCGGCACCCATCCAGTCACTTGGTCATGGAAATGGAGGCAAATTGACAGCGCAGGTGAGAACGAAAGGGAACGGCTGCTTTTGGCGAAGGATGCTGCAGGTCCGTGGTGATGGAGGGACTCCCCTGGCTGGTGCGGAGGATGCTGGTGGCACCTTGGGGTTTGCCATCACCTCTCGTGAGGAATTTTCCAACTGGTCCATGTGGTTGTGCCAGGGCAGCTCAGAGCCCTGTGCTGCTCCGCTGTCGGTCCCCCCAACAGCACTTGTCCCCTGGGGTAGGGAGGGAATGGGGGTTTGCTGGAGGGGACCCCGAAACCTGCAGCATCCCTGGGGCATCTCCCCTCCAGTCAGGTACTGAATTTCACTTTACAAGGAGCGCTGGGGTTCATTTGATGATGCCTTATGGGTCCAGGCTTGGATGACACCATCCCGCTGAATTTTGGTTGAGTATTTAGGAGAAACAAATTGAAGGCAGTTGACTGAAAGGGAGAAGCAGGTTCAGCTGACATGCTGCCCGGCTGTGAGCCCCAGCACACTGATCCTGCCTTTAACATACTACAACGGGAATGGAATTCAGTTGTAAATTAGATGCCGTATATTGGAAACCTTGCCATTTTGTAAATGACATTTCAGAAGGTATGTTATTTATAGGAGCATCCACTCATTAGGTGTGTCAAAATGCTGATGGCGCCTGTGCATGCTCTGCAGGAGTTACTGACATAACGAAATTTCCTATTTCCCTAGCACAGGTTCAGATAACCCCAGCCAGGGGGTACACATGCGTCTTCCTGACATCTCTTTTTTTTGTCCGGTCCTGTGGGGTGAAATGGAAAAGCCACCTTTGGGCGAAGAGGCCCAGATGGATATGGAGGGCAGGGGAGTGGGATGCGGGGGAGTGCAGGCACCGCTGCCCAGGTGGTGGATCCACCGTATTTGGGGAGTTCCCAATGTTGGCTAGATTAAGCCCTGGAAAACCCCATGCCCCTCCTAAGTCCTTTCAGCCTCTGTTACTCCACCTGGAGCTTGCGGGGCAGCGACAATCTGGCTCCGAGCATCCCAGTGCTCCACATACGGGTTGCCTGTTACAACCCTCTCAGGCAGAGATGCTAAAAGCCTTCTCCCAGCAAAGCCTGGAGGAGCTGGTGGAAAATAGCAGCTTGTGGGCAACCTAAGGAAACATGGCCGTAACAGCAGCAAAAGTGGAGGAAGGGAGACGCAGCCTCAGATGAAGCTGAGACAATAAACGGAGAAATAACAGTCCTGAGACGTCCATAGGTTTCCTGGATTCATTTCCCTCCTTTCCCAATCATTTTGCTGAGCACTACAGGATTCAAGCCATTATTATTTTAAGAAGTTCTTTGGCTTTTCTGCCTGCAAAAATAGTCATCACTTGTAAATTGAAGGCACCGCTGTCTTATCTGGTCTGCAGCCAGAGGGGCTGGAAGCAATAGAAGAAGTGTGAACTTTCTCCTTCATCTCAGAGACCATTAACTTCAAAGCCCAGCCGTAAACTTTCAGATGTAATGACTATTTGTCCAAAGGAGAAACACATCAGCTTGATCAATGGATGAAAGGTATAAAACACAGGGGTTACATTTGCTAAACACTTGTGAAAAATACGTGGTTATACTTGGGGGGGTGTGAGTGTGTGTGGAAATTATTACTGAATTATTTGGTCTCCTCTCCGTTTGGGGAGGGAGGCCCTGAAGGCAGGGCTGTCACGGGTTGTTGTGGGTCCAACATCAAGTGGTTTCTGTCCCTGAGAAGGGACAGAAGCCATGACAGAGCATGCCCCACCGTGCCTTCGGGTGCTGACCTTCGTCACCGCGCGGGGACTTGCGGCTGTGTTGGCAGCCGCACCACTCCGATGCTCTTCCCAATAAACTGTGGGAGAAAACATCTCTCCTTTCAGCTGCTCAGGCACAGCGTGTAGGACCACCAGCGCTTTCTCCTGTGTCCTTGCTCCAGCTGTGCGAGCACCGACTGGAGGAACCCCCCCCGGGAGCAGCCACCTCAGCCCCTGAGCACTGCTGAGCTCCAGGGCACGGGGTCCCCAGGGGACAAGCCCAGCCAGCCCAGCAGCACCAGCACAGCTGGGCAGATGTGCTCAGAGATTTCAGACAACTCTGGTCAGACTCCCCACAGCTTTCCTTTTTTATTATTTTTATTTTTTAACATGCTTTCCATTTTTCTGTTCAAAATTCCCTGGAAAAAGACAGTAAGGATGTCTTTTTTTTTTTTTTTTCCCATGGCTCGCGTATGAGGAATCGGGAGGGAATAAAGCTTGTATTATGTGACTTTTTCCCCCGGGGTAACTATTGCAGGTACCCTTCCTGAGAGCATCCCTTCTCCCCTCAGCCGTTCGGGCTTGCATGGGGAGCCCAGACCCCGTCCTCCTCCTGGGCGGTGGGTGCACAGTCCTTGTGCACAGCACACAGCCCTTGGGGAGAGCACTTTGTAGGATTTATCAACTATTTGGTGAACGTGTGTTTTAAAAGAAGTAATTGTGAGGACTTGCCGCTAAGCTCCTGCTTGCTGTGGCTCTGGGGCCGGGGGATGCGGTCCAGACCTGTGTGGTTCCTGCCTGAGGATGGAGAGGAGGAAGTGCTGGAGTATGAAGAGAGATTTTGAAAGCTCCGTAACATCTTCTGCCAACATCTTTTTTGAATCAACCTTGTGTGAACAAGTGAAAGACTGTGAGACCCATGTAGTCCTTGCGGGAGAGCCAGCCTCACTAGGGGCAGTTCTCTGTGGGATGGGGGATGGAGGGCCACTGCTGCCAGGGAAAGGAGATGTCAGTGATGGGGCTGCCGGCAGCTCCATGGACTTCACCAGCACCTCGCTTTCCCTCCGCCCTGTGCTGGCCTGTCCCCTCATCCCTCTGCCAGGCATTGAAATACCTCTACAAGGAACCAAGGAGCAAAACTGAGCCTTCCTCATTCACCATACATGCTTAGGTCCCTAGATCCCTGACCTCAAAGAAAATCTTGGGCAAAAAGGCAAGAAGCAAAGGCAGAAACTCCTCTCCTTACACCAGTTTGCACCTCCCAAACCATGATGTGAGGGGCCGTGGTCCGGCAGCAGGACCAGGAGCCAGCCGGGCAGACAGGGGAGGCTGCGCTGCCCCGACGCAGCACCCGGCAGGGGGATGGCAGTGGCATACCCCAGGGTGATGGCAGAAAGCAAACGAAATGGGTAATCATATGGAAAATATAGCAAATTTAACGTCCTGCTCCTCAGTCTTCGGTGCACCCTCTTTGCTCCATTCAGTGTCATGGCCACAGGTGTCCTCTGCAGGGGGCATTTTTGGAGTGGATGGAGCTGGTGGGGTGCACTGGGGTCTCTCACCACACAGGTGGAGTTGGGAAGAGACGGCGCCTCAGCTGGAGCAGACTATTCCTGCCCTTGGACATGCACTGACCTCCAGGAGGTGAGTTACCAGGTGGCCTCCTCCAGACCATCCCCGTTGTTGTCCCAGAGTTCCTCCCAGCACTCTAGGGAACAACCTGCGGGATGGCCATGAAGGGCTGGAGCTGGGGGTGGCAGGGGGGGTTGAGGTGACATACTGAAAACATAAAGCACAACTGCCTGCTGAATCCATCTGGTGACCCTCGTCCTCATGGCACAACACCTTCTGCCCACCCCCGCTGTGGTCCCAGTGGAGACCCCAGGGACAAGCACAGCTAATGGCGGGTAGTGGTGGGGCAAGAGGAGCAGGGGGGAGGGCAGATAAGTTATTTATTTTGAGATGCAGATGGCTTTACCCAGCTAAAACCAGTGCAATGCCAGCAGGTCCCATATTCAGAAGATCCCAGGAGCACAGGGCTCAGCTTCACCTGTAACGCCGCTGTTTGAGGGAAGGCAGCTGCTGCTTGTCTCCTCTCCCCGCTTTTATAGGGGGGAACCTGTGCCTGTGCTTTGTGTGTGTGTTGTGTATTTAAGTCTGGTTGTTGCCAAGGGATCTACCGGAGCAATCCCCTTCCCGTGCCTGGAATCCCATTTTCCACCTCGGCTGGATCGGGTCCTGGGCTTCAAAGCACATGGGGATCAGTGACCTGGTTTATTACACGGTTATAAAGCAATGGCCCTTCTCTGTTTCTGTATAAATAATAAATAGTAGTTATATTTGTAAATGGAGACCTGGCAGGCACTTTGAGCACGAGATGTGAGATTTACTCTGAAAAAGGAAGAAGAAAACCAAGAGCTCTGACAGCTTTTGACTGGGCTGTGCAGCTGCGCTGAAAAAGGTGCCCTGAGGATCAAAGGGAACCCGCTCCCGTTCTCCCCAGGTGCCGCCACGCTTCGCCTGTTACGCCAGATATTAGTTATCAGGCAGCAATGCCACGAACAGCACAAATGTGCACTTTGCTCTTCGGATACTCTGAAAGCCAGAAGGATGCCAGATTAGATTTAGGGAAGCGCATATGGATGCGTTGCCTTCTCTGGCCTTGGGCTGTTCCTTCAAATCCTCCGCTGCTCTGGAGGAAGACAGAGAGCACGGCTGTGGACAATCACAGCTGTAGAAGTGTAATTGCAGTTGCTGTCTGAGAGCTGCTTAGGGCTTCTGATAATCCTTGAGACCTGCAGCGAGTGACTACGGTACAAATGGAGAGAATTTGGGGGCAGGGACACAGTATACGAACAGCTCTGCAGGAGCACTGAAAAAACCCCACCTCTGACCTTTGGGTGGTTACCTTTCACCGAAGGAAAAGATGCTCTGAGGCACAGGCACAAGTTCAGATCTCCCCACGCTGGGATTTCAGGCTCTTGGAAAGCATCTCTGAGGCAAAGCCCTGTGCCATGGCTTACCCCGAAGGCTGAGATGCCACCACAGCTCAGCTCTCAGCCCAGCCACTGCCCAGACCTACTCCACCTGCCTGCTGAGGGAGAATCCCACCAGTTCACTGCCTGTGTTCAAAGGGGTGCTCAGCTTCTGGGCAGGTGACAGCAGTGAAGCCTCATGTGGGTGTCGGGAACAACTGTGTTTCAGAAAAACCTCCCTCTAAACCCCCTACACTGCGTAACAGATGGTACATCTGTTTCTGTTTCCAGTATGATCTCACTAATCACTTTTAAAGAATCTAGCATTCAGGGTTAATCATCATGAGCTGAATTACTGTAAAGGTTCCTACAGCAACAGAAAAATCCCATGCAGCTCCCTTTCCCCAAGTTATCCTTTTGGATAGCGGGGTTTATCCTCTGCCTGAATTCTGCCCAAAGCCCCGTGATCCCTGCAAAGCCAGGGCCTCTCTCTGGAGAGCTTCTGCCTCTTCTGAGTCCTTGTCCATTCAACAAGGCAGATCTGCCAATACTTGATTTTTCTGTTCAGTAGTCTAGCTAAAATCTCAAAAAAAAATGATATAGGTCAACCCCAAAACCTGCACAGGGATGGAAGGTTGGATTCCAAGGAGACCTTGCCTTCAGACGCAAGGCTTATCTTAGGAAGCTATTGTCTACTATAGTCCACTGCCTAGGACATAGGCTCGAAGCACATAAGATGCTCAAAACCCTTCTGTTTCTCATGCAGTAAAAAGGTTTAAAAAAAGGTTTCCTAGAAGCAGGATCACACCTGGCGTGCCAAGCAGGGCCGAAGGCATGTTGGGGCTGGAGCACGGCAAGGCGGGAGGCTGGCTCAGCTTGGCTGTGTCTGCGCCACTCAATAAAAACAGGCCAGGGCAGAGTGGCACTGCTGGGCTCACAGGCACCGTGCCTGGAGCTTGCTCCCTGAGGAGAAAATGTGTCTTGGAAACAGCAAGTAGATGGAGTGATCCAAACCCGGGCCTCAGAGTTCAGCAGGGAATGAGCAGCAGTACGGGGCTGGAGTCCATCCCCTCTTTGCTGGCAATGTAGACATGCCCATCAGATGTGCTTATGCTGTCAGAAGCAACTCACAGCTGACTCGTGGATCCTCATCCTTGATGGTCGCCATCACGTCGGTTAGCACGTGCTTACGCTCTGCTCTCGGACAAGCAGCTCCCTCCAGCCATCAAGCAGCACTGCTCTGGCCATAGCTACTCCTGGGTCAGCTTTCAAGAGCGGCACGGGCAAGCTCTGTCTCTCTTCCCTCCTGATGCTCCTCCGGCACGGCCCCACCAGCCTGTTCATCCTCTGGTTCTTCTGAATATTCTCATGCCTCAGCCCAGGGCATGCAACATACCCCGACTGCTTTACACTGTGGAAACCCAACGCTGATGAGCTACAGCATTGTCTTCATTATCTTGGGCATTTTGAGCTTGGATTTTAAAAAAAACACCCTACAAAAATACTAGTTCTCTGTTAGATCCATAAGCAAAACACAAAGGGCCAAGCTGAACTAGAGTCAAGTGCCATGTCACGCAGCCAAGGCCAACCTACTTTACATGGGCCGGCCCTGAGCAGTGTGGACACAACCACCCTCAACCACGACCTCCTGGCTCCCAGGCCAATAAACAACGTAAATAATTTATACAGCATTATACCCCAAGCAGGAGGATTAGGAGACCCAGTTGCAGGCTGTCCTACAGCCTGTGGTTTGGCCACGGTCTTAGGATGTAGCACATCAGTTAAATCCTCGCTCTGCTTGAGGCAGAGAGGGTGTTCAAACCTCTCTTCCCAGTGTGATTTGTTTGGGCTTTTTGGTGAGATCAGCTTCAAAAACAGTCAAAACACTTCTTTTCAGAAATATCAAAGCAAGCCATTTTGATTTTTCTAATTTTATGGGTTAAATCTGTGAATGGATTGAACATCCATTGCCAGATAGTTTTCGTGAAACAGAAACTGCATTTTTCAGTGAATAAACTGTTCTTCAGAAATCATTGGCTCGGCTTGGACCCCCCCACTGCCACGGGAGAGAGCAGGGATGTTGTAGGAAATGCTCAGTGTACGGATCCCCTCTGCTCTGTCTCTAATGTAGCCACCAGCTGATCTCACCTTCTGCCGGCTCTTCTGCTTGGAGACACCAAGGATCTTTGGTAGTCTCCATCTCTCGCTGTGGGCAGCGTCTTCCTCCGCTGCATCTCTCCCACTGCCGCCAGAATGGCCATGTAAAGATTTGGCTACCGAACTTAATTTCCCTGTACTTTTAATTTTAGCTACTACCAACCATCCGCGTTTATATGTCTTTGCTTTCAGGACACAAATCTTTATGATCCCATCAGATTATACCATGTATTGTCTGTTATATTTTAAGCACCTTCTTAGGGACAGGTTCAAACAGCAATGCTCATTTTTGTTTTCAGGACATGGCAATGGATCTCCACGTGGGCTTAGCTGAGAATGGCCACACGTTCTCTGGGGACACACTACTTGGCCACCTCCATCACTGTACGCACCAGCATCAGTCAGCAGAGTCCCACAAAGCCCAGCAGAGCCATTACAGCCCCTTAAAATGGCAGCCTTGGCACTTGTAGGGCAAGCACTGCCTGTAGGGGGTGAAAGCCATGCATTCAAGGTTGTGCTCCTTTTAAAGCTGATTTATTTTAACGGGAATTTCACCATGAGCACCTGGCAGCAGTAGCCAGCAGACATGTCAACGTCCACGCTCCGCTTTGGGATCTTCAAGAAGCCTCTGGGTCTTGCGGGGGACTTCTGGAGCCCTTTCAGGACCACCTAGGTGCTGCCCTGGCTGAGGATGCTGCAGCCTTCAATGGGGCCTGGCCGGCTCTTGCAGTGCCAGTGGCATCAAGAGCATGCACATAGATGAGGAAGTGCCTATGGGAGAACTTTATGGTGGGATCTCTCATACCTCTTCTGGGAAATCAGCATGACTGGGTGCCTCTCTGAAGTGCCCGTACAGGAATGCACAAGGCATGGGGAATAAACAGGAGACATTAGAGGTCTGTGTGCCATTGCAGGGCTACGATCTCACTGGAATCATGAGTCGTGGTGGAATAGCTCACTGCTAGGGATGCTGCCAGGAATGGATACAGGCTCTACATGAAGGACAGGCTGGGAAGCAAAGCGGGGAACTCCCTTGATTTGAGGGAACAGTGAGAATGCATCCAGCCTTGGATGGATGAGGAGCCAGCTGAGACCTTATGGCTCAGGAAAAGCAGGCAGACAAACATGGGTGACATTGTTGTGGATGTCTGAGGTAGACCACCTGATCAGGAAGAGGAGTGGGTGAGGCTTTCTTGAGGCAACTGGAGGAAGCCTCATGTTTGCAGGCTGGTGAGGACATGGGAGACTTCAGCCACCCCAGTATCTCCTGAAAAGGCTACACACCAAGGCACAAACTCTGATGATAACTTTTTGATGCAGGTGATTGAAGAGACAAGAAGGGAAGATGACATGCTGGACCTCAGAGTCACAAACAAGGAAGAAATGGTCAGGGATGTGAAAGCTGGGATGGCCTTGGATGCAATGACCATGAGACTGTGGAGTTCTGGATCCCAAGAGGAGGGAGCACAGCAAAAATCAGGACCACAACCCTGGATTTCAGGAGAGAGACCTTAACCTCTTCCAATTGCTGCTTGGAAGAATCCCATGGGATACAGTCCTGGCAAGAAGAAAGGTCCAGGGGAGCTGGTTGATTTCCAGGGACAACCTCCTTGCCAGTTCAAGAATAGCCTATGCCTAGATTTAGGACATCAAGCAAAAGCGGCAGGAGGCCTGCATAGATAAACTGGGATGTCCTCACAAAACTCAAACACAAAAAGTACGCAAGGGTGGAAGCAGAGTCAAGTAACCCTAAGAATAATATAAAGACACTCTTGGAGTGTGCAGGGGTGGGGTTAGGAAAGCCAAAGCCCACCTGGAGCTGAATCTGGTGAGGGACATGAAGATCAACAGGAAGGACTTTTACGGCTAGAAAATGTGGGCCAGCTGCTGGATGGGGAAGAGGTGACCTGGTCATACAGGACATGGAGCAGGCTTAGACAGTGAGGAAAAGGTGGTGATTGAGAGAAGTCATTATGTTCTCATGAAGGGGAGTCCATGCTTAACGAACTCGATAGCCTTCTATGACAAGATGACTGGCTTGCTGAATGAGGGAATTGCAGTGGTGATGTTTATCTCAACTTTAGCAAGACTTTTGACACTATCTCCCATGACATCTACATAAGCAAAATGACGAACTATGGGCTAGATATGTGGACAGTGAGGTGGCCAGGAAACTGGCAGAACTGACAGGCTCAAGGGATGGTGATCAGTGGCACAAAGTCCAGACGGAGGCCAAGAGCTGGAGTACCCTGAGGTCAATAATAGGTCCAATACTGTTTAACATCTTCATTAATGACCTGGATGATGGGAAAGACTGCACCTTCAGCAAGTTTGCAGAGGAGGAGGGAAGGAGGGATTGATGCACCGGTTGCCTGTGTCACCATTCAGGGGGACCTCAGCTGGCCGGAGAAATGGGATGACAGCGATATCATCAAGTTCAATGAATGGAAAAGTACCGCCCCTTGGAAGGAATAACTCCATGCACCAGTACACACTGGAAGCTGACTGGGCTGACCATCAGCTTTGCAGAGAGGACCTCGGGCTCCTGGCGGACAAGCTGAGTGTAAGCCAGCAATATGCCCTTGCAGTAAAGCAGGCCAACAGCCTTGACTGCATTAGGAAAAGTGTCACCAGCAGGTCAAGGGAGATGACCCTTCCCATTTGCTCAGCACTGTGAAGATGCATTTGGGGTGCTGTGTCCAGCTCTGGGGTCCCCAGTACAAGAGAGACACGAATGTACTAGACTGAGTCCCTCAAAGATGATTAAGTTATGGGGGCAACTGGCACATGAGGAAAGGCTCAGAGAGCTGGGATTGTTGATCCTCGAGAAAAGAAGGCTCAGGAAGGATCTTATCAGCGTGTTTAAAATACCCGATGTTGGGAGACAATAAAGAAGATGAAGCCAGGCTCTTCTCAGTGGTGCCCAGTGACATGAAAAGAGGCAACGAGCACAAACGTAAACTCTTTTTTACTGTGAAGGTGGTTGGACAACAGAAGAGGTTGCCCAGAGAGGTTATGAAGTCTCCATCCTTGGAGATTCTCAAAACCTGACTAGACACGGTCCTAGTCAACCTGTTTTGGCTGACCCTGCTTGAGCAGGGGGCTTGGCCTGAGCGATCTCCAGATGTCCCTTCCAACCTCAACCATGCTGTGTTCCTATGAGATTTATTTAAATCTCCAGCATTAAGCACAGTTATTTTCAAGTAGTCTACTAATTCTCACCTCAGCACAGGAAATTTAGATTTCAAGCCCAACAGCACATTGAACCTTTATCAAACCTGGGAGGCCAGAGTTTCAGGAGAGCTTTAACAACCTAACAAACGGAGAAAGTACAAAACGTGCCATGCAAGTGAGATGTTTCTACTGGAACAAACAAATGATCAAAAGTGTCTCCCCCCACCCCCCCCTCCTTTTTTTTTCAGGACAGAGTGGAGCTAAGTCAGTTCAATTCATATTTTTAGAGTCAATTTTGTAAAATGTCACAAGGAGTTACTTAGTGCCACCCAGTGTTGGCAGCTAGAAAAAGGAAGGTTAAATATGTTTGCAGCTGGGTGTAGCCTCTTGAAACAGGGAAAAAAATCCCTGCTCTTGCTTTCTGTACCAGGGGTGAGTAAATCTACAGAAGCTGTACAGCACCAAGGTCAAGCAGATGGGTGTCCTGCAGCCAAAAAGTGGCTTACCATCTTGTTAAAAAAAAATCTTCCACCTTTTATATTCCCTTTTCAAAGTAGGTAATCAGTTTGAGATGTAAATGGCCTTTGTTTTCCACATCTCACTCCTCTAGTCTGACATCAGTCTAGAGAGAAAATTGTGCTGGCATTTCTGGTTAGATGTTCCGGAATTTAGATGAGAAACAACTGTGTAAGAGGTGTTTCTTTCCTAGGATAAGTAGAGTACAGTTAAAACTTTACCTTTTCCCCCCTTTATCTCAGATGCTGCATATGACCTGCCCTTTCCTTGAAGCCTTTTAAATCCTCCAGGATCTAACATATACCAGACATGGAGATAAATACTCTCCCAGTTACAATCTTTGGATGACTGGGTAATAGCACTTACGCTTTGGCCCTTCAAAGGACTATATAAATCTGGTTAAATGTCATGGTCCCATTTAACAGACATGGGAAGTGGCGTCCTCCCCATCACAGTGGAGAGCTGGGTCCTGGCCAGGAGAGGCTGGAGGGGACACAGAGCCCAGAACCCAAATGGGAAAGAGGGGAAGGGGAAAGCAAGGCACTGAGATGCTTTGAACCCACCAGACGCAGTGGGGGTGAGGGCATCCAAAGGTTGTGGTTTCACCTGAGGTGGCCATGACAAAGAAATCCTCCTTCTAGCATTTTGGGCTCCTTTACATTGCCCCAAATTAGTCTCATTGCCCAGAGAAAAGAAGACAACAGCCATGTGAACGGTTCTCTGCCAGTCCTTTATTTCAACCCCTAGAAGACAGAGGGCCAAGGAGAAACCAACATGGGAGTTTATCTCAGATTGATACAACAAAAAAACAACAGCAAAGGGAAGGGTGGTCTCCCTCTGAAGCAACCTCACCTTCCTGAGGTGCCACCCTGGTTATCCCTGTTCCTGGCTGCGAGGGGTCCCTACTGGCATTTTTCACTTTTTTTTTCCTCCCACCCATGGAGCCATCTCCCAGTCACACAGCCGATCCCTTGGACTTATGCCTGCTGACAACAGGCTTCCTTTCTCACTTACCTTTCACCGAGCGCTGGGAAACGGGCCAGGCAGCGCGGCCGCAGGTCACGTGCTGAAAACTCCTCTTCTGGGGCCAACACACTCAGGGTGGTTTTTTCTTTTCTTGCCAGTCCTGCGAGGTTCCTGGAGGAGCTGGGAGCTGGGCCGACTCCGCTGGCTCCCATAAGAAGACCTCCATGGTCATTAATAACATCTGTATGTCTCACTAGGACCCCACATGTCCTAGGTGCTCTCCACAGCTATGAGATTCCCCGTCCTCCTCCTCCCACAGAGCTCACAGTTTAAAACCCAAGGCGGAAAATCACTAATTCTTGTGATGACTGCTCAGCCCGCGCCTCAGGAATTCATCAAAAAGAGAATTTTCCCAAAGAGGGGCCACAGGACACAGTGAGCACAGAAAGAGTTGGGTGGAGGAAGGAGACAAGACAGATACAGCATTCATGGAAAAAAAAAAATAAATATCCGTGTGCATGCCCCTGGTTACGAAGGTTTACAAAATAGGTTTACAGTCCCTGCTCCAGAGGTTTTACAGTCCCAGTGATCAGCATGAAATAGCAGGAAGGGGAAAGGCAGAAGCAGGAGACCTAGGAGTCCCTCTGTTACACACAGCGACTCTGCTCAGTTTGCAGGTCCGAGGCATTTTCAAGCCTATAAATAAACTGGGGACGTTAATGATGCCATTAATCTCCGTTGGCTGCCGTCCCAGCTATTTTCAGTGGCGAGGTTACCTTGCCTCTCCCAGCAAAAGTAGGTCTCGAGGGGAGGGTCGGGCAAGCGGTGGGGATCAGATGCTGCGTGCCCAGGGATGGGGTCCACCACCCTTGGGAGGTGGGAGGACACTGCCGTCATCCTTCGCAGTGCACCAGGAGGAGGTGTCCCGTGTGCCAGCCCTCCTGCCTCCTGGCCTGGAAGGAAACACACCAGAACAGTTGTCAGGTAATAAATGATGGGAAAAAGCAGAGTGCTGCCGGCTGCAGAGGGAAGCGCGTGATCGCTCCTGCCTGCAGCACCCCCCCCCTGGCCCCGGCGGAACCACCTTCTTCATCTCCTGTAAGGAGGTACTCCTGATGGAGACCCTCCACTCCCCCGGAAGCCGTGAGAGCCTGCTCCCCCACCTCTGCCTTTCCAAAGACAGAAAGCGGCAGGGCTCGGAGCCACAGGAGAGGGGGGAGCCCAGGAGAGGACAGGCCAGGGGGTCACAGCACACTAGCACAGGGCAGGGACTGGTGGGGTGCGGGTCCCTGAGGAGATCAAGGTCTGTCCTGAGAGAGCTTCTTGCTCATCACACGCATCAATAGTCAGTGCTTCCCTCATAGACAGAGAGAGAGAAGAGGTCCCTATGATTCCTTTCCACCCAGGGGAAGCAGGAATGTCATAAACTCAGACAGTAAAAGGTGCTTTTCCTCCTTCCCACAAACACCAGAATGGAAAAAAAGAAAAAAGAAAAAGGAGGTGGATGCATGGTGCTCTTCCATTGTTGCACGAAGCCAATCTCAGGTAGGTCAATACATAGAACACCCCAACACATCCTTGCCTCGTCATATACAGTATGCCACCAGAAAAGCTCTGTCTCTGCCCTTCACGAAGGTCTCACTATGGGATCCTGTGAGGAGAGCAATCCCAGGGTCACTTCTGCCAGGGAGAAGGGCAGCCCAACATCTGCCCTCAGTGCTCACGCTGCACCCAGAGCTGGTTTGGCTGCAGAGGCATGGTCCTGAGGGTCATCTTACAAGTGTACCATGCTTTTGTTTATTTTATTACTTCTGTTACAATATGCCAAGAAAAATTATACCCAACAGAAAATGAAGTTCACGCTTATTGGAAATAGGTGCCTTCGAAAACCAAGTCTACACACTGCATTCCTTTGACCTGCCTGCTCAGATATCCAAGATGGTCAGACACCACCACATGCAGTTAGAGAAATGAATGTTCCTATACCACCAGATAATAATGCTGGACAACATTTTCTTTCATCTTCTGCAACGAGCTCAAGAAGTTGAGACACTTGCTAAGTAATATCACAAAAGAGTTGTTCACACTCTGGTCCCAGGTGACCTTTGGCTATTGCAGCTATTAGGACTTACTCTCCTGAAGCATTCAGTGACGTAGGACTCAGTTTCCTTATCTCCCCAGAAAGCACCCACTGACTTCTGTTCTTTGTGTTGCTTAGTGTTGCTTCCCAAATTCTTAATACCTATAATGGTCTGGATGCCATTTCCTTATAACATATCAACTTGGAAAAGTTAAGAGAGATTTGGATGTTTTTCTTACCTTAACAATGACATTTTGGGGCCAATGCCAGCAATTTCTCTGTGGAAGATCCAGCCCTCTTGACCTGGCTTGGAGGTCACAAACAACACGACCCGTTCTTCAGGAACTGGTATGAAATGCATTTCATTTACTTGGGGTTTGCCTCAATTATGTCCACTGGACTATCTGAAAGCACCGTTAATGCTACAGCTTCCGTGCTGCAACTGATGTCTACCCTCTTTTAGGGGTCATGCAGAACTTGACCCTTTAAAGGTCTCTGGAGGCCTGGGCAGCACGTGCATGCCATAAGGATGCAAAGTTTGGTGCTGTGTACAGCCACTGTGCCAATCGGAGACATAACTGGGTCCTGCATTGTGCTTTGGGTCTGTGAAGGGGAGCTATGGATTCACATGCTGATGGCAAGATCTCAGACACCAACCCTGCTATGCAATAGAGAAGTTTATTTCACACCTTAATGAGCCTACATACCATTAAGCCATTTTTGTAATGCTTTCGCAAAGGCTCCTTTCTGGTCCCCACTGTGTGCAACTGGCACTTTTGGGGGGCCCGTCAGCCCCACTGCTCACCAGGATGATGCTCTTTTGGATGTGCTGATGCAGCAGGGAACAGGCACTGCCACAATTCTTTGGCTCCACGGAAGTGTCTAGGCATTAGTTGAATCTCCAGCAGCTTTGGTAGACTTTGTGCATTTATTATTAACTCTGCAGGCTTTGCTAGGTGGTGGCCAGGATGGGAATTTTCTTTACCAATCAGTTTGTGTTATCTTTATCAGTTGGGTTTGCTTGCCACGCATTACTTTGTCACATTCAGAGATACAGCCACCTAAATCCTATTGGTATAAACTGGAGCAACATCCATCTCATTAGGGAAGTGGAGGAAAAAAAGCCCCTCAAAATCCCAGTTTTACTCCTGGTATTCTGTGTCTGGAGAAACAGCATGTCTGATAAGAAACCAGCTTGCAATTGCAATCTGGCACAAGACACACAGAGATACTCCAGACAGACTTAACATTCACCTTGACGAAGTGATAAACTCATCAAGCAAAGGAAGTCGTTGTGTCCAGAGTGGTGATGGAAGGTAACTAATACTCTCCATCTGCAGCATCAGGCAATTAAGGATTTAAAATATTACAAGAGAGGATAACTGAAATGTTAGAGAAGAAAACATATATAGAGAAGTGGAGACATTAGAAACATGTAAGGGCCAGAGAAATAGAAAAGAAATGCCAGAAATGTTTCACATTGGCCCCAAATGAGTAACAGCCTCAAATGAAGTGGTTAAGGTTTGTTGCATATGGTAAAAATACAGGTTAAGCCAAGCGAATGGTCTCAGGCTAGTAGCACAGAAGAAATTATCTCCCTGGAGCAAAAAAAGGCATCTGTTTATTTATCTCGGTTACGGAAATGTCCTTGTCGGATGTTAGCAGTGCTGAGCTCTCTCTGGGCAGGTCACTTACCTCCTCCCCGCTCCAGAGGAGCCTCGTAAAACACCCCCCCACAGTATAAGATGTATCTGCCCGTCCTGAGCAGTCATCCCTGTGCTTCCCAGGAGGGCTGAGCTCTGCGAACAGTCTCAAAAAGCACAGCCCTCCTTATGCCTGGAAAATCCTGCCACACAAAACCACGTCTGCTAGTAGCAGCAACAGTGGAAGAGACCCCCTGAAGCCCACCCTGCACAGAATCACTCTGCAGGGACAGGGTTACAGACAAAGTGCCTTTAACGGCAATACCAGCTGAAATAATTCCTTCCTGATGACCCCCCTGCTCACTCACCCCCGGGCTCAGGACTGACTAGTCTTAAATAAAATCCAGCAAAAACATGTTGCTGCTTAGAAAAAACACCAAACAAATCAAAAAACCTCTTGGGGAGTTCCTGCTCGGCGCACCGATGAGGAGGTGATGCAGCTGGAGCAGGGATGGGCATTGCTGCCAAAGGTTAGCCTCAAGCTATGGCCAGTGCTTCCACATTCCCAATAGGAGGGAGAGAAGGGTGACAGTGTCTCAGATGGGCAATAGTGAGAGAGATGAGCCCTGCCCCAAAGGCTTAAGCGAACCAATACACACCTCCACTGCCTGGCAGCAGTCTCCGGGAATGCCTGGGGACTCACACTTGTTCTGCACAAGATGTTTTGGAGACCAGCGAAAGCAGCGAATTAGCAGATCAGTCATAGAAATGTGAACTTCTCTCTTAATGCTGACAATTAACTCTATGTTTGCCTGGGGAAATGGGTGCCGGTGCCTTTCCTCCCACTGCAGTGGGAGCCTGCTGCCGCCTTCCGTAGGACCAGGATGATGCTGTGCTGGCCAGGCAGGAAAATGAAGCTGCTCCCCTGCTCCTAAGTGAGTGCTGAAGAGACTACAGGATTCAAGAACGCTGGAAATTACCACAGCAAGATAAATCTGGCATTTCAGGGTGCCCCTGAAGCAAGCAGAGCCTCCTAAAGCTGCTGATCTGAACGGACTGCTTTAGCTTGTTTGGGTCTCTCAGTGTCCTGGAGGAGACCATAGAGTCATAGGGTTGGAAGGGCCCTCTGGAGATCATCTAGTCCAACCCCCTGCCAGAGCAGGGCCACCTTAGAGCAGGTTGCACAGGAACCCATCCAGGTGGGTTTTGAATGTCTCCAGAGACGGAGACTCCACCACCTCCCTGGGCAGCCTGTGCCAGGGCTCTGCCACCCTCAAGGGAAAGAAGTTCCTCCTCATGTTTGGGTGGAACTTCCTGTGCTCAAGTTTGTGCCCGTTTCCTCTTGTCCTGTCACTGGGCACCACTGAAAAGAGCCTGGCCCCATCCTCCTGACACCCACCCTTTAAGTATTTGTAGTGCTGATTAGGTCCCCCCTCAGCCACCTTTTTTCTAGACTAAAGAGACCCAAAGAGATATTAGCCAGTTTTGAGATTCAGTCTCTAATTAGGTCCCTGTAGGAGTAAGATTTTTGTCCTTTATAATCATTCCGTGGGAATTGGTACTTTATTCTCCGTACTCAAATTTTTATTTCTTTCACCCTGGTTTTCTCGCCAAAGCCCGGAGTCTCCCAGTCCCCTGGATGACAGCTGCAAAAGCCTCTGACACTCACTTTAGGGATATTTCTTTTCAGCTGCTTTACATTTCCTTTTGACAAGCTCTTCTAGTGCTATTTACTGCAACTAATGAATTAACTCACAGCTGGACCCCTTGCTAGTCTTTTCAACCCAGCGCTGTTTTAAAATCTGGATTAGCTGGTTTGATTTTTATATCTCCTAGAACTGCTAAGTCCGAGCTGTCCTGTCGCGCACCGGGACCGGGAGACGGCTCCCGGTTGCAGAGAGCAGCAGCCATGGGCAGCGCACCGGCAAGAGGCGTTTGGGTGGGCTCCACCTCTCCGTCAGGCAGCAAAACAGCGTATTATCCAGAGGAAATAGTTCAGTTAGCAGGGAAAGTTGTTTGGGTAGCTGGAAAAGAAAGAGCCTTACTAATTGAAGCGTACGTGCAAAATGATGCAATGCAACACACACCGCATTTCATAAGCATCTTGCACAAGTGATATTACAGAAATGCACCTTTCTCCACATTCCTGCAGATCTTCTTTTCTGTTCCTAGCTTCTGAGCACATCCTTAGCAATGAACAGCAGTCCAGAGTTTCAAATTAGGATCCTTATTTCAGCTCCTGCATAAATTTAGCCTGATTTGTATAGATCCTGCCCTCTCAAGTCCCAAGGTACCTACAGGGGATGCAGGTGTTCAACCGTTGCGACAGTCAGGTCATTTTTATTTTGGCAACTAACTGTGGGTTTAGGCACCTGATTTTCAGTGATTTGACTTCCAATTTGGAAATTTTAGCCTGAAGGTAAACAAAAAGCTGGAATTAGTAGCCCAGAGCCTGGGAACACACTAGTAGTGTAGTTGCCCAAGTTCAGGCTGAAATGCCACCGCACGTGGAGGCCCTTCACTTGTCAGAAGACTTACAACAAAACAGGAAGCTATTAATATCAGAGCCTGAACGGACTTGAGAGTCAAACAATATCAAACAGAAGGTGTCTCCCCTTTTTCCTGTTTATCTCTTGCTCTTTTAGAAGCCAGGGGAGACGAAGGGGCAAAGAGTTTCTCAATCCGGTGCTACGAGGCAGTGAAATCGAACCGGCAGACCGTACAGCATCACAGCAAAGACACGGCTTCTCTCTCCTCAAGACTGTAAAGCTTTTGCTGTACTTTTAAGCAGATAGGCGACTTATTTTGAAACGATGGGGTGGAAGATGACAAAACAATGCCGTGCAGCGGCACGCGGGAGTTTAGACAGAGTGAACAATAAATGAAACTACAGGGGAGGGTAATAGGCTGGCTTGGTACAATTACCTTAGGAAAGCACTGGAACTATAAACTTTATCCTGAGAAAGTGTCATTTGAGTTTTAATTAACACAGGTCATTAGGGCTACAGTTTCATGTCATGTCTCCGTGATGGTTTATCAAAGCAGGATCAAATTTCTGGCAGGGTCCTGGGAGGAAGCTCTAGGGAAAAGGGAAAACACCGTACACGCTGGCTTACCGCTACACGGTACAGAAATGAGCAAAACTTGCTGGAGTCATGGCCCAGCCTCATCACATCAACACAGCACGCGCCAGAGAGCGCTTAGCCCTCTGTTTTCACTGCTGCTGAACACAGTATTTTCTTTCACACAAGGACAATTTGAAAAATTGCCTTTTCTTAAAAGGGAACTGGACACACTCCCTCTCTGAAAGGCGACACTGAGCAAGTATCCTTGCAGGCAACCCTGCGCTCAGAGCAGCTGGCGAGGGCAAAAAAGGAGAGGCAATCTGTCGGGATGCGGGCTCGATGGCTGCCGGAGCTCTTCTGTGTTTCATCACCCACCATGGAGGCAACAGGGCTGGGGAGCTGCCTTCCCAGCCCCAAAACTGTCAGAACGTTTCACAGAAGACCCGTGTTGGGCCCAGGAAAACTGGCACTGGACAGGAAACTGAAGGCAAAACCCGAGACTATTTTTTTGCTTTGACTTAAAATTGGGTAGGTGATACTTCCTAGTGTAACTTGGCTTTTCTTTAAAAAACAAAACACAAAATGCTTAACACTGGCAGTAGACACATCAGCTCCCTTGGAAAAGTTTCCATTCTCTTGGGGAAGCAGATGTGAGGACTCACTCGCTGGGCTCTTTCAGAGTTATTCAAAGGTTTGGGGCTGTTTCTTTTTTCCCATCCTCTCCTACTGAGCCACTCACAGCCAGGTGAAATAAATTCCTAGAAGTGCATCACTCCCACAGAGCCCTGTGCCTCTCCATTTACACCAGAAAAACACTGCTTGTACCCACAGAAGACTGAAAAAGAAAGAGGTGCATCTTCTCTTCTGTCCTTGATAACGCTTCAGCTCCAAATGCAAGGCAAGAGTCACACTGGATTCCACCGTGGATTCCAGCACTACCTCAAGAAAATCTGCTGTAAATGACTTGCAGGGTCCACCATCTCTGACAAGATTTGTTACTTACAGCACTGACATCCGCAGCATAACCCTCATGGGAAGGCACAGGAGTCAGCTGTCCCCCAAAACGACATCTTTTCTCCCACTCGGGCCACTTAGAGACTGTTGAGTAAAGAGGGGGACAGCAAGCAGCTGCAAGGCTCCTAGCCAGGCATTTTTGTGATGATGGCTACAGTCCTTACTAGACTCTTTCATCATCCCAAACTTTATTCCTACAAGGGAAGAAAGTCCTGTTCTCAACAAGAGGGCACAGGAGCACAGGGTGACCCCACCAGCTGGCAGATGCACTTCCATGTTACAGCTCTAATAGCTTCTTGCTGTAGATGTGGATGGGCTCCTCTCCGGTTCCAATCCCATGCTCCAGCTCCTGTGCTTTGCACTTTGCTGACTCTCACCCTGAGGACACCATTTCAGGGATCTAAACCAAAGAGAACTAACTCTGTAAACCAAGTAGGTCTCCCAAGTCCCATGCTAGTATCGTAGCTGCTTGACCTTCTTTCTTGCAAGAAGCGTGTTATGGTTTGAGGAACCCACAAAAATTCATTGTCGTTTAGACAATTATTTTATCGTCCAATGACCCCTCCCCATTCAGGAAAGGGGAATCGGGGAAAACCAAGGAAACCCAAGGATTGAAATGTAAACAGGTTTAATGGAATAAGACTAGGTAATTAACACTAATAACAACAAAGAACCAATATTGATCCCAATACCAATATAAGATATACAAGGATTATTCTCAGCCCATTCTATGGGTAGGGAGCTGTGCACTCCTGGCAGTGAACAGCAAATGTGGGACACTGCGAGCGCTGTGGCTTCGGGAGGAAGGGAAGGGCTCAGGGGTCTGGCACCGGGGCAAGAAGTTCTCAGGATCACAGCTACCAAAAAGAGAAAAAACTCCTCAGCACACTTTCTAATTTATATCCAATGTGATGTTCGTGCTATGAAATAACCCTGTTGCCCAGGTTGGGTCAAGTGCCCGGGTCTCGCTCCTCCTCGTCCCTGCACCTGGAGAGCTCGAAAACACTGAGACCTTGAAACCCGCATACATAGGTGGCTATGAAGTAAGTATTTTCACAAATTCAGACACTAGAGTATTTTAAAAGTACAGTTTTCCCAAGCATTAGAAGAGACCTTACTGAAAAGGAGAAATTAGTCCCGTGTTGCTCAAACCAGGACAAAAGGAAAAGAAAAAAGGTAAGGGGAGGGCGGAGACAGCATCTTTAAAGGCTTGAATCCACAGCAATCCCATACTCTCTCCCTTTCTCTCCCCAGCTGTCCCCCAGCAAGCTCCGGTTTCTCCCCGCAGCACTTCTCAGAGGTCCATCCCGTCAAGGAGCCAGGCTGCTCCCTGGCTCCTTGCTCAGCACACACTGGGCTCTCCTGCGCATGGTAAGCACGGCACAGAATGGAGGAATAACCCCTCACCTCATCCTCAGCTGGCACCAAGAGGGATGCAGGACCCAGGAAGCAATCCCCGCTCTTGCAATATACCCTGTGACCAGCCCCAGCCAGACACTCCTCGCTCCAAGGGGTCTGTAAGTCCTGGGATTTACCTGCCTACACTGTCCCAGCAGATATCCCAGTGATGGCTGGCTCCCACTTGAGCTCATGGATGAAAAGGAGGAGGAAGGACAGTTTCAGACGAAGTGGAATTAGGCAAGACAAAAAAGTGGTTGCTAGGAACAGAAAATGAATTACATAAAAACATGAACAGTTTTCATGTTTTAAGCAAGAAATGGAAGAGGTGAAATGAAGCAGTGAAGGGAAAGCGTTCTGCAGAGTGAATTAGAGAGATCTACAGCGGAACATCAGTTCCCTGAGTAGCTCAGGTCAAACATTGCTTTGCATTTGGAAGTCAAGATCCCTCGAGTGCTCTGAGGGATCCCCTTTGCTGTCCAAGGGTACAGTCTAACGGTAACGCAGAGGGAGCCTCTTCAGCGCCTGATATGGTTCTCTTTCATACCATACCTGAGTGTCTCACAGGCTTGGAAGTATTAATCTCATGTACCTCGGGGGTGTGGAAGTGCCGCTCTTCCTTGGAGAATGAGCCGCAAAAGGCAGAGGGAATGGGAGCAGCTTACCCCAGGGAGGCGGTGGCAAGGCAGAAACCTGGATGCAGATGATCTGAGTCCCAAGCCAGCACCTGAACTTCCAGACACACCTTCTTCTCCCCCAAAAACGTGAGAAAAGAAGAAACAAAACCAAAGCCATACCACAGTGGTTTAAGTCGTTTGAGAGTCCTGGCTGCAACCTCCCACATAGGAATCACCGCACAATCCTGGCTGGTTTCACCACTACCATCTTACCTTTCCCTTCTCAGGTTTTCTGTTGCATCTTGACATAAATTGGGAGCTGCCTGAGGCAGAGGCTGTTTAATCTTCCCCATTACTTTGCATGTGGCACGCAGTATCGTGGGGTATCTTGCAGGTTTTGACTCTGATAGGAGTTTTTGACTGAGAGTCAAATTATTTAATTCCACTTGTGTCTGCCTTGTGAAGCCTTTCCATCCCTTTGAGCAGCCAAGAGAAGCAATAAGTGTGAGTAAGAGGCATCCATGCACACCACTCAGTTTTACCATCTCTGCTCATTCTGAGATTTTTGATATTAGGGAGATCATATAGGCTGCAGGCAATAGCTCTTGAAGGTGACAAAAATCTGGCTAGTGAGTCAAAAGAAGCCTAAAAGACCTGCACGCAGCAGGGATGGCTTTATAGGAATGAGACCCTGCAAAGGAATTGTTTATAAAAACTCTGATGCCCAAACCGCTGCTGTGAAGGATTTATGCAATAGAGATGTTAGTATGTGTTCCTGCTGACTATTCCTATGTATCTCCTCTCTCCCTGCCCTTCAAGGCTTTGCTCTGAATATAGCGATGCATACCCTTCCTGAGGAGTCCTGGGAGAGAATCTAGAGGGTAAAGATTTGCTTCAAAGCAGATCTTCAAACATCTGTTTGTACTTATGGAACAAGTATTTAGCACACTACAGCACATAGCTGCCTGTAGCTTCAAGGCAAACGCAAATGCTAAGAGGTATTAAACGCTCATAAACATAAACAAGACACCCTGGAGTATCTTATCGGTTAGGTGGTAATGGGTGGGGAAAGGTTCACTGTATATTTAAGGCCCAGCCTTTTTCCCACTGATTTTTTCTGCGTTAGTAACGGGCCAGGGAGAAGGAAACTCTTGCGAGTTGTAGCCTGGCAATATTGCTTAGATCAGAGTCAGCCCACACTCGCTCCTGCGGTGGTTCCTGCTGCGGCACCAGGGTGCAAGGGCAGACTCTGGAGTTGGGAGAGGAATGAGACAACCACTAACGGCAGCTCCATTTCTGACAGCAGTGCCACCTACTGCAGCGGTTACTCCTATAGCAGAACGAGGATTACAGCTGAAGGGTAAGGGGCAACTTATCTGGTAGCAGAGGCCTTCCTAGTTGGCCATACAGGATCATCAGGGGAGCCTCTGGAAAACAGATGAGCAGACGAAGACATTATCAACTGCTGTTGCTTCATACCACTCTACTACCAAAGGCTAGAGTGGAGCTGAGACAGCGGGACACTTACACCGCTGCCCAAAGGAGGTATCATGGAGAAGAGAAGGCTCTGGGGAGACCTTATGGCATCCTTCCAGTACCTAAAGGGGGCCTACNCATGATTCTATGATTAAGCTGATAGAAGCTGGCGGTGTTTTAGTCCCCCACACTCCTTCTAGGTGAATGAGGTGATCATCTGGCTGGTTGAAGTCCCTAAATTATCTCCTATTAGGATCTGATGACTGCCAGTTCTGGTGCAAAGCGGGGACAGAAACACGGGGCAGAAGCCGTAAGGACATGAGGCACGGCAGCAGTGATGGCCTTGATGGGCATAAACCATTATAGACAACATCTCAGTATCTCTAGTTCACAGTCTTCTGTCAGTCTAATCGCACCTCCTTGGAGATTTCAAATAAAATGCCATTTGGATCAGCTCTGCCCCGGACATATGTTGCCTTCTGCCAACTCTGCTGCAGGGACAGTAATCTTTGCCAGCGGAGCAGTAATAAACATCTGGGTGGGTCACCTCTTCAGTCACCTCACCATCATTTGCTAGAGCTCATTTGTCAGAGCCATAAATCACAACACAAACACTAAAAATCAGCCCGAAATGGATGTGCCTAAACCACAAAACCTGCAAATTCTATAAAAACATGCAGTCTAGCCCAATAAATATTGCCTTTCCCAGGAGAGCTAATTTTGGTTCTCTAAGCAAAACAGTGTCAACAAGAGAAGCACTTTCACACTGATATTTTTGCTGGTATGGAAACGTACCTGTATATTACAAGGTCCTTACTACATGGGCAGAAGTTTCTAACGTAGATCTGCATTCAGTTCTGCATTTCTGGAGGTGAAGAGGGCTTTTCAGTCATGTTGAGCTAATGCAACTGAGCCAACAGGAATTAAAGCTATGCCCTTTTCTGCCTGTTGAGACATGGTGAAAGAAAGCAGCCACCTTAAATCAAAGGGTCCAGATTCGGGGAGGTGCTCCAGCTAGAAATCAGAAGACAGTTTACAGATACTTTGATAACTTGAGCTTTTATCATTCCACAGGCACCCGAGATCAGTTGGTGAGGGCTGAGTGAGTTTCCTCATATGGTATGTGAAGGCAAAGTCAATCTACATTTGCTTCCCAACAGGCAAGCCCAGGCAGCTACAGCATGTTATAAAAAGAGGAGATTAAACACAAGTTGTGCAGTGCTACCGTCTGAAAAGATACAATCGGTTCTATCGTTAGGAGCTTAGGAGTTAGGGTTTTAAATCTGATGTAGGCAGCTTTGAAGCACCAGTTTTGCCAAGAATATCCCATGCTTTGCCCTATCTTGAAAACTGAATTGTTTCGCTATTAAAAGAGATTAATGTAATCTCTGCGTCTATGAAATTGGATTTTGAAACTGCTTGCTCACTGTACTATCTCCAGCGCAGTGCATGAAACCTCTGCTCCTATTCACGTTTCTACAAATTACAGGTCACACCTTGTTTGAGCCCAGCGTGTGCTGGCATCGTCAGCAGGACAAAGTGCCTGGTGGGCTGCAGGAGGAGGCATGTAGCGGCAGGGAAAGGGAAGCTGTTATTCCCTGGAGGTTGCCAGTGACGTACCATGTCACTTTGGACCCCTGGGTGAGAGCAGACCCAGTAAGAGGGATACCGAGATGGTCAGGGCAGAGCACACATGCTATGAGCAGAGCTGGAGGGAGCTGGGTGGGTTTAGTCTGGATATGAGGAGGTGGAGGGATGATCCAACAGAAGTCTATAGGAAATCACGCCTCCCTTGATGCAAGTGACATGAGTGATGGAGCCCAACGCCTTCTGCGAACAGCAGATGGAAAAATGAGGGGCAACAAGCCCAGGCTGGAGCCTGGAAGATGTGACTGGACATAGGGAAAACAGCTCTCAGACAGGGAGACTCTCCATCCTTGGAGGCTTTCAAGACTTGGCTAGACAATGCCAAGTCTGACCTGACCTAGTGCGATAGTCCTATGTTAAGCAGGAGCTTAAGACAAGTCTTCAGAGGTTCCTGTCAATCAACATTTCTGTGTTTCTGTGCTTTTCCCAGTGAAGGAGCCGAATGCTGTTCAGCTCCATGGATCCATGTCTTTTTGTGCTAGCTAAGGATCTGGTACTGCAGCCTGAAAGTTCTGAAATATTGTTTAGAATGTCAGAAAATTGGTTTGGAGAACTTCTTTCTTCTGCTCATGCATTCAGCTGTGGTCCACAACAGAAAGCTCTGGAAACAGAAATTGTCTCAAATATCCGGCTTCACAAGTGCAAGTGCAGGATTTTTCTCGGCTGCGAACCACCACGTCCTTGGCAGATGCAAGCTCTCAGTCACCCGTTTGGGTCAGTGTGAGTTCTCAGAGTGATCCCACACCTTGCGTGGGGCCACGGCGGCCACAATTTTGAACTCCACCAGGTCAGCCTGGGCTCCAGGAAGACAAAATAGTTACACGGGAGATGTGCATGTGCACAAACTGAAGTCCTGTGCATCTGCTTAGAGCCACAGCATCTCTTAACCTCAAGGAGAGAACTGACTGTATGCCCAGCTCTGCGAGGACCAGATTGTAAGAAAAGCTGAAGTGTGCAAGCTGGGTGAAACGCAGCACCAAGTCAAGGAAAGGACCTCCTTTCTAAGGAGGGTAGTTTAAAATGGCTGCCATTATCCATGCAAAGCAGGGGGGAAAAAAGCAAGCAAGGTTTCCTCTGCTGGTTTAGTAATCTGGCAGCTTCCATGAAGCTAACAGTCAAGGTTAAGAGATCCAAGCCTGTCCTCCACGTTACTCCCCCCCCCGCCACAGCCAGCAGCAGCGTGTTGTGCTCTCAGCCCACCCTCCGCCTGGAAAACACGGCTTGTGGTCCTGTGAACACGGTCTAGCCATGAGTGCTGACAGTCCAGTTGCTTCACTCAGAGGTAAATGGTAGAAGAAGAGACACCCCAGGGCAGGAGGCAATTGCTGCAGGTATGGCTGCTTGTCATCAACCAACCCAGACCATGTGTCCTTGCAGCAGTGACTTTATTGCTGCTTCCACCATGGCATACCCATGCACACCACTCCACAGGAACCTGAGCAGGCTCCTTTTCTGCTAAGAGAAGAACCACGAAGCGTCCTCTGGCTGTTTGAAGCAATTACTCTCTCTAACCAGAGATTAGCAACTCCATGCTCCAATCTTTGTAATGTTTGCTAGCCCCTTGCATCCTCTGCATGTCCCCTGCCAAGTCCCCCTCTCTGGAGAAAAGGAGACCTATTTGCAGCATAAACCCCTCATGCCAGCAGTGGCTAGAGCTTCGGACAAGCCATCCCTCTGCAGGGCTGCGGCCCTACAGTGCTGCCCGGGGTGGGCAGTGGGTAAAAATAAAACCAGGGGTTTTAAATGGTTATTCATCCCTTTTTGCAGCAACTGAAAATCAAACGCGTTTTCTGTCTTTCCCAGAAGTATCCTTGACTGCAATGGCTTGAGAAGCACCCTGGCAGTAGCAAGGCTGTTGTTAATTGCTCCAGGGCGGTGGAGGATTTGATGCTCTTGATACAGAGGAAAGAGCAGAAGAGAAAGAAGTCAAATGAGTGGGTGCCTGTGTTTGGTTATGTTTCTGCTGATGCAGCTGGCAGAGACTCCAGAAATGGTGAGATGGCTAATGGCAGTGCCTGTGGAATACGGGGAGCCCCACACCCCAAAGCACCATAGGCACAGACCATACTGCCACTAGCATGCCCAAAGCTGGTAGAAGGAACAAAGAACTAGTGGCTGTGTCCTCTGCTTTCAGGCACAAAAAAAAATCTTTTGTATTTTCTCTTTCTTTTTGACTTTATAAACCATTTTAGAGACTGTTTATGCACAACTTGTTTTGTCCAGTTGGGTGCATCTGGGCTACTTGTTCTGTCCATCTGTTCTCTCCAGTTTTAAGCACTTCCCCACTAATTGCTGTTTCCTTGATCAAAAGCTTTACTTTTGCCTTCTGAACTCCATATTGAATTGACAGCACATGCATTGAAATGACACCAGTATCGCCCTCGATTCACCCTGGGGCTTTGAGATGCCCCAAGGCCACATCCAAACCTCAAAGTGAAGACAAGGCACAAAAGGGCTGCCTCAGGGCTTCCCTCCACCCAAAAGCATGCCGGCAGCCTGGGTGCCTGTGTGAGCCTCCTCACCTCAAACTGTATTCAGCCCACGATGGCTTGCTCCTGGCAGCTGCATTTGTTATCACTGCCAGACTGCAGCCCCACAACCTCTGCCCACCATCCCAGGGAGAGTCGTCCTGGGGAGCTCTTTGCAGCAGTGGTCTTGTGGTAGCTATGATGGTCCTACTGCGTGCGGCTCTGGNAACAGACCGAATGGAGACAAAAGCGATGGCAAAGATGGCATCACTCAAAGATGACATGGAGCAACTACAGTTCCTTTAGGGGAACTGCACTACCACCAAATTTGCTGCCCTAGCACCAAATACTGCACCTTACTGGAATGTGCTGTAATTAGAAAGCCCATCTGCATGTACCACCAGAACAAAGGCTGGGGGAAGCTGCTACATGTACTGGGTCGTATGCATGCTCTGGAGCTGGAGGAGTACCAACTGCTGCGAAATGACAACATTTTATACGTACACACAGCTTTACATGGTCTTACTGGTAACTGAACATCTGCTACCGCTTAAAAGACAACTCAGTCCCAACCCACCTATGGAGAAGTTCTTGGGTACTGTTTTCTAAAGCAGTGGATAGGTCAGAATGCAAATGCTACTGGGAGAAAGCCCAGGTGAGCACAGATATGTTATATTTGGCTCTACCTGCTCCTGGTGCCACTGTCCTGCTCATATTGGTCCATTATTTCTTACAATCAACTCCTTTGGAGCATGTGTGTTTTGTTCCTTGTTCAGAGTTCAATGAAGCATGATCCTGGTTATGAATGTTGGCTCTGGGGGACCGTAGCAGTGACAATAATACTTTGGCATTAACCATGTTGGTAGAATCCCTGTGACAAAATCCCTGGTTATATTATTAATAAAAGGCATTCATGTTTCTATAAAATTAGTTGCTGCTTAATGCTGCTTTCTCTTTTGGACACGTAGTGTAACTAGGATATAATGGTAGATTCATATTGATAAGGCTTATAGAGTGAGGAGTTAAATTGTATTTGTCGTCAGCAAGGTGACGTCAAATGTATGAACTGAAAACTCACCAACCACCACCCAACAACATTGTCTAAGCACCAGAAAACAAGAAAAGTTCTTGAGTCTGGCCCAGTAGGGCTGCCACTTAGATATTTTTGAAATTTAATTAAGCAAATGTCATCATTCCTAACAAAAACCATCTTGCGGTGAGCACGCTTTTGAATGCTCACAGCAAAGCAGAAAGGAGCACTGGAACCCTGAGGAGTCAGGAATTATTCCCATATTAGGTACTATTTCCACAATGAGCTGCGTTCCCAGTTAATTCATTTTCATTATGCCAATTTATTGCATATTATGTACTAGGAATGTGTGCTTAGATTAAAACCTCATTTCTGTAGGTGCTACATGAACAAGTCACGAGACAGTCCCTGCTCCTGCAGACTCCAGTGTGGAGTCACAGTGACCTGGAAGCAGAGGATACAGGACATGTACAATGGGGGGAAGGTGCAAATTGATGTGTCGAGCAAAAAAGCACATTCTTCAGAGCAGGAAAAATCTTGCTTTTCAGAAGAAAAATTGTACAGCGTGAAAGTGCACATGGGCTATGCAGTCATCTCATTTATATTTAAAGGTGGATGTAGTACTTATGAAACGAGACAGATAAATACCCTAAGAAATTTCAGTCCTCTCCATCTAGAGAACAAATGTATCAGGTGGCGATGCTCCTCCAGTGACCTGCCAAGCCTGAATTTAAAAGGCTGTGGGAAGGAGAGGACAGGTCAGGCTCTGCACCCATTCCAGCTTCAGCTCGCTGTTCCCACTGCCATCAACAGCAGCAGTTTTGCCTCCACCATCTCTCCATCCTCTGAAAATGCGGCTAAAAGAACTAACGCTTGCAGATCCTAGATGTGACAAGAAATTCGCCACTGCCTCTGGTGGTTCACATTTTCCAAAGGGATTTAGGCACGGAGGAGCCTGAATGCCACTGTGAGTATGTGGAAGTCTCAAGTAAATGAGTGTTTTGAAAATGGGGTCCAACCACGTAGCTAGAAAGGCATGGAGGACTTCACCATGTACCTACACCACACCAAGTGAAGGTGGCTTGCAGAGCCCGAGCTGCTCCCAGGGCCAGGATCAGCGTAGCCAGGTCGGCTGAACAAGTTTTGCGTTTTCGCTGCCACGTAACATGGTGTCAGTGCCAATCTATTCCCCTTCCCACCAGCCCTCCTCACCAGCTCTGCATGGCACCGCACAGCAGCACATGGAGGTATCAGCTTGTGGCCGTGCCCACCAGGAAATGGCTGCTGTGGGTATAACGTGGACACATGGATGAGCGCTTACACCAGCCCATCTATGCTGTGGCCTCGGTGGCTCTTTATTTCACAGACATGGCCTGAGGATCCATTTTAAAGGAGCTGGTAGGGCCCACGGTGGGGAGGTGGGAAAGCTAAAATTGCCCTAAATCCAGCAAGGAGGGGAAGGTAGCTGAGATAGCAAGCAGAGGTGAGACCAGACACTGGAATCTGAAGGTATAAGGCAACAGACTATTAATAAAGAGACTTCTTTAAGTGTCTTGGTACTGTCTTGGCAATGAGACACCTCGTATTACCGTATTACTGCTTCAACAAACAGTGCAAATATAACATGGCATTGTGAAATCTTGAAATCTTTGTGCACAAATACAGTTAGGAGAAGAAAAAAGGAAAACTTGGCCATATTTCTGAATAAATTCTCTTCTTCAGGAAATAATGTTGACACAGCCCGAACAGGCCTGCTATATCCAACTCTTATGCGCATGTCCTCATTTCTATGGCTTAATAATCATAATGAACTATGAGGGGAAGGTAAATAGTCTTCATTCCACATCTCCAAGGATAATAATAAGAAGGAAGAGATTTCAAACATTGGTAATGACTTGTAGAGCTACACATTGCTTAAAACGTCGACCACGAGCCAAGAAATACCCCTCAAGGCTGCAATCAAAAACTGTTTTTGGCTCTGTGCTGTGAACAGAAATGTTATTTGATCAACAGAGTTATTGCAACAGACTTGCTGTTTGGAGTCTGGAAGCCTGTCTCTGAAGCAGCACCCTTCACAGCAGCTAAAGCCTCCTGCATGGCAAAGCTTTGGGCTCATGAAATGCAGCTCTGGCTAACAGCCTCAGGTTAATCATGACGGCGACCCAGGAGCATCTTCGATGCATGTGCCTTTTCTCGCTTAGGAGTCTGCGTGACTTTTCATGGGGAAACAGGAAAGATCTGAGAGCGGCAAAAAACACCCCTTTCTCTTTTTGTCAGTGGATGTTGCTTTGGGAGAACGAAATCAGCTGAACCGGCTTTTGTGTAGAGGTTCAGCCTTCTGCTCTCAGTAGCTGTACAAGGGCAATCCCTGGCCCATAGGCTAAGAAGAAAACAGACACGTATGTGTCCCTCTGGCAGAGAATACTGGCAGAGAGAAAAGGGAGGAAATGAAAATTATTTTTTAACAGACTGTCTCAGAAAATGACAGGCCTTCCCAAAATATTTTCGATAATTTTTTGTTGAAATGTAAAAAGCAGACAACATTTAAGTTAAAATTTGGAAAACTGAAGGTCTATTATTCACATATATATATCTGCCATCATAAATGTGTTTCCTGCCGGTGTCACTAAGGGAAACAAAGACTTTTGAGAAGCGAGATGGTTGTTAAGAGCAGAAAGTTGTTTTCATCAAGCAACAACAAGCTATACTGATCCAAGAAAACCAAAGAATGATACTGACTGCTCCGGATACCACATACCGAATCCTATCCAGTTAATTACTTAGGGACACATAGATAATTGGCATTGCCATGCTGATAGTTTGGTGATTTGGCAAAACAGAACCTTCTCCAATCATGGGAGTAAGATTTAACAAAACATATCACAGGCTTTCGTTCAGCAAAAAAACCCAGGGCACAGAGACCCTGAGCTGTGCCAGAGACACAAAAGCTCCGATGCAAACCAGACATGAGCTGCCTGAGATCCTTGGGAGAGAAGAAGGCATTTCAGACAAACATGCCTTAGGAGAAACCTCTAGAGCCCAGAGAAGCAACTGGGTCCTCACACAGGCCATGAGCAGAGGGGCCAGAATAGAGCAAAACTAAATGAGCTAGAAATAGACATATTTTGGGTGTGTGATGTACGCTGACTGGCACCCCAACACTGGGACAGGTTGCCCAGAGAAGTTGTGGATGTTCCATCACTGGAAACGTTCAAAGTCAGGTTGGTTGATTCAGTGAAAGACGTCCCTGCCCACAGTGGAGAGGGTGGACTACATGCTCTCTGAAAGTCTCTTCCAACCCAAAGAATTCCATGATGCTCTGATTTCCTACTTAAGCACGAAATAAAAAGCCTGAAATTTGCTCATCCTGACAGTTTGTACTACTATTAAAAGCAATGTGGCTTTTCCAAATATAATCTCTGGGTTTTTTAATTTCTTTTTTTTTTTTTAAAACAGAAATGCACCAACATCACTTTATGTTTTTACGAAGAATGGGGCAACTCAAGGAGTTTGCAGTGAGTTTTGGAGTCTATGACTGTCTTACTCAAATCCAGGCAGTATGAAAAGAGTCAATGATAAATTGTTATGATCAAAGATGGACCTTTCTAAGAAAAGGGAAGATAGAGTGGCAAAGTACTGAAGAGGGGAAACACGAGAAAAGGAAAAGCAAGCACTTTATCCACTGTTGCCTCAAGGCTTTATGTCTGACAGAAACAAAACAAACTGCCTATAGGAAAATAGTATATTTATTTCCAGTGAGAAATACACAGCTTAACATACCAGTTAAAGCCACACGGCAGTGGGTAAGTAAAACAACAGCAGTTTGTATCCTTGTCATATGGCAAGGTGAGCATTTGCTTTCTGCAGAGTGGCCTTGGATGGGCAGAGAGACATTTTCTATACGGGTGTGACAGAGATCACAATCATTGTACAACTGTTACACCCAATGCCTACTTCAGAAACCGTGTCTCCATAGCATGTTGATGTCTGCAGGCACAAGCACCACCAGCAAGCTAACAGCAGTGAGCCCTGGAGGAGCGGAGGGGCCACCCCAGGCTGCTAAAATCAACTGCATGAGGACTTAAAGCCCATAAGAAAGGTTGGCACCTACTACCGTGAACAAAAAGTTCATTTGTAATTACAGTCAAATCCCAGAAAGGGTGTGTGCTGCACCTCTTCGAAGCACACGTAGATTTAGGGCAACCTGGGGAGATCAGCAGTATTGACACTATATCTTTCGTCTTCTGCCTCAATAAACCAGCGAGGTGGCAATGATAATTACCACCAAGGTAAACAAGGGCATCTCACACCTCTGTGCTTCCTCACTGGCGTGCTGAGGACAAACAGTGCAGCACCAGTTCCCATTCATGCCTCTGTGTAGCCATGGACCTTTGCCTGGGCTCCAGGACTGTAAATGCTTCATCTGAGATCAGGTGCTGGGCTGGTCCCAGGCCAACTCTAGCAGCAGAGGATTGTGAAGGTATCGCAACGGCTTGCCCCTTCTCTTGTAGCAAAGGCAGTCACTGAAGCAGGGGCTACCCCCGTTATCCACGGGAACTATTGAGACCCCGATATTGTGTCCAGTTCTGGGCTCCCCGGCTCAAGAAGGACAGGGAACTGNCCAACCCTATGATTCTATGATAAGCCGCTGGGACTTGGCCCACATAGAAAGACACAAGTAGGGACAAGGTTATTTCTCTCTCTTCAGTAAAAGGTGTGTCCCTTTCCTACGTGCTTTCCTACAAAGGCTCTGCATGGCCCCCTTCGTCCTCTGGAGCTCCTGCCTGCCAAGGAAGGAAGGAGCCCGGTTACAACACGGTGGCTCGCCGGCACAGGTAACATTAGATCATTCAGAAGAGCTGGGAACAAACACTGGTCCTGGAGCAAACAGCCCCATCCAGTCCAGCCACGCGACATGACTAAACAGATCCACACAGGCAGAGCCCTGCAGACTGCGAGCGGGAACCAAACACGGAGCACGCTGCAGGTTGGCAAGCCCAGTATTTTTTTTTCTTTTTTTTTGTTTTCCCCTTTTTTTCCGAGTGGAGGATCATCCTCCCCTTTTACTTAAGCAAGACTTCCAACAGGAAGAAAGGCTGGAAGAAACTACTGCCTCATTGCGGGGGCCTCTCACCAAGCTCCACGGTGCAGCTAAGAGGAATTCTGCCTGTTTTCCTAAAAAATGAGTACAGCCCCTGCCTTTGCAAAAGGGCGGCGAGGAGGAGCGATGGGTGAAGGGAGAAGGCAGAGATAGGCAGGATACCCTGGGGCAGGGAGAAGCTCCCCAGCTTGTGTAACTTGCCAGGGTAGAGAATTGCTCTGACAAGTTACGCAGGCTTCTACAGCAGCTATGAATTTGATCCTATAAAAAAAAACAAGTATCAACAACTTAATCACATGCCCGGGTCACATGGTGGCAAGGGCAACACACAGTAGCAAATGTTGATTTTTATTTTTTTTTTTTGGTTTTGTTTGTTTTTTAATATAAAGTCGGAGCGAGGAGTGAAACTTGGGTGGGGTTTTCTACTACTCTACTGGGAGGAAAAATAACGTCTTTGCAACAGCTCCTGCCTTGTTTTTGCTCTCCTTCAAGAGCATGGGGCTCTGCCTGGAGTTTTTCCAGGACCTCACAGACCCCAGGTTGTTCTGCAGCCTGGACTCGCTTTGATACAGCCTCAGCGGGTCTCACTGCCGGCGCTGAGCTGGAGTGGGCTGAGGGCAGGAGCTTTGGCTCAGGGCCTGGCACAACCCTGAGCGGCCGCCAGCGGTGCTTGGCAGGGCTGTCTGCGGGAAAAAAGATGAAGGCACGAGGAGTGGGTGGAGGCCTGGGGAGGGATGCTGGGAGGAAGGCTGTGCCACGGGGAACCTGAGTCACGCCGACGCATGGCGCCCGCGCAGTGGTTCAGCCCCTTGAACCTCGCTGCAGCTGGGAGCATCGCCTTGCTGAGGCGGCTGACAGGGCTCCCATCAACACCTTCCTCTTCCCAGTGGTGGTACGGAAGAAATCCTGGCCGGTGTGTGATCCTGCAGCCAGCGGTGAGGCAGGCTGCTCTGGAGAGGAAGGTCTCACTGGCAGGTCCACGTCAAAACCAGATCACTCACCGCGTGGTCAGAGTTTACTGGTCACAGTTGGTTATTTTTTTTTTCCAAAAAGACAGGTGTCAAAATCATCTCGTCTGAAAGTGTCTCAAAGCGAAACAGTTTGGTTTAACTCACAGAAACCTCTAGGGTTTGTACTGTTCTGTCTCCACCTCTCTTCATCTTCCGTGGTGGCAGAGACCCCAAAGACTCAAATCAACAAACCAACCACTTTCTTGTTTTGACCATTTTCAAATGAAAACCCTATCTTTTCTTTACCCACTCCTGTCGCGCAATATCTAATTATACATCTGCAGGTCTTACACTTGGGGTCCATTTTCAATAATCCCGTCCATGTTAGATTATTGTAGTGGGCAAAAATAACATTAGGTCAGCCAACGGACTACCCGCCTCTTTCATGGCAGGGAAACCAGCCTTCCCAGGCAGAAAGCAAGCAAAGCTTTGCTGCCAGACACCGTGAGGTCCTCGTGGGGATGCAGCTTTTCCTGGCAAAGCTAAGCTTTGCTGATGAATCTTGTGTGCACACGTATACCACAGCATTAGTGCTTGTACCCAAAGCTGGAAGAGCTGCTCAAGGCTCCTGCCACCTCACACCCCAACCCGCACAGCCTGGCCAGCAGCCGGCTACAGGTCATGTTTGGCTCAGCAATTTGCTTTTAACTCCTCCGGTACAATTAAAGCAGCACAGACTCAACTGCGGCTGCAGTGATGCTGCTACAAAAACACAGGAAGGGAAACTACATTTAACGGCGTATGGCTCCTTCATACTAGCGTAACTGTTCACACTGGTAGTCGTATCAGCATCTATCTCCTCGCGAAAAAATAAATTATCTCCCCAGCTGAAAGTCCTGTGCGGGCACGGGCACTCTGGGGAGATAAGACCCCTGCGCTACTCAGCAGGAACGGTTTGTATCTCGCAAAGTAGTATCCTTCTGGTTTAGAGGAACTAGAAATGTAAAGGAGAATATTTGTTTTCCTTTTAAAAATAGCTTGTTCTAAGGAATGCCTTTTTCAACCACAAGAGGATACAAGATGGGAGGGATAGAGGACCTAATAACCCACCTGGAAATACTTTGTGTGGAAAAGCAGTTCAGCGAGTTTGGGGATTGTGCCAAAGAATTATCAAGACAGGCCTCGCTTGATATGATTTGGGTTTGTGGGCAGCTTTTACAGCCCAGCAGGATTTCCCAAAGCTGAGGTGCTTTCAAGCTGCCCGTGTATGTGCCTGGCCCTTATTGCAGCCCTGGCTGCTGCCCAAAGCGATTCCGTTGTGAGAGAGTGAACAAGTGAGGATCATTACGACTTGGAAGAAGCTCAGTTTTTGCTCACTGAGGACTCTGGAGACACAGAATGGGACAAAAAAAGTACAGAAATGTATCAGAACGTGGGAGCTGGTAGGGAGATGGCATGCTCCTGCAAATTTCAGCTATTAAGGACATGATTTGCAGGCTGTTGGGACAACCCGCATGCAGAAGTAGGTGAACCTGGATGAGAGAGGGTAAGATCTTCCTGCAAGATCTGAGCGTATCTCCTGCCCTGAGGCGATCACACATCAGCAGATCTTTATTCCGAACATGGAGTGCTGGATTCCAGTGACTTCTCCACAGCTGTGACTCTACTCCTCATACTTCACGGTCATGAGTGACCACATGGCCTCAGGAGAAGCAGCATAGTGTCAAAAAATGTGAGTTTTCAGAAATCTACAGCAGAGTCTCTGCTGCACTCTCTTCAAGAGGAGGGAAAAAGAGTTTAATGGAAAGGTGAAGACAGGGAACCCCCCTCTGTATTTTTTCAAGGTAAAAAAGGACTTCTAGAGAAACCATCCAATCTCCTGCAGAACAGGACAACTGAACTCTGACATCCATGGGGCCCCCAGGTAGCATTTCCAAATGAAAATGTATAGTTTTTTGACCAAAATTTTTTTGGGGTGGGGGAAGGGAGGGGGGAAAAAGGAGGAAAGAAGGAAAGAAAAAGTAAGTTCCATGGAAAGTTGCTATTCTTCATTGAATCAAAAATAGAACTTCTTGGAAGTTTACCAACCAGGCATTTTTGTGTGGAAAACACTAACTCTGCAGATTGGGTGGTGTCCAAGGAAAAATGCACACCAGTTTTGGACAGGAATAGTGTTAGGGGTCTAGATGTGTTCGCTCTAAAATACCTGCCAAACAGTCCCTGCTATGGCAGGGCGTGAGACACTCGCAACGCCTGTTATTTTTCTGTAGCACATTATAGGTCTGGCTTTTGGTCTCTGACTGTGCATCCATAGGGGTTTTGGGAGGTGTCAGTGAGTCCTGGAGCGCAGCTTGCCCATTCCAGTCAGTGGAAACCCAGTCAGTGCAGTTACTGGAGTCCTGGGAGCTTTTTATCTGAGTTTGACACCTGCACGTGGACAGATGACTCTGCCCTGCGCCGCACTGCAGTGAGGGGTCTGAAGGGAAGGGATATTGGAATGTGGTTTTTTAGGGGTGGTAACAGGACTGTTTTGTTTAGTCCAAATGTCTTTTTCTGAAGAATAAATCCACGTTTAGCATGAGGCAAGGCACAGAAGGAGCAGGAAACAAGCTGGGAAACTGGCCATCCCTTGAGCTGTGATGGGATTTGGCTTTTGCTTGAATTTGGGGATTGCTAAACTGATATCCACTAAGGATGGTATTTCACGCTTGATATTGCTGCTTGCCATGAGCCTTTAGGCAGTGGATAAGGACAGGAAACGGGAGCACAGTTTTTAGCTTGAGGGGCTTCCTCTTCCCACAGAAAAGTCCCAGACCTACCCCTGCTTTATATTTGATCTTATGCATGGTAAGGAGAATTTTGAGTTTTTTTCTAGCCCTCTTCAGACTCTTCCTCTTTCTTCAATGCTTACCGTAACAGTATTAGAATCATAGAATCATAGAATCATGGAATCGGTGAGGTTGGAAGGGACCTTTAAGATCATCAAGTCCAACCATTAACCTGCCCTGACAAAAACCCCTTCTAAACCATGTCCCTGAGCACCTCATCTACCCTTTTCTTAAACACCTCCAGGGATGGGGAATCCACCACCTCCCTGGGCAGACTATTCCAATGTTTAATAACCCTTTCAGTGAAAAAATGTTTCATGATATCTAATCTAAACCTGCCCTGACATAACTTGAACCCGTATTGGAGCACTCACCTTTTCCATCAGCTTGTCTGCATACACCTGCCCATGCTGTTCCTCTCCACTGTGTTTCACCTTGTGCTGAATGCGATGCTGTTCTCAACAAGTCAAATCCAACCAGGCATCGCGATGACCTAACTTTCACCTCAGGAAGGCTGAGTGCTTGAAACACCTCTGGTTCTGCACCATGAGCAAATCCTTTATCCCGATGGGTTTACGTTCCCTTGCTCCATCTGTCCCCAGCCTCCCACTGTCACCCTTGGAGCCACACACTGCATGTACCCCCATGGAGCAGGGCCTTCCACCTGGGGCTGCACTGAGAAAACCTCATTGTTTCACTTTTATTTGGAGGGAGAAGCCTGCTGTTAGTTCCTATTCTCGCCTGGGGCGCAGCACAGCTCTTGAGCAGGACTAGTATTTCTGGTTTCTTCACAATACCCACTTTATCAGCCAGAAGAAAGCTGAACTCTTGAGTTTTTCCAAAGAGGGTCACAACAAGCTTGGCTAGAACCTTGCGCCAGTTGGCGTTGTCCGCTAAGTGCCTGGGACTGGGTGCAAGCCGTTTCTCTCACTCATAAACACGTAGAGTGGCTCAGTATCCTCTTCCTTCTGTACTTTTATGCCCTAGTTGCTCAGAAGGATGCCAGAAATCAGACAGGATTCAGTAGAGCCAAGATATATGTGTCTGTATATGTACATAGGAAGGGTATGTATCTGTGTGTGGAAGGTGGGCTAAACACAGTTCTTGCTTTTGCTGGTGGTAACTTCCACAGGGTAAAGAGAAGGCACAGCAGAGTTGAACCTGCATGGTGTCATCACTGTTGGGGCAGAACTGGTCTCAGTCATAACCTTATCAGCTTAAAGCTGCATTCCCTGGTGGGAGTCAGCTGAAAGAACTGAAAGGATATGTGCCTGTTTGGCAGCCTGTCACTTAGACAGGGATAAGCTCAAGGAAGACTAATCCAGAAGCTAATGAGAAGGAGACTGTGAATGGACTGAAGGATACGCTGCGAAGGGAGGAAGAGGACACAGAGGAGCCAAGCCTGTCTGTCCAAGTGTTGAAGTATTGAAGACAGGGAGTCAAGTGAGCTACTCAGGAGCGCAGGCACCTCTCCCACAGAGAGGGCAGATGCTGCAGCAGGTCGGGAGGTCGCCCTGTGAGAGGCTGAGCACAGGGAGAAGGGTGGGAGGTTCCCAAGGAGGACTACAGCCCACAGCCCTGGAAGGCTGGGTCTAGCATGAAGGTGTGAGCAGGCTGGAAGAGGTAGAACATAATGACTGAGCAGAAAAGTTAAACTACATGTTTTTTATCCATGAAGAAAGCCCTGGAAGGTGGTGGTTGACCCTTAGGAATAGGGTAAGTGAGCCAGAAGGCAGCTGTGGTAAGGGGGTGGAGGTATTATTAATGTGTTCTGTCAAGGCTTGGCATGTGCTCCCTTCATGTCTGGGTGTCTAAAGCTTAGGGAGATGATTCTCTCTTCTTTTTTTAGGCTGGCATCTCACACTGGTGTAGGCAGCCCTGTCTCCATGTTGTGGTAATGGCAGAGGAGCTTTGGGAGAAATGGGGTGTAGGAATAAGGTTTGTGAAGCTGCCCATGCATTTCTGAGGTGTAAGGATAAGTGAGAGTCATCTGGGAATAGGGGGTACAGTTTTGGGGAGCCTGAGTGGGTAAAGGGTCTGGAGGACATCAGTGGGGTTTTGAATGATTTTAGGCAGGTAAAGGCATAACCAGATGTACAAGGATTTTGATAGCCTTGGCATTTGGCTGGAAATAAGGATTGTCTCTCCTTCTCCTTCCTCTCCTTTCTTTCCTTCCCTGTCTCTCACAACCTTTGCTTGATGTCAGTTCCGCTAACACAACATTTCCATTCCAACCTACACATCCTTCCCATCCCTCTTCCCCAGCAAGATCACTCCTTTTCCCTTTCCTCCTCCCCACGTAGAGGCTCTTTCTGCCCCCCACGAACTTCTGGGAATGGGCAAGGGGTCAGGCATCTTCCCTTCAGCAGTAGGCACAGATGAGCTGTTTACACCAGAAACATCCATTTTTGTCTCTCCGGGCATAAGCAAAATAGTAAATCTGCCATCTCAGGAGGTGACTTTGTCTATGCCTTGAGCCAGCTCTGGGTGAAGGAAAGGGAGACCTGCTTTTGTGAATTCCTGCTGGGGCTCCTCCTATGGCCACAAAGGCAGAGTCATCCTTCTGGAAGCCACTGTAGCTACTGAATGCTCATGACAGCCATGTGCAGAGGACCCTGAGGGTCAGGAGGCCGTGACAGCAGTTGAACAAAAGCTCTAGATAAGACCAGCTTTCCTCCAAAATGCCTGACATCCAGGAACACAGTAACCGAGAGTTTCTTCATTTCCAGTGCGAAAGTATGGGACAGTACAGGACTGCTCCAAAGAGAGATGTCAAGTCTGGGACCTCGGCTGAGGTCCACTGGACTCGAGGGGAGCATGCCCGCTGGTGGCAGGGGGTGTTGCTGCCTGCCCACCAGCCTCTCACCGGCACGGGGATGTCTACACAAGGTGATCTTGCAACACTGCAGGGGCAGAGAAGACCAAGCAGCCTGAGCTAGATGAGAAGTAAGGCATCACAAGATAGCGGTGAGAGGGACTGGCACATGCCTACACAACCCCCCAAACCAACAAACTCTATACCCAATGGATTTACTGTAGCTCAAAGGAGGATTATTTACCAAGATCACTTTTTTTTTTTTTTTTTCCTTTTTAAAGGAAAAAGTGGTGCCTCGTCAAAGGATAGTGTGAGGCAAATAGACCAAGTACAGTAAAGCCGCCGTGTCAGGAAGCACAGAACAAACCCACATCCCATCAGAACTAACCCGCTTTTAGCTTTGCATCCAAAAATATTAGTCCATTTATTGCCCATTAAAAATTCCCTTTGTCTCTTCTCAGTTGTGGTGCATGCTTGAGATGTTAAAGCTGGCATTGTCAGTCCTTAAAGTGATGTTTGAGATCTATTTACTCATTAACTTTCAAATGCAGGACACTTTCAAAACCTTTTCCTAAGGGCATCCCTGTGTTCTGTTTGAGAGTTACTGTTGTTTTCCCACCTACCCTGAAGGGCTGTTTAGGATACCATCTCACCCTTTTAATCCTCTTTTCCTTTCATGTCTAACAAACAGTGTTAAACAGAGCACAGGGGGAAAAGGCAGATCTCACACATTATAATCATCTATAGTTAAATGAAGAAAATAAATGCTTCACAATTAGAGGTCTAATTAATGGTCAAGAAGAAGCTTTTTCCTATGTATTTTCCAGACAAAACCTCTCTTCTTCCAAGCCCTAGCTTTGTATGCATAGTAACTCATTGGGGTTTCTACAACGGATCCTGTGAGTCAATGTGCACTCTGCACAGTGACTGGGCTGCCACGAAAAGGATTTTTCTTAGGAAAGCCTACACAGAGGGTTGTCTTGAGATGTACACACAGGAATGTGCCAGCGTTGGGATGTTGAACTATGACAGAAAATGTTACATTTCAAAACTGGCCACTGTTTCTGGTAGGTTTTTTACAGGATGCCTTGATTTCTCTAGCTCTTTTTGCACTATATGTGAGCACTTTAAGACTGTGAATATATTTATCTTCACAACTTTTCCGTGGGGCGGTGTGGGACTCCACGTTACAGCTGAGAGGCTATCGTTTGATGAGCCCTTCTTTCAGTGCCAACATAAGCACCCCCTGATTTCCCCTTCCCCTCTCCCACCACTCACTCACCCCTCCGCTGTGCCAGTTTCAATGCTGTGTGGGAAACAAACTGCAGAACACATCCAGGGTAAAAATAGCTGAAAAAGAGAGAGAGAGAGAGAAGTGAATTCCAGAACCTGGACTCACCTCCTACATGTACATCCAAAGCCAATGCAACAGAACCTCTTTAGTTCAGATTCAATCTGTCTGTCCGGTTCCATCAATCATTTTTACCTTGATTTGACATAGGACAGAAAGGTAGAAGTTTCAAAAGGTATCGATCTCCTTTCTAAAATTTGTGCAAATTGATGGCTGGGTGAGGGATAGAGACCTTCATTAGAGAAATGTGGCCAGCAGCCAACTGGCTAGTGAGTGTGTGCACGGAGGCTGACTGTGTCTGTATTAGCTGGTCAGCTAGTACATATGGACCTGACTGCTGCCCAAGGAGGAGTCTCAGAGCATGTAGGGAGGGGAAATTTGGGCTTGTTGCAGCTATTTTATTATAGGAGGAGGGGGCAGAAGGGAGGCGACTGTGAAGCAAGGGTCACAGATCCACAGGAAACCAAGTGCCATTAGTTCCACTGCTCACAAAGCAACTTGTTTCAAACAAACAAACAAAAAAAAAACCCAAAGCAAAATTCTGTAAAATTAGACTTCTTCTGCCAGTGAGCCTGTAAATCAAGTGAATAGTTTCTCCTCCAATTTGGGAGGAAGCAGAGAACTCAGTCTCAGATTCCTGTTCAGACTCCAGCAACCACTTCTGCTTTTAGCACTCCGAACACCAATGGAAACCACGGATACTGATTTCTTTCCCATACTCAAATGTCACTTAAAGCTGTTGTTTCTCCTGGATAACTCTTGAAAGAGCTCGCTTCACCTCTGTTCCTACCTGCCTCTTTTCTAATCCACAACAGCTTGCCGGGAGCTCTGCTTTCGGATCCTTTGTGCCTCCCCTCTGGCCAATGAATGGCCTCAAACTTTCAAACTTTGGTACAGGGCGGTACACAAAATATTCGGCACATTGTATCTGAAAATGATGAATATTTTGATGCAAACAAAAGCTGGCTTTTCCTGCCCACCTCAGCTCAGGGGAAAGAGACCGTGGGTCTCTGTGCCACTTTTGCTGACCTGTAGAGGAGACTGGTTGGGATGGGAGCCACAGGGTGGAACGGGAGCCACGAGACACCCTGTGAGCCATGGCTGTAGTCCATGGACAGAAGTGGAAAGGTCTTTATGTTCCTGGGCTCGTGTCTTCTTTTCAGCGCCCTCCCCAATGAGGCTGTTGCCTTCAGCTCTGCAGAGCGTGCCCTCTGCCGTGCCCAGGAGACGGAGTGCTGGGCACGCAGCGCCTGGTTGCAGGTGGGGGATGCAAGCTGAGTGCGGGGGCTCCTCGCCTCTCTTCCTGGGAAGGGAGACAGCAGACTGCCTCCGTGTCAGAAGCAGACACCGTCTTCGGTAGGGAAAGCTTTAATCAGAAGAAAGTCACTGACAGAAACTGGGGCTATTCCTACCATATGTGGGTTTCTGCAGCATTTGCTTTCCCCAGAAGCAGAAATTATTAGCACCATAGGCAGGTCCTGGGCTTCTCCAGGTGGGAAACCAGAGGGTTTGGGCAGCCGGGGATTTTCCTGGTGCGGGAAATCCCCGGGGTGGCAATAATCCAGCGCAGTGGGCTCTGTGCCATCCCTGCTACAGACACCCAGGAACATTACTGGGAGTTGCACCCAGCGTGATCTGTTTGCAGATACTCTGGTCTCACCACAGGTCTGGAGCAAGGTGTGATGGGAAAGACCTGAGACGTCTCCCAGGATATCTGCCTGCGTTAATTCCCAAGTCACTGCACGCCTCTGGGTCTGCTCCAGTCCGCGCACTGGGGTAGCTGCTAGAGGTCAGCTCAGCTCCTGCAAGAGGTGCATCTTCATAGACCTTCCGAGCACTGATTTCACCTCCGGAACTAGTTTCTGCGAGGATTTTTTTTTTTTTCCCCAATGGAAGAATATAGCTATTACGCAAAGGTGCTCCTGGGGACCTGTAAAGGAGATCTAAGGCAGAAGCTAGGGCTGCTTTGCTGGCGAGGAGTGCTAGAAGGTCCCATCCCCTCTCCTCAGCAGACACGGGAGCGTAGGAGGTGCTGGTGAATCCCTACCAACATGGAGCAGCCTCATGCAGAGCGGAGCAGCCCTTACACTGCTGTAAGTGATGTTAGGATCTCGCTTTATCCTCGGGCAGCTACAGAATTTGGGGAAGTGGTGGCAGGGGGGAATGATCAGAAAGCTGGCAGAAATTGTGTAAGTGGTGTATCAAAGGCCCTTCTCCTCTCTTCCAGCCACATTTGAACAGAACCCTATTTTATTCTACGTGTCAGTAAACAACAAAATCATTACTGATAAAACTTGCCTTAAGCAACAAGACACATGTGAATAATAAAGCACTAAGAGCCACATTTTCAAAAGTGTGTGTGCAGAAATGTCTCTTGTACAATGTATAAGCAGCATGTGGTCTGGATGTGGCAAGCAGCAACGGGAGAGGAAAAGGGGAACAGATGGAACCTGTACATGAGTGACAAGAGCGGACGTAGGCTCGGATCGAGCTTTGCAGTGTGCAGAGGCTGAGCTTTTGAAAAGCCTTAAATAATAACCACATTTTAAGGAGGACTGCATCCATGGGGCATGCAGATAAGCGCGCCCATCGGTGAAACTGCAGAAGACGCAGCAGTGGAGACAGTGATATATACAAAGCATATGAAAAGTTCGGTCTGACACGCCAGCCATGCGAACAATCAAAGGTGTGCACGCTTTAGAAACATCAGCCTCCCTGAAACCTCAATGACTTTGCAATAAAACATCAGGAAACGATAAGCCGGGGTCAGAAAGGTCTGAGAATTCCACACAGCTGAAATAAAGATTGAGCAAGAGGAATTAGCATCAAGAAATGAGATTCAGATGTTTAAAGCTGATTGTCTGAACAAAGTTAGTATAATGCACTATGTTGCACTTCAAAATGTTTGGATCGTACAGCTGGCGAGCCCTTCCCACGATTGTGAAATGCAGCAGTATCGCTGTATCTGAGAAGGCTGGGAGAGATGTGTCCGCCTGGACACGAGCAGGCTATAAATGATGAATTGGGATTACAGCCTTTACTGTCCCAGTCCAGTTTTACCACTTCCCTGGACCACAGCACAGAAAACAAGCCCGGCAGCAAGGCCGTATGAAGCTCCTACTGTCCCATACTCTGGTATGGTCCTCTCTCCATCCATCTCTCTGTGGACTGAAAATGCTTCCTCTTTTTCCTGACCGTGAAGCACTGTGATGATCAGCATCCCTTGCTCTCTTGCTTTCAGCTTATTCAAGAGAACATCTACTCAGCTCTCCAGCCTTTCCAAGAGAAATTATCCCCTCTGCTTCCCTTCCACCAACTCTAGCGCTGCAGTTCACAGCTTTAGAAAATTATATTTACAACCCCACAACCATGTGAGGTAATCACATTTTCACTCCTCTTCACACGTGCACAGCAGGAGGCCTTTACCCGTATTAACACAGCCCAACACCACGACCTCCTGCGCGGGACAATGCAAGTCCGCAAAACTTGCACACTTTCAATGCTAAACTTTTTATTCTGGCAAATCTCTGACGGGTTTGTATCGACTTACAGATACACGGGTACTGCATATAGCTCCTTCAGCCTAGCAAAGTAATCCGAGAGTCCCAAAGTGCCCACCTGAAAACCAGACCCTGCAGGGAATGAGAATCCCATTGGTAAGGGGGTTCATAGCTTTTGTTAAATTATATTGCTGGTGAGAGTGGGTCTCTCCTGGGACAAGATAACACACTCGGCAGTCCCTGGGGGAGAAACTACTTAACTGGAGATGAGTGTACATTCTGTGACAATACTCCTCTGTGCACTATCTGCTCATGGTGACCATTTCTCAGGGTGTACAGAAAAATTAGACAATACTGATGTTAAGCTCTCGTACCATAGATCTTTTTTCCCTGCTCTAATCACATATGGTTTTGTGGCATCTGGACATGCGTAGTACCATTACGGGCCAACACTCTCTCTGGTACATCTCTAGTGAAGCTAATGACAAATTTGACACTGTGATTTATGTTGTGAAAAAAACAGAGCAGGGCGTGTTCTCTCGCCCATCAGCAAGTGGCACAGCAGAGCCCTTATACAGGGGAAGCTCCGCTCCCACAGCCACCCCCCAAACAAAAATGAGTGGCCAGCTCGGAGGAACAGCATCTCAGGAAGTGCTCAGAGGCAAAGGGCAGAGCTCTGACAGGGGATGCTCGAACCCAGATACAGCCAGGACCAAGTCACTTCAGTATCTCCTGATTTCGGAAGACTCCCTGTGAGGCTCAGCATCTCCTATCCCTTGAAGGTGAAGTGCACAGCCTGGGTTTTCCACTTGTGCTATGGGAAGCTGGTTGGGGTTTGCTCTATTGCTGACGGCTTGAAATTTCCATTTGCAGCTCCATCCCGTTGCCTTTTCAGACGTGCATCATACAGACCCAGACAGGCTGCACAAATTTACCAAAATGGTGAGAAGAGAGGATTTCCTTACCACAATGAAGCTTCTGATGTTCCTAGTCAACACTGAAGCAGCAGAGGAAGACATGGACAAGCATTCCCTGATGTCCTCTTAGGTGCCTGTACCCACATCCTGAGGATACGAACCTAGGTGCCGATGGCTACCTGAAATCTGCGTCTGCAGCTCCCATCCCTCCTGGCACGCCACCCAGCATACTCAGACATCAGCCCTTCGGGACTGGGAAGCATGCTGGGGCATTTTTTTCATTTAAAATTTGCAGCACCGCTGCTGCCTTGTAGATACTTGGGTCATTTCCTGCTACTGGTGAAAGGGACTGCATGCGTGCTGGGGTGGCATATGTCCCCATGTGTCCCCAGCATGGGATGAGACCTCTAGGAGGTCTCACACAGACCTGATATAAACAGGTCTACTCCCACTTCATACGTGAGCCACGTGGGAAGGAAGGACTTGCTGCCTGGAGGCCATACCTGCCCACAAGCCCCACAGTCCTGAGAGCTCCTAGCCATATGACACCTAACTGTGGCTGGGGACCTCCTAGCCATAGGGGACCCAGTCGTACCTGGCAGAGAGCTGGCACCATCCCACCTGGGAGCCCGTGGCACCATCCCACCTTGCTGCAGCTGTGCACAAAAGCTTTACTTGTCTCCGGTAGCTCCTCTCACCCCCCACCATCAGCACAGAGAGTGAGTGGGGCCAGCCACGTGGCAGAGGAGCAGGAGATGAGGTATCTAAAACAAGGGAGGGTTTTTAACCCCCTTTGCTTTCCCCTTGCCCCCCTACCCCCCATATTGCACCTGCCATTAGAATGACCACAATTATCCAGTGATGTCACTCATGAGCCACAGAAAAACTCAAAACAGGCAAGTTCCCAGTGAAAATCACCTGAGGAAACAGGCTTGTCTCAACACTTAGAAGAACATCCCTGACCGCTTACTTCTCTCCCGGGCCTGTGATTCACTCCCCACTCAGCGCTGGCTGACCGCGTTTTGGGTGCCTTGGGATAAGAATCATGTTATTCTTTGCCCGGGTCCAGGAAGGCTCTGATGTGCATTGGAATGTCTCTGTCTTGTTACAATTAAAATTACTGCTAATTTCACGAGGGAGGCATTTTCATGCATTGCCTTTTTATAGAGGGCTGTAACGGGGTCCACCCAAACAACCCAAGTCACAACACAAAGAAATCAATAAACACCTTGGCATGGTGCTTTCCTTGCCTAAATTTGCATCAAGCTTGTTTACAGCCAGCGGGCCAGGATTTTCTTGGTCACTTATAATATGTGCTGTGGCGTTGCTCGCCTGAATTTGAGTCAGCAACTTCGATAAATTCTTGACGCAGGCTGCAGACACAGTTAAGAATGTCTCTCCCGCCTACTGCAGGAAGCTGGTCACTGTATCAAAGATCAAAGTTGCTCACAGCAACGCAGGAAGGTTATATACAAGCAAAAAGGAACTGCAAATGCTTGTATTTGGATGCGGGGTTTTGCCGCTGTGCACATATTGGTCTCTAAATTTGACCATAAACCGTTTGTTGAATCAATTCAGAAAAAAAACCCGCGACGACTTGCTACAGCACCACCCAGATTACTCACAGGCTAATCCTCCCGTTGCAGAGACAAGATGCTCTGTTATCGAGATGTTTGATATGACTTTGATAGGGGTTTATCAAAAATCATATTAGAGACTTAATTAGAGAGTGTAATGACCTGTGCTTTAAAAAGGCGAACAAAAGAGTACGTAATCTGACATGGTTGTATATCACAGAGAAGTAATCTTCCTCTATTACACGCGCAGCATCTGCAGAACAGGCAAATGTTTATCAGGAACTGAAGCTCATCGAATCAGTTAATTATTTCACGGAGATAAACTAAGAGAAGGCTTTTTATACATCTCCAAAAATCCCATCCAGGGATCTTTTCCAAAGTTGCTCCTGAAACCAAGCACCCCTGGGATAAACCATAGCTAGAGGTTACTGTTAAGAAACTTTTGGTGGGCTCTGGCAGTTTTGATTGATGCACACCTAACTGCTGCTGGAGACACGTGCCCAAACTGCTGCTGCACCGACACGGGCAGGGGAACGCCACCAAGTAAGTCTCCCCTCTCTCCTCCTCTTTCCTCCCCTCCACTACAGGATAGAGAACCTGAGAAAAGACAAATAAACCAGATTTTTAAATTGTTTCAGCGGCTCTAGAGGGCTCTTGCACACAAAACAGGATTCACGCGCATTTGGGTTGATTTCCTTTCGTTTCTGGTCTTTTTGCATCCCTGCTCTGTTCTTCTGGTTTACTATTCTCCAGCTCCCTGTACAAACAGGATCTTTCCTCAACAATGTTCTGCCACATCATCTTCCTTCCTTTGTATACAGCCTGATACTGCGTGTTACACACCACGCGGCTTCCTAAGGCGCCTTCTTTCTCAACGCTAGCGAAAACAGGAACCAAAAGCGCAGCAGCACTAAAACACTAAATTCTCGCCGTAGTTTAAAATTGAACCCTTGAGAGTTTCCGATTCAAGATGACTTTTCAGTTAACGGATTTTTTTCTAGTTTAGTGCTCAGGGGGCCGTGCTGCAGCATACGTGCAAATGAGGCATTTGTACTTTTTATCAGATTCAAATGCCCCTCCAGCGAGGTCTGCAACACTGACCCACGCTTTTCCTCCTTTTTGTTTGGTTTTATTTTGGGTGTTGAAAAGCGCAGCCAGCTGAGCAAAGCACACATGGCTTCACTGCTCACCTCTTTTCTCCCATCTCGACAGGCTGGCTGGGCCGACGTTTTGCTCTGGGGAGATGAGATAGCATGTCTTCAGGGTGAAGAAGAAAAAACCACAGGGCGCGCTGCGCATTGCACAAATGCTCTTGTTATTCTGAGGCCTGAAGAAACGAGGAAGGAAGCTTGAGGCTGGTGGTTTGGCAGGTGTGGGGCCTTTTTTATGCAGACATCTGTTTTAAGTGGTAGCTCTGGGCCCAGGGATGAGCAGGGAATGCCTGTCACCCCCACCCCCCCTGCTCTTCGTCACGACACGAGGGGTTTTGGGCTCCCGAAGGAGCAGTGTCACCCACTTGCTCGAGCTGTGCGTTGGGACTCGTCTTTGTGGGGCCGGGCTGCAAAAGTGAGAGGATTCCTCCTTGCAAACCGGCAGCTGGCTATGGCAGCGGCTCCTCTGCCGCCCGAGACAGAGCTCCTGCCGCCGCCGCCGCGCCGGCACGCTCAAAATGGATGGGGTTAGAGTACAAAATGGGTGAAGGACAACGCGTACCCTAAGCTTGATGAGAAGACCTGATGAAAAGGCTCTGGATGCTACCACGTACACCACATCAGAACGAACTCTTCTAATCCTGCTAGATTATTTCTGGCGGTTTCGGTAACACTGCTAGCGATCCCATTAGAGTTTTGTACAAACTGCTTCCTCTGGCGGGATGCTACGGCACGCTCTCTGCTGAGCCTTGCACCGCATGTGAAGGAATTCGTTAGTGCTCGGTGGTTAATTATCAATGGAGTGACATACCTGGGAACCCCACCTTCAAAACAATCTAGGAAGAAACTGCGGTTTTCAGGGCTGGATCCGGCTCTGCTAAAACACACGAGTGGGGAGGAAAAAGGGGTTTGCACAATATCCTCCCTGGCAGGGATTCTCTGGGGCAAGTTAAGTGTTGAGCCACATTGTTATTTTAAATGACAATAAGTTCTTTCTCCTGTAGTTCACTGCGGACTTTAATGAACATTTAGCAACTTAATTATCTTTAAGACTGCTACTCCTCTGTTACAGATGGATGAAATTGGTCAGTGAATTCAGAAGTTAGTGGGGGAAGGGCAGATATGCAGAAAAGCAGAGTCTGAGACATGTACAGCTGCCCATGCGATCACAGACCCTCATTTCCATAAGAAATCGTAGCTGAAGCCATTTCAAGGTGAGGGACTGCGGCTAATCCCTCCCAACGCACTCATTAATACATCCAAAACCGCGTCTCCTTGTCCACCGACAAGGAGAGTCAGTCAAGTACAGCCTTAGCTGGGGGAAGAGAGGAGCTGCAGTAACGGAGATGGGTTTCACAGGGACTGCTGGGCGCTATGGCTTCTTCGCAGCTTCTTTTAAGCTGTGCTGTGCTGAGGTGTCTTCGTACAGACCTGAGCAAGGTAGGCGACGTGGTGGGAGAACTCAGCTCCTGTCTTTGCTTTATGTTGCAAAGGACAGAACAAAAACTGCCGATATCCATGCCAGAATCCTGGTAAAATGAAGGGCTAGGCAGCATTTTTCTGCACTCGGAAGGGAAGACAGAATTTCTGACGCAAAGCATCCTGCTGCCATGCTTAACGTGGTCTCTAGAGCCACCACAACCATTTTTGTTGGCCACCTGTGAGGAGCACCATTGCAGTGCTCACAGAAATCTAATAAACTTGGGAGCTGGACTCAAAAATAAAATTGTTTTGTTCTGAGGATTAAAAGAAAAACTAAGAAAAGAAAGCCACACAAGGAAGCCTGATGTTCCGGCTTTGGTATTTTAATTTTCTTTTCTTTTTTTTTATCTTCCTATCTGACAAATACCAGCATGACAGCAAACAGAACCTTCCCAGTTCACGTGGCGGCAGAGCTTAACTGTGCTGGTAAGTGGTGAATAGACGCCTTGCTCTAACACGGCCCTAAATTGTACCATTAACATGTGGTTGTAGTCAGAGAACACATTCAGTAGGAAATGGCACCTTGTTACTTCCCAGATTATCCGCTCCCTATGGGGTAAATATTCTACACATCATGCAGGGTTTTAGCAGCAACATTCCTATTAAAGTAAATGGGATTTGAGGGAGGGTAAATCCAAGCGCGCAGTGCTGGGACGTTCTACCTATAAATCTTCTGTGTCTTACGCTCTCTGCCTTTATTCGCTGACAAAAGACAAGTGTTCGCTGCCTTGGGAAGGTTCATAAAGCACAAAGGGAGGGTGTGTGCTCAGCATTGCTTCCTGTAGCACTGGCTGCAGCTCCAGCGCGACAGCCTGAAGCAGGAAGGACTCGGAGGGATTCCTCAGCTCCTCGGCACAGGCTGAAGCCTTACCCGTGGGAGGAATCTGGATTTCGGGAGCAAGGAGTCCAGTTCACCTCTATGTTGCAGTTACAGGGTGATAAAGTTACTTTTAAAACAGCAACTACCTGCACTAAGAAAAGTTATTTTAGGCAACATCTACCTTACAGGCCCCTTCAAGGTTATTGAACATATATTAGGCAGTTTTTCTGTAAATCTTGTCTTTTGCTTGTATCTATCCCATCACGGTAGTGGTCAACAGATACCCCAGTTCACGTAACAGCAAAGGCTTGGATAGGCCCTTTCCTTAGGATAGCTAAGGATTTAATTTGTTTGCGTTTTAAAAAAATAACTTGCTCTTCAGTAGGCATCATTTCATGGCTTAATATAATGAATGTAACCTACATGTGCATGCTACGTCAGGCAGTGATTTTTGTTACTTCACTAGATGGCGTGTGGCTGTGCCTGGCAGGGGGGGAGAGAAGGGAGAAGAATTAATTCAGTGTGTAACTGCCTGCGCTGCGCTCCTGCCTCTGATGTGCCTTTAACAATGTGGATCTACGACTTAGTGTTTCAAGGGTGAGAACTGAATTTCCAGGACCAGGGATAGGATGCCCAGCTGAAAACAGCTTCATTTTCAAAAAGCTGAAACTTCTGCCTGAAGAATACCCTTAAGTCAGCAGTGGGGCAAGACTTGTGGAAAAGAGATTTATTAGACCAGCCTATCTCCTAGGCAAAACACGCTTTCAGAGACACAAGTTCTTCTTCAAATCTGAAACAGACCTGAGAAAGGGCTTATATGTCTGCTTTCTACAACACAGTCAGCTGGTCTAGTAAAAGACCTTATCTCTTCCTATAAATTCTGCCTTACTTATAGCCTGACACCATCACTGCTGGAAAAATATCCAAAACTTTGTATCGTTCTTCAAAAGGCAAGCCATAAGGTTAACTTGTGTTCTCACTTTCCCTGGTGTAAACTGGGGCATAGCTGTCCTCTTTTGTTCTTCTATTAACTATTTATGCCTCCCGCTTCGGAGGAGAACAAGACCCAGCTCTGCCCCGCGGCACTTACTCTCATGGGACAACATTAAATCACGTTCGCAGTGCACATGCAGTAAGAATCTGCTCCTTTCTTGCTTGGGGAAATGGGCATTAACCCCTCCAAGGTCTCAGGCGTGAATTGCAGATGTACCTGGATCCATGGAGGATGTTCCCCGGCACACACACCCCAACAGCGAAGCTTGCCACGGCGAGGCTGGGAGGGCTTGGGCGAGCTTGGGGGCTGAGCGAGCATGCGGTTTCACAACTGGCCTGAGCTGACCTACAGCTGGGCTCCGGCCAAAAGGCAGCTCTCTCCCCTCTCCTGACACTTGTGCTCCTTTGGCTGCAGGGTCAGCGGCGCCGGGGGCTGATTGGTCTCAGTATAATCCTCCCCTCTTTTTTTTTTTTTTTTTCTTTCTCTTTTGGTAGGGTTAATTTTCAGTCGGCTCAGTTTGCTGAACTGGCCAGCCGAGCGGCTGGGTGGATGCTGGGGCTGGCCCGAGGAGGCAGTGAGGGGCGTGCTGAGATGGAAGCATAAGACTGAGCTTTCTGCTGGCCGTGAGGGCTCAGCTGGCAGGAGTCAATGGGCTGTGGGCTTCTGCGGTACCCTGCAAACCTCCCCAAATGCCGTGAGGGGGTCAGGTCAGGCAGCTGCCTTGGGATGGGATGCAAACATTCCTCTGCTCCTTTGAACACAGAGAAAAGGGGTTTAACAGCCATCTGTTAAAGAATGGTGCCATGAGGAAAACACATCTGATACACATGTAAGTGAGGGGTTTTCCTGTGGTATTTAGGCCTAAGGTGTTTAGTGTTTTACCATCCAGCTATGCACCCAACCTTCAAATGTGTTCAGTGCAACACATGCGCTACATTTAACACCTCCTACACCACGGTTATAGCTCCAAGAGCAGCTCATACCCCGGCTGTATCAGCCACCAGTCCCACAACATGGGCAACGCTCTCTCCAAGAAACAAAAAAGGATGCCCAAAATCAAGTGGCTTTCCTCGTAGTTGAGGGCTGTCATCTGTTCCTGATGGGAGAGGGTCTTTGTGGTAGGTGCCTGGCTTGGAGGAGGGTGTTTGGTGAAGTGCCAGGGCTGCAGCTGCATGGGGAGCTGTGGAGAAGACCTAGTGCTCACACCGATAAGGGGAAAAGGAGGCAAACACTGGCAACGAGCTGAACAAGAGGCCCCTCCGGCATTCCCTGGAGCAAGAGCTCGTTCCTTCCTTGTGTGCCAGGTTTGTGAGGCCACTGTAAGATGAAGCTACGCAGTAAGGCAAGTTCTGCCAGGGTTAACTCACAGCAGCCTCTCCAGTACCCTTCCATTGAAGCAAAGGGGGATTAGAGACAAGATGTTAATGGGAGAGGAAAATCAGGGTCACAGGATGGCTTATAATCAGTTCTGTAGGAGAGGCAGGTTGCTACCTAACTTATTATATCTTTCCCTGAAATGCATCTCCATGTCTTCAATCAGCTCACTCAGCTATCTCAGCCTCCAAGCACAGTTGTCTCGGCGAACTCATTTGGTTCCCATTTCCCCACGCCATCACTCAAATGTAGTAAGCTGAAACATCTGGATGAACCCAGAAAAAGCTGCAAGTGATGTCCTTACTGTATCTATTCCAAATAGCCTATGGTTTGAAAATCACCGTCCGTACAACCCTTCTCTGGACCTAGCCACCGGTTTACCCTCAGCCCAGGCTCCTGGTTCTGGGTCCCACTCTGCTGTTCTTTCGCAGGGTCACTATTGGGCTCCCAAGGTTTAAGCCCATCTTACTGTCAGCGTATTTTGTTTCTAATTCCAAAACTGTTCATATACTTCTCTCCCTCTAGTAAATGGACAGCAATGGGTAAAGATCCCATTAAGAAAGAACTGTTTGGGCTATAGAGAAATGCTGCCAACTACTGTAACAGGAAAACATTACAGCTCCCTTTTGCCCAAAAAGAACATTTTCTTGCTGTGGGTAAAGAACTATTCCAGTTCTTCTGGGAGCAATAACCACGGCCCTCTCCTTCTCCAAAGGGAGCATGATGTCCCAGAGAGGAGCTCATTTCCCCAAGGCATGTCCAGATGGCATCGACTTCTGCCCAGGAGCGAGCGAGCAGAGAACAAGGAGACCGGCAGAGAGAAAGCTAAGGAGGGCGCTCTGAGGAAGTCGCTCCTGCAACAGGATCACATGACAGAACCTAAAAAAGCAATTCTCCACCAGAATGGCACTCAAAGGACTTCATCTGGGATTCTATCCACCCAGGGAAGGGATCTTGTTTGGTTTCTTCTCCCTCTATTCCACGCCCTGGAACCTGTAATTGTGAAAGTGAGTCTATCCGTGTGGATGTCTACAGAGAGGCAGATGGTGTCCCAGATCCAAGAGACCTGGGCTGTGTTTCATGCGGTGCCATCTCATTGCTGTGTCTTAAGGCAAGGCCCCTTGCCTCTGCCATCTCTGTGACTAGGTTTATTCTATCTGCTGCTCAGGAATATCATGGGGACCTCAGACATTCATTTTCAGAGCATCTAGTGCTGGATTTTACTCCATCATTTTATCTGGAGTTTCCAGGTACAAAATAAAATCACTGTAAAACAAGGAAAGTAACACCATTTATCAAACTCAGCTGGTGAGGGGTCTGGAGAGCAAGTCTCATGAGGAGCGGCTGAGGGAGCTGGGGTTGTTCAGCCTGGAGAAAAGGAGGCTGAGGGGAGACCTTATCGCTCTCTACAACTACCTGAAAGGAGGGTGGAGATGTGGGGGTTGGGCTCTTCTCCCAAGTAATAGGCAACAGAACAAGAGGAAACGGCCTCCAGGGGAGATTTAGACTGGATATTAGGAAAAATGTTTACACTGAAAGGGTTATTAAGCATTGGAACAGGCTATCCAGGGAAGAGGTTGAGGCACCATCCCTGGAGGTATTTAAAAGACAGGTAGACACAGTGCTTAGAGATATGGTTTAGTGATGGTTTTTGTCAGAGTTGGGTCGATGGTTGGAGTAGATGATCTGAAAGGTCCCTTCCAACCTAGGCGACTCTATGATTCTGTGAAGAGCAGATAAAAAGATACCATACTCAGAAGTTAGTCCTCCAGCTACAGTCTGGTTTTAGTCTGTGTGAGTTTTGCCCATAGGACCTCCTTCCTCCCCAAAATACACAGGTCTTGATCTTCCTGACTTTTATTGAGGTGTCAACCTGTAGCAATTTTAAAGCAGCTACTCAAGTTCCATTAGTATTGATCTACTTTCAGAGGAACATTGGCTTCATTAGGCTTTACTTTGCTTCCTGCTCCACTACTCATCAGTTAAGGGTTGGCTGAGGTAACACCGAAGAAACAACACTGGTGCTCAGAGCAAAAAATGAATCCAATCCATCCCAGCTCTGCCACCAACAACAGACGAATCCCTGCCCCTTGTGTTTTTCCTTTTCCTGCCTCTAATGGGAGCAATATTGACACCTCTTATGGTAGAGGCACGACTGCTACTTCAGTTTGTAGAACACTTTGAGATGGTCAAAGCACATCTCAACAAAAGTACAAAGCACTGCTGGTGTTTCTAAAAAGTGTGTAACGTGTGTCCTAAACTAAACCTTTCTGACCCGACCCTTTGCACATGTGGTCCCCCATCAGGTCTCTGCTATAAAATAAGCTGTGTTTTTGGGTGAACTATTTGTTAAACATGCAACTTTAAAATTAAAAAAAAAAAAAGACTTTCAAATGAGTCTGCTTGTTTTTAAATCACTGTGTATCGCAGAGTTGGGCTAATCTGAACAGCAAATGTGTGTCCACAAGCAGAGTGCATGGCAGACTCTCTGACCTTTCTATAGCTATCCGTCGCGTTCAGTGCAACACACCCCAGATCCTTAGTGCTTCTGAAGGCCAAGAAGCTGTGTAAGGTCTGGTGTCAGAAAAAATACTCATAGATCATAAGAACAGCACGAACCAGCAGGTTACATAACTGATGAGCTAGTCACATCGTGGTAGGCATAAAAACATTTATTTTCTTGTCACCAAGTGATATGACAAAGGATCATACCTGCTGCTTTCAAGTTTTGCTTCTTGCTGCAAAAATGTGCCTCTGTCTGTGGATGCTCTTCCAGCAACAAAGGGTGTACTGTAGAAGGGCACGTGGCCCAGGATTCCCACCGTGAGGCCCTGACACTGAAGCTGCAGATTGCCGCTGTCAGCAGCAAATCTTGTTTCAGGTACATCCACCTCCCTTCGCAGCCCAGGCTGTGCCTTCCCACGTACTGCTGAACCTGGCCTCCACCGTGCTTTCTCTTCCGCATCACTGCAGCAAAGCGTCAGGATCTCCAGCGCATGGCAGGTTGGCGGGTGAAGTCCAGGATGGGTGTATTTGAGCAGGTCCTCAGCACTGTCCATCTCCAGCTCCACGGGGTGCCATGCAGCGTGTACGGCTCTTCATCACTGACACGGCAGTGGCTGGGCAGCGCTTCCCCACCCGTCCTAGCCATAGGGTCTGATTCCCCCTCTCCCGCAGACGTGACTGCATTTACACTAGGTCTTTTGGCCGTATAGAAAATGTGTATCGTATTCCTAGCAGACACCGCTGAAGCAGGAAATGCCTGAAATATACATCTGGCCTCGCAGCGCACAGTGCCGGAGCCATGGTCGTCTGTAGCACCCCGAGATACGCATGTCCTTTGCTCATCCAGAACCGCTCCACGCCGTCTGCGCACGTTACAGCTCGGCCCCTCTGGGGAACGCCGTGTTTGCTGTGACATTTGCGCACCAGCCAGCGCTTTGCTTTCTGGGCTATGAATGGAGTATCCAGAAATTGGCTGCTACGCTGGTACGCTCCAGAGAGGATAATGCCGTCTTTTCCCCTGCTGTTTATTGTTTACCAGAGGTGCCTAATTTCTGACAAACAAAAGAGATGGATTCTGGGCAATTTAGCAATAATCAAGAGCAGGATGAGCGGGACAGCTTTACAATATGTACAGCACTGCTTGTAGGGCTCAACAAAAGGCCTGCAATACTGGGCAGCTGGCTGACACTCGGCCCTTACGCTGCTGCATCAAAGATAACCACAACAAACGTTCTCTGCCCTGAAAATCACAGTCAGAGAACGCAGAAACCTCCAAACTAGCAACAGAGCGACCGAATGGGAAGCCTATGGCATTAAATACATGAAAGGGAAGCCTTGGGACTATGAGAAGGAATTGAATATGTTCAGCACAGAATGGGTACTCCTCGGGGGACTATTTAAAAACCACTGACTAGTTTCGCCTACTAGCATAGCTCTGTCAAAGTCAACAGAGACATCAAAAATTTGTGCATATTAAGTTTACTCAGGTACAGAAGAGCAGAGCAAGACTCTCTAATTCGGTAGGTCACCCGGCTCTGCCCCTTGGAGCAGAGATCCTTCAGAGATCTTTCAGGGTTTGTCATTTGATGGACTGGCCTCTGTGATTCTGGAGCTGTGCAATGGAGACAGGGCGGTAATACCAGGTGCAGTTAGGATGTATGTGGCAGGGTTTATTTCACACCAGAGCCATACCATGCGGCGTGTCCCCTACCCGCAGTGCGGCCCTGGGTGCTATTGCTCCAGGATGCAGGTGGAAAGCCCGGGGGATCGGTCCCTCAGCTGCATTACACACGCAGAGCCCAGGACTGCAAACTCCACTGCCCTGAGGATGCCTGAGGTACAGACTGCTATAACTTACCACAGCACATAAAGCATCCTGGCCCTCCCTCGCCCTGCATGCTTCCTTCCCCCCACCAGCCTCCTCCGCTCCCGTTCTGCGGTGTCCCCCATCCCTCTCTCCTTACAGACAGCCGGCCCTCAGCCCCCAAACCTGGCTGGAGCAGGGATGTGCAACCCACCAGGTGTCCCTGCCCATGGCAGGGGGTTGGAACTAGATGATCTTTGAGATCCCTCCCAACCTAAACCATTCTATGATTCTATGTGGACGGGGCTGTCAGCATAATGCAGAAGAACGGTGGCAAGAAAGGGAAGAGGCTACAATAAGGTAAATACTCTGCACCCTCTTGTTACTGCTGGGACAGAAGATAAACTGTTTCAGCTAATTTGTCTTAGTCTTAGAGACAGGGTGCGTGAAGGCACAGCCTGAGCACAGCAGAGAAACCTCTAATACATAGTCTGCACTGGCGTAACGCGGATTGTGTGGGTAGAGTTCATTGAGCAAATGCAGACGTTTAAACTGTAGGTGGCCGTCTGTGAGTTCCTCACCTTAGGATGCCGTTTTAAGTCAAGAGAGAAATAGGCACTTTTGGCATACGACAGAAATTTACACTCAGTCGAGCTAAATTGTGCCTTGTAAACTCCTGCTGCTCCCCGCTGACAATACAGGGAGTCAGGCACAGCTAGCTCACAGGTAAACGTCTGTACGACACATGTCAAATGACGGGTGAGATAAATCACATTTTGTAGGGCTTTGTTTTGAAAGAGGGATGCTACAGGCTTCGGGGCTGCTAGGAGCAGGGCTTCAGAGGGCGCCTGGTGGGGCACGCTCTGGCACGTAACCGCAGGGGCCAGGGAGCCAGATTCAGAGGGGGAACAGTGAGACGCGGTGACAGACAGCAAAACCCTTTGGGAACGTGGCCGCTGAAGCAACCATGACTTCATTAGACTTGCTCAAGATGCCCTCTAGCCTAGACCTTTCACCTCATTTAATGGTTTCTTGGCCTTAATCCCTTATAATTCTGAAAAGAAAAAAAAAGATCTCTTTTGACTCCTGTTTTCAAGCCAGGGCTGTTTGATTTGGAACGCTGCATTGAAGTCTGTGCTACTGATTGATTTCAGGTTTATTATAGTTTCCCCTTTGAAACATGCTACAGTAAAAAAAAAAAAAAATCTGTACACGTTGTCGTTTTTCATGTAACCCCCTCCTCTTTTTTTTTTTTTCAATCTTAGCAAATGCTCAGTCTTTTACACTTCAATAGCTTGAAATTCTCCCCTGGGAGCCCTAAGCTCTTTAAATATTTTTAGGTTGCCAGATTTCTTATGTTCTCTCTCCAGGAAGCCAATTTTGTTTCTAAGCTCTTGAGAGTAGTCCAGCTTCATCTTTTGCGCACTCACTGCATCACAATAAAATGCTGCCTAATTGCTGCCTCAGCTGAGTCCCAAAGGTGCTGGAGTTTGTCTCTAGGCTACAGTTGTGGACAATAAACTCTTCTCAGACTGGAGTTAAGCCTTTTTATTATTTAAATCTGAGTCATGTAAAATTAGTTTACTAGCAAGTAACCCACAAAGATCTAGTATGGAAAGAAACTCCCACATATTGTTTTCCAACACTATGAGAGAACGATCAGATATAAAGATTTGCAAGCAGCTCGTAATACAACATGTAATAGAAAGACCAACATTTAATTCAGCCAAAAAGACTTGAAAATGTTTCTGTGAGCCTAGGAGATACTCTCTGACCTCAGCTCTTTGGTTTTCTTTACCTTCAAATAGAAACTGGCAGTATGAAAAACTCTCTTTTTCCCTCTAGCTTATCCATAACCTGAAATACCTAGGAAAGAGGAAAGGCAGCTGTAGATAACAAATGCCAGATGAGCCAGAGCTTTCTGTTCTCAGTCTAGCACAACAGCCAGAGGATTCAGTGAGCATTTTGCTAGAAAATCATGAAGAATACACTAAGATTGGGTGGCCACACCTCCATCAAGCTCAAGAAGACCCCTGTAGCAAGAGACAAATAGATAATATAGGGAGTGAGAATGAACAAATCCTCTTTTTCTCACCAGGATCATATTCAGCTATCCTTAATAGCAGAAGATGACATCCATACACTGCATACAAAAGCATTTTCTGCCTTCATGTTCCTTTTTTTTAATCTGTATTTTAAAGTGCTTATATTTCTGTTGTAAAATATGGCTTCTGATGATAGTGCATACTCCACAGACATTGTAGTAGAAAGACTTACTGATCATTTTTTGAGACTCTGAATTCCTTAAGACAAGACTTGCTTTGGGTGCACTGGGTGCTGTGTGCCCAAATCCACAGCCCTAATTAGGCAGAAAAGGAGCTGGAAGAGATCTCGAGATTTTCTCAAAACGGTTGGCCTCTCCTTTAATTAGAAAAGGTCAGATGTGATAGCAGAGACCTGACATAGTCTTTGCGGTGCTGTTGGAGGCACACCTGCAACCTGAGACACTCGTGAGTAAGGACAGCACACGTCCACCTCAGTGCGAGCCGATTCAAGCAGCTCTTCGTACAGCTCCTTTCGTCAGCACAGACTGTGTACATAACAGGCAGATGGATCCATCTGCAGTGACTGCAAGGTGACTGTTAGCTACGCACCCTACACTCGCTGTGCAGAGACCCCTCCTGCTGCTGGAGTCTCTCATTCCTCGTTTAGATTTGTCTCGATCGCTTCTTGAGAACGTAACGGCAGTCGCGGCGTGGACCGCAGAACCTTCATTACGACAGTGATGCATAAGGCAGAAAGGATGTGCAGGGCTGAAGTCGATTTTGGCAGGCAGCAGCTAGCAAAGCTAGGACGCAATTTCAGCCTCGTTCAGATCAATGCGAATTTTGCCACTGATGTCAGTGGGACGACGACTTCGCTCCACACGTCTGCCTGTAATCTGAGAACATGGACTCTACGGGTCCTGGAGACCCAGTGAAAATGGGACCCCACAGAGTTCATCTTAGATTCACTGTTTGAAATAAAACTACGTGGATTCTTTCTGCCCTTTTTAGTTATCTGTAAAACAAGTATGATAACGCTTTGAGTGCTAAACAATACAAGGTGTGTAGGAAGACATAATATCTTTTATTAGGCCAACTGATACAGTTGGGGAAAAACAGACAAGCTTTCAGGCTTGTCTGAAATGCTTTGAGATGCTCTGATGAAAGGTGTTCGAGCTGTGCAAGGGATCATTAAATTACATTCTTCCTCTCTCTGGAAATCATTTAGTGATATTTCAAAGGGAAGATACTGTACAGAAATAACTGATTTCTATTGCTGTGCTGTCTGGAGCTAAATATCTTCCTTCCTCTCTCTTTATGAACTAATCTAAAGACAAATATGTTTTAAATTAAAATGTTAAGAATAATTTTATGGTATAATGTATAGTCCTGTGAAATGTTCTGTGTTAAGGGTAACTCACGAGATCCTTAAGCATGTTTCAGTGCACACAAACAAAATGGCTGGATTTCTCTTTAACGCTTTGTGGAAATTACGAAGGTATCACTGTAAAGAAATTAGAAAGCAGGGAAGCTCCGTGAAAACAACAAGTGAAAAGAAAAAAAGCAGACATGAGTCAAAAACTACATTACACTTGTAAACACTGCCTACCAAGTCCCCACATTTTCAGTACTGAGCGTAGGCATCACGCCTTGGAAAGCTGTGAACCATTTAGTGTCCACAAAAGAGGGACAGAAACAACCGAACACTTAACCCCCTCCTCCCCCCGACTTAATCAGGACAGACAGAACTCCAAGTTAGCCAGGAGTGACAGACTCCACTTACCACTTACGCTTTATCCAAAAGGTTTAGCTGTCCACAAATCCTACTAGTATCACTTTAATAGCACTTTAGTTCAGTGTCAAGATATAATGATGTCAAGAATGGAGAAAACTTGGCGGTTGGGGGGGAAAGCCTTTAAATATGTACAAAGTAGCTGCAAAGAAGGATCAAATAAACTGTTGTTTGTGTCTATCAGAACAACAAGAAACAGGGATAAATTGCAGCAAAGGAGATTTACATTAAACCACTAGACCACTGTCCAGGATTAAGGAAAATTAAGCATTGGCATATATAGAGAAATGCTGAAACTTTCATCACTGGAATGTGTCAAAAATGGCTTAAATAAACATCATCAAAAGTTTCACCACTGACGATCACCCACTGAAGCGGAGAATAGACTCGGAGATTCATCTGAGAAAGGTTACAATATGTGAGCAGGTTTTTCTGCATGTATTCTCTTTTTTTTTCCCCTGGAAGATGTTGTTGAAGATTTTCTGTTTGCTTGAGATTTGAGATGCATTCCTCTGAAAATATTTGTCTAAGACCCGGGTGGGGGGCCACTTATCTTCTGAAGTGCCTGTTCCTCTCCATTGATCACAGATACAGTCACAGATGACTGCCTTGGTGTGGACACCTACTTATTGAATCCGTAAAGTCAGATGAGACAATTCCCATCCTTAACGACAAACTGTGTCCTTTCTAATATATTCCTAGATATAACACTCAAATCTCCATTATTCATTCCAACTATAATTACTTGTGCACGTATGAGGTGGCACCCATAACACATAATCATAATGTTATTTATTGCCCTGTATTAGTAATTTTATCACATTATACTTAGATGCCATATGGTGCAATGAAGAAGGTAATGAAAGTCTCCTATGCAATGGATGGAAAGCTTCTACACAACAATTAATATAATCTATTCCACTTTTGCATGTCATTCCTAGGGAGAATATCACTGAAGTGCATGGTATCTCAGGGAGGACAATTTTATTTTTAGATCTAAGAGACAGCCAAAGCTCTGCTGAGTTGCAGGTAGAGGGACTAACTAGGAATGTAAGCGGCTTTAATTTAGCAGTACCTATGGAACACTAAGGTGCTTCTGATACATGGTACTAATCACTTCTGTTTTCAAAGCCTGTACACAATTAACGTAAGTACTCAAACAATCTGTACGTTTATGTTGTACTCATTCCACCACAGGACTACAACTGGACACTCAACACATGTCTACACTCTGTCCTACACTGAGGTCAAGGGAGCAAGCCTGAGCACCCAGCTGTCCCCTCTGCTTGTTGGCTCTCTCCTGGGGACCTCTTTAGGCATCGATCTCAGGCAGTTCACTCTCAGCATTACCCCCAAACGGCACTAAGTCCAAGAACACACTGTTTGGCTCCCTCAACTATTCCTGCAGGCTCTGCAGCCCTTGGTAGGGAACTTCTTAAGCTGCTCAAACTTGATTGCCATTGCTTTTAGGCTTATTTATAAAGTTTAGCATACCTTTACGTGGTACATTTGTAAATCCTGTAAGTTATTTTTGTTTAAATTATGACCATTTTTACATGGATAACAGAGATGTAAAGCTAGATTATCTCTTTCTGACAGTGATGCAAACCATAAAAAACTTCCATGGTATTTGTGAAACTGTAAAGGTATAAAAATCATGTACTTGGAACAGAATGATGCTTAGATACAAGACTCAGGCTGCTTAACTTACATCCCAAATTTGACGTGTATTTTTCTTGGTGGCACACTTTGCAAACAGGTCCTTGAGTTCAACAGCTCACTTCTGTCTCTTGCTAAAGCTCAACACTTCCTCAGCTATGCAGGTTTTCAAGGTCATGCGACAAAGCAGATCAGAGACGTGACTTAGGTTAACAGTAACACCTTCTTTCTCAGGGTTCCTTTTAACCCAGATGACTTCACCAACGTCCTTGACAGTGCCACCACACCAACAGCTGTACCAGCTCAAGCGAAAGAGTGGTACACAAAAGCAGAGGGCAAGAACAAGTGTTGAGGGGTGGAGACCAGTTGAGTCGGTTTTGTTGCCACGGGAAAGATGCAAAGAATAGCACAGAACAGCATTCAAAGTTGAAGAGGTTCCTCCAGATGATAATTCAGAGCAGAAGCCTAACTAACATAGTTTGAATTGCTCTCTGGAGGAGCCTCTCTCACTCCTTCAACTATGCAAGGCATCTAGGGAGACAAGCCTCCTAATTTAGGCATGTAAGTTAGATGTTTAAACGTAGACAGTGAATATTCCCCCAAGAATGTGAATGGGATGTTAAAATAATTTAAAATATTTTTAACCAAAGCTGTGATATCAATGTCTGTTCTTTTATGTTCTTTGTGCCACTGACCCTCTACCGACACAATCATGTTTCTCATTTATTAGATAAATGAACATCAACAAAACATATATCGTCCAAATACAGTCCAAATTTTGAAGTTAAAAAAAGATTCCCAATTTTAGTCTCAAAATATGAACCAGATTAAGTTGTTCACATGGAAACCACTGCATGTTCCCTATAGTAATCGCATTAAGAGGAGCAGAAAGGGAAAAGAGATTCTTCACAATGATCAGTATATCTTATTTAACTTCCTTGCTTTCCTTAAATATTTTTTTTTAAAGTTTTCAGTTAGGAACTTTGGCTAAACTTGAATCTGTAATTACCTCTTGCCATTTACTACATTGCTGTTACCTACTCAGAACATTTTACACATTCTGTGATGGGGGTTTGAGAAGTTACTGATAAATGACACAAGTTGTTCTTCCAGTGCAGATACAGGGCCTCTCGTGTGCTTACCTCCTGCCCCACAGAATCTTTACACATAGGCACGCACCAGAACACCAATTTTCAGTGCATCTTTCTCCAACACAACCACCCTCATTGCCATTGCTCACAGCACTATTCAAAGGACTATTTGAGACAGTCCTGGAAAGGATTACCGGTACATTAAAGAACACTTTTTAAACGTAGCTATCTTCACTTCTGGATGAATGTGTTTACAGGACACATCGTTGAAGCCAATTCACCTTCTAATATCTCACACTGCAGAACTGGAACTAATATGACTAAGAAATCAAAAACACCGGGCAAGCCATTAATATGTATTAGACTGCTTTGTTTTAATATGTATTAGACTGCTTTGTTTATTCTAGTGGTTTGGGCATCCAAACATTGTGTGCTAAAAGCTGCCCGACATCTCCCTTATTTGAAACTGCCACTTTCAAATCAGAGAAATATCAACAGGCAAAGGAGAATAACATATATACCAGCAGGACTTAAAATTAATGGTTGTGCCTGAGTTAACAGGCTCAACTGATGTTAACTGTTTGGTTCAAACTATCAAAGCCTAGGATCCCGTGGTTTTGTGTCCATCTCCACTTAGCTCTCACCACTTCGATAAAACACCTGCCTGTGGGTCATACCATAAATCGTGACGGCACAGAAGCAGCACTAAACGCGGAGCTGTGGGTTGTTTCATGCATGCAGACTGGGCAGCTTGTTGCCAGATGAAATCGTTAACAGCAAAGTTCTGCCTACCTTCTGCTCAGCAGGGGCACCAGCTGAGCCCGTCTTTTCTACCGTGCTACTTCCTACGAAACTAAAAGGATCTCAGTCACCATTGAGACCTCCACGCTTTTGCAAATGTCATTGAAACTGGCCAACGAGGTTCCAAATTACTGCAGCCGGACAGTGTGCAACTCCAGAAGCGTTGCATCTTTAGCAAACCAGGCTAAAATTCACGCCCTACCATGAAACAGTTATACTGTCAAACGTTTTTGGTTTAATTGTGCATCACAAGAGATTTCTTGTTAGTTGTCAAGCCTAGCAGACAGATAAAGGGAATTTTGCCAGTTGATGCTGTCTGGTGGTCTGATGCAGGAATGGGATGATGTGAATAAACTTTCCTTTCCCTGTCTCAGCTTTCACTGAACACCTGCTGACACGCAGCTCTCTGGGCCTGACTCTACTTTCTCTGAGGTTTCTGTCCAAGTCTTCCTCTCTGACTACTGTAAGCTACTATCTTATTCCTTCTCCAGACTAATGCTCCAACATAGGCAAAATGCTTCTGCGTGTTAAGTATACAAAGAAAAGAAACACAATATCCTAGGTCCTGTTAATTCTTCTAATTTCTGTCTATAGACTCAAAGCAGAAGTGGTTTCTTCAACCTACTGTGGGCTTGCTTCAACCTATCTCAAAGATCTGTCTTTTCTACCTGTATTTTCTGTTAATCTAGCATTGGCTTGTTTGTCATAATTTTAATCCATCTAATCGTAACTGCCATGACAGCTTTCTCTTTCTGTGGCTCTAACGATGCAACAAACACAATAGGTGGGACTCCTCTTGCTTACCTTTGGGCATCTACAGTGCAAACGCTTTTATTTATGCTGATAAAACTGGAAAAAATTAAAAATACTCAGGGCACAGTTCACCTTCGCCAAAGTGGGAATTGTATTCCTGGAGTACCTCTCTCTCTCTCCCATGAAAAAACTTTGAGGAAAGCTAACACAGAGGCAAAGATCTACAAGACAGATGTCTCCATTTGACCGGATAAATACAAACACCCATGTCCATTCCTACTTTCACTTTCTGGCTTAACCGAAATCTCACTTGAAAATCAACTACTTTCCCTTGAACTGTTCTCTATTAACATTTCACAGCATTTTGAGATGTACCTTGTGCGAAAGATGTTGACTAAATCCTTCTGTGTTGCCACTCCATCACAATTTCTCAAGGTTCAGATTCTGAGGTTCTTTCCTAGGAGAAAGTTTGGTGGATGTGTCATACTGATAAATACCATACCATAAAAATACCTAACAGCAAGAACAATTACTATGTGTGTATGAAAATTAACAGAGTGTGTCTACTGCTGCCTTTACTGAGTTGTGCATAACTTCCCCTGGAAGGTTAATGTCCATGAATATGCAACACGCACCTTCTTTTCCCTATTGCTTCCCTATTGTTTTCCACCTTCCATTATTACAGCACTTCTGAACGTAGCCTGTTAAGGCCTTCGGTAAAGAGTTATGTTTGCATGTGAGCATTAAGGATTATTATGAAGGCACAATAACTCCTGTAGTCTAGTTAAATATAATTGCGAGGCGAAGCGAAGACAAAAGCAAAGGGCAGTTCATAATTCATAGGCAACTCGTGTGTTTTCAGACTTCTCCTGGAGAACTTTGTGTGTGGGAGGAGGTTACAAATGAAGCTCGCTGCTACTTTGTGCTAAAAGCCTGTGCCAGCCATCTGAGTTAGACACAGTCTATGGAATTTATGTAATGATAACCAAATCAATTCAGAAACCAGTTTTGTTAATCTGACACAGACCCTAGAAATGGATAGCTTTAAACTTATCTGATCACGTCTGCAATTACTCTAGCTGAAGAGACACTTTTGAGCCAAATCAAATGTTCATGGCAAAAGAGTTACATTAATTTATATCAGCTTCTGATTGAACTGACTGGAATAAATCAGAGAGAGAGGGCACCCAATCAGCTCTGCTGGCAGATTTGCAGATCGCTGGAAAGGGGCATAAGTCTCTGGGATTTGGCTGTGAGTAACACTCTCCTCCACCAACACAGCTGGAGCCCGCCTAACCACAGCCGCTGACACCCACCAACAGCATGTCTTATCCACAACTGCTAGCTTTATAGCCTCTGTCAGAAAATAAAAAGATGTAAGCCATGAAAATATATATACTCACAGTGGAAACAAGTTTCAGTGGCCTAAAGTGCCACATCTCCCAGCAATTTCTTACCTTCTTTTTGCCCGAGATTACTGCCTCACAGCAGTTGGTGGAATGAGACACACACGCTTAGTCCCAGCTGCTTCAATACAAGGCCCAGCAAATTAGCTTAAACTGCTGATAAAGATGACTTTAATGTTGCATTTTGTATTATAATGCATCAGTGTTTTCCAATCCAGGGACTGCTGTGGAGGCAGGAACATTCAGTAAGGAGACAGAATGGATGGTCAGGGAAGCAGTATATTTTGCATCGCTCCAGCCAGATCTGCTGGAGTTTGTCTGACTGTGGCATAGGAAAGGCTATGAAACTTCACACTCATGGCTACCATTCTCTTGCCTTATTAACAAGTTTATGAACTTTTGGTTGTCTCACTGGACTGGATGACCTCCTGAGGTTCCTTCCAACTTGAACTATCCTTCAATCCTTACATATACGTAGCGTTCAGTGCTATGAACCTGGTGATTTGGATCTCTTCCTGCCGACCCAGGCACTTGGCAGATCTTGGCACACTGTGGAGATCAACGCTTACCAAACTTTCCCTCTGAGGGGTCCAACTAGGATGACACCGGTATTGCTACTGGTACTGTTAAGCAAGTACTTTTCAAAGGGACGTCAGTGGTAGTACTGGGTACCTATTATGGTTTGATGAACCCACAACAATTTGTGTTGTTTAGACAATTATTCTATCNACTGAAAGAGAAATTAATCCTGTATCGCTCAAACCAGGACAGTACCCTCTGCCACTAGGAAGCAGCTCCATTCAACTCAAGCGTTACTAAAAAAAAAAAATAGGGAAAAAAATACCAAACCAAACAAATAGAGATTATGACTAAATAACCAACCTTCTCCGTGTCACAATTTCCAAGCTGGGGGATATGATACTCAGACAAAGCAGCTAACGTGTTGCCTAACATGATAAGAGGTATATAGTCTTGTGGGAGGGGATATTATGGCAGTGCTGGGAGGAGGCTGCTTATGATCTGCTCTCCGTAAGAAGCGTTGAGCTCTGTAGGGTCTGCACAGCATCTATGCTTTTGGGTATGTGAAAAACCAGCAGGAATTGATGTCATAGGCAGGCAAGTTTGAAGAAATCTGGAAAAAGGAGAAGCTAGAGTTGCAGCTGTTATGAATTCATCACGATTTTGGCCCCAGTTCTAAAATACTCACAAAGGCATAAGAATCTCCACATGATTTTGAGGGAAGCAAGATCTGTAGATATACAAGTGACACATTCACACATGCTGTATTGTTTAAGAGGCATACTGAGCTTTTAGTTTCAATCCCTGCTTTTCCACTTGTGTCAGTTAACATTTCTGAGAACCTTATTGTGAGATACAGCCTCATGCTGCTACCTTACGGTGACTACAACTGACATTTTCCGGAGAAACCCTGTGTCATTATCAGGAGTGATCACAAGATCACTCCATCACATCATCAGTGGGACACTCTCAGAGCCGTCACGAGGCAGCTCCAGCAGCAAGGACTCGCTGCAGTGGTGCAGCTGCACGCAGAAACGCAGCTCAGATCCTGCCTCCGTGTCTCCTCTCCTTCCTTGAGCCTGAAGCAGTTCCGCAGGGTCAGCTAGTTCAGGAACTTGATCCAGCTGAACTCTGGTAATTTTTTTGGAGGGGCATACCTGGCTTTCCACCGGATCAGACCCCAGGCTTGCCTTGCCAGATGGCAACATAAGCGTTATTGCCGTGTAAAGAACAAACAGAAAAGCATAGCCATGATCAGAGAGGAAGGCAGGGCTGCCCCTTTTGGTGGCAATACAGGCATGGGCTGGCTTGCATTAACTGTGAAATGACATCCTTAGAGAGGTTTACAACCGCATCGCTCCCCTTGCAGGGACCAGGGTGTTTACATTAGAGTCACGTTTCAGAAATGCAACATCCACCCTCAGCAGAGGATACGAACTGGGTGGTGCCGTCCTGTGAGGCTGCCCGCGATCACCAGGCATCACTTTGGTCCAAGGAATAGCCAAATCCCCCAAATCCGTTCCTTTGCTGTCACATGAAAGCAACGAAACCCGCTAGCAAAGACGGTGCCGCGTCCCCTTCTGCCATGCCTGCAGAGGACAACGGTGCGCTTCCCCTTTCCCAGCCGCTCCTTTAGGCCAAGTGGAAGCGGGTGAGGTTCGCATTCCAAGCGGGCCCGTCCACCAGACCCCGAAGGCGGGCCCCGCAGCCAGCCCTGCACCGCGGCCTTTGGCTCCCGCACCGCCATCCCCCTCCTCGCCAGGGCCCGCGCCATTGCCGCGCCCGCAGGAGAGGGAGAGACACCCCCCCACACCCCGGGATGCTTCAACATCTTCCAGGGGCTGCCAAAAGGCGCCGCGGCG
>VXBO01014157.1:268038-290501 GCA_013400135.1 Rhinoptilus africanus
TTAGCCATTAGTTTAAAATAGCCAGTCTTTTTGCAAAAGGGTCTCAAAGAACTGCCTGGGGGTCAGGTGGAGCACTGATGTAGGACTGAGGTGTCCAGCTGCTGTTTCAAACATATCTCAGGTATATGGGTGATGTTATATTCCCTTTCTCAAGGTATATTACCTGCTTTGGTGTCTAGGGTAGGTGATAAATAAAAATTGAAGTGCCTGAATCCACTTTTTGTCAGCCTAGCCCACAGCCATCAACTGCTCAGTAAGATGGGGAAGGACTCTATCAGGGATTGCAGTGATATGATGAGGATTAATGTTTTTAAACTGAAAGAGGTTAGATTTATATTAGTTATTAGGAAGAAATTCTTTCCTGTGAGGGTGGTGAGACACTGGAACAGGTTGCACAGGGAAGCTGTGGATGCCCCATCCCTGGAAGTGTTCAAGGCCAGGCTGGATGGGGCTCTGAGCAGCCTGGTCTAGTGGGAGGTGTCCCTGCCCAGGGCAGGGGGGCTGGAACTAGATGATCTTTAAGGTCCCTTCCAACCCAAACCAGTCTATGGTTCAGTGATACCTGTATATCCACCAACCTCCCTGTATGCTCCAGGTTTCAGTGCCTGTTGATGTTTAGAAGCTTTCCGGCATGACGCACTGGGCGTCAAGCTCTTACTTAAGTTTCAGTGTGACCAGCATGAGACCAGAAGACCCCAAACTCTTGGATGAAATGGGGAGCTCTCATTTGGTTTCCCCCTGCAGTTTTAAGACCATGTAAACTTGTCTGCTTCCCAGCTCCCTGTGCTAACCACCCTTCTGAAGTCAGCATGGCTATGTGGGGTCACTGTGCCTTGCCTCCTGACCATGGGTTGGCCCCGCTTCCACAGGAGTCAAGAACGCCTCCTCCTGTGAATGGGGTGCTCTTTTGGGGCTCAGGGGAGCTGTATGTGCGTGTCAGCCCTCTTATGGCAAAAGGGAGTTAAACATGTGCCTGCAGGGTGGGAACTAGCTGTTAGACACAGATACAAGGGATTGCTAAAGTAAGTACATGTTCTGTTTAATGGATTTCTAGGAACTGAATGCAGCAGTTCCTTAAAAATGTTTTATTTACTCTCTCTTTTTTGCTACACATGGGGAAAATTTCCAGAGATTTGAGGACCATTTTCCATATGGGGACAAGGTGGTTGTGTAGCAGATCCTAACCAGGATGTGTTTGAAGATGGGGCAATGGATTCTGCCCCAGGTAGTGGTTTGTTCATTTATACGTTGACTCATCGGATCCGAGTGGGTTGTAACCTATATTCAGTTCCTATCTTTTTATCTGTTTCCAGTGCAATGCAAGTGACATTGCTTTTTCCTATCAGTTATCATCTTCTGTATTTTAAAATGAAATGGACTTAATTGTCACAGAGCTGGAGCTTTCCAAGGATGTATCCTGCCCTTCCTCATCACCAAGACACAACNACTCATTTAATGAGTGTCGTCCGTCCTGTGCAGGAGTTCTGTGCCCATGGAGAAAATTGGACACCCATGTGTGACACCCGTGTCACACATAGGCATAAGAGAGACATGTAAAGATGTCAAAGATGCCTTGTTTTGGCATTTGCAAGGTTGAACGTCCAGTATCAAGCAATAGGAAAACCCCTGCTCCAGACCCCATCTATGAGGGAAGGCATTTATTGCCTCTGGTAGCGCTAGGGTGGTTAAATGGGAAATGGGCTGAAGGCGGGCAGTTGTCCTGCATTCCCACTGGTGTTGCACATGTTTTTGAATAGTGTGCTAAACAAGCTGTCCCCCTTTGCCCACCATTCACACGGTGACTGTATCTGCCTACGGATATGTCTGTGTATGTAGAATGCTTTAAACCAGAGACCGTCTTTTGGATCTTGCTCAATTGTGCGTTGCTCTAGTTCTGGGAGAAAAAATTCTTTTCTCACTCCCGATAGGGATCAGCTCAGCTTATGCTCCAAAGAATAGAGATTAATATCCCCTGTGACCTTTTAGCCTAGCTGCTGCAGGGTTTTTAACAAGTGGGCTTGAGACCCCATGTGTGGCAGCTACGCTGCCATGAATGTCTGTAATGTCTCTTCTTGTCAATGATCCGTGAACTAAGGAATCTCCAAGGATATCTTGACGTGCTGTGGAGCTGTTATGGTCTAGTGCAGGAAAGAACCACGCCATGATGGGATGAAAAGCCGGTGTCACAAGTAATGTGTAAGTTGCTCTAAATGTATCTGACAACAGTTGTCCCTGGCTGTGTATTTACTTAAAAGATGTGGCTGTGATATGGTAGGAAAAACAAATATTTAAACAAAACCCCTAACAATAAAAAACAAACAACAAAAGCACTATTTATTACTTCTGTATTTCTGGTTCCTTGGATGTTTGCAATGTTGTATGATTATATATATATATANATCAACTGCTCAGTAAGATGGGGAAGGACTCTATCAGGGATTGCAGTGATATGATGAGGATTAATGTTTTTAAACTGAAAGAGGTTAGATTTATATTAGTTATTAGGAAGAAATTCTTTCCTGTGAGGGTGGTGAGACACTGGAACAGGTTGCACAGGGAAGCTGTGGATGCCCCATCCCTGGAAGTGTTCAAGGCCAGGCTGGATGGGGCTCTGAGCAGCCTGGTCTAGTGGGAGGTGTCCCTGCCCAGGGCAGGGGGGCTGGAACTAGATGATCTTTAAGGTCCCTTCCAACCCAAACCAGTCTATGGTTCAGTGATACCTGTATATCCACCAACCTCCCTGTATGCTCCAGGTTTCAGTGCCTGTTGATGTTTAGAAGCTTTCCGGCATGACGCACTGGGCGTCAAGCTCTTACTTAAGTTTCAGTGTGACCAGCATGAGACCAGAAGACCCCAAACTCTTGGATGAAATGGGGAGCTCTCATTTGGTTTCCCCCTGCAGTTTTAAGACCATGTAAACTTGTCTGCTTCCCAGCTCCCTGTGCTAACCACCCTTCTGAAGTCAGCATGGCTATGTGGGGTCACTGTGCCTTGCCTCCTGACCATGGGTTGGCCCCGCTTCCACAGGAGTCAAGAACGCCTCCTCCTGTGAATGGGGTGCTCTTTTGGGGCTCAGGGGAGCTGTATGTGCGTGTCAGCCCTCTTATGGCAAAAGGGAGTTAAACATGTGCCTGCAGGGTGGGAACTAGCTGTTAGACACAGATACAAGGGATTGCTAAAGTAAGTACATGTTCTGTTTAATGGATTTCTAGGAACTGAATGCAGCAGTTCCTTAAAAATGTTTTATTTACTCTCTCTTTTTTTCTACACATGGGGAAAATTTCCAGAGATTTGAGGACCATTTTCCATATGGGGGCAAGGTGGTTGTGTAGCAGATCCTAACCAGGATGTGTTTGAAGATGGGGCAATGGATTCTGCCCCAGGTAGTGGTTTGTTCATTTATACGTTGACTCATCGGATCCGAGTGGGTTGTAACCTATATTCAGTTCCTATCTTTTTATCTGTTTCCAGTGCAATGCAAGTGACATTGCTTTTTCCTATCAGTTATCATCTTCTGTATTTTAAAATGAAATGGACTTAATTGTCACAGAGCTGGAGCTTTCCAAGGATGTATCCTGCCCTTCCTCATCACCAAGACACAACGAAATTAGGGTTGTTGCCCTTTCCCCCTTAGTTCTGCTCCTGCCCACAAGTTTCTAACAGCCTGTGGGGCTGATCTGCAAGCTGAGGTGTGCGGCACAGGGTAGCAGGTTTCCGTGGCTTGCTTGGCAGGGAGCAGGAGCGAAGAGGTGGTAGAGGAGACCGCAGGCAGCAGTAAGGACCATCGGAAAGGCAGTGTGTTTGCCATTCAGGGAGGGCAGAACAAAGGTCATGTGGATATATGTTTAACTTATTGTCAGAGGTTTGAATTTTGCTAAGCACGAGGGAATACAAAGACATGATACATCCTCCTTAATGCCATCTTGATCTTGTCTCGCCTGTTCTATAAAAGCTACGAACGTTTTTATAACCCGCTAGGATGTAAAAGGTTGTTTCTCCCTGTTCTGGCTTCTCTTTGCCACCACCTGCTCCTACCGCACACGCTCCCGGATCATGGGCTGTCTTCAGCTGTGCAGCCTCAACCGCCTGCTGCACCAGGCCCTGTAACCCTGCTCTCCCCCGGTCTGGCTCTATCCCTCCTTCCCTGTTTCTTCTCCACCACCTTGCTCTTGCCAAAGCCTCAATGCAGCTAGTGGACAACCATCCTGAGCTGGCCTCCTCCCTCTTGGTCAATGCAACTCTCTGCATTGCGTAATGAATCTGTGAATCTATGAAATGTAATTTTTTTTTTTAATTTTGATTTCCAGAGGTTTACATCTGGGTGAATGTCAGGGACCCCACCTGTCCTGAGTTGGAGGACAAGGGAAAGGAACGGATACTCTTTTTGTGTGGTAAGGACCTAGACTTTGGGTCATGTGGGATTCAGATAAAGGGGCAGGCACTGCTTCAATCTTGAACCTTAAATACAAACCTAGCTTTACAACATAGCTTACTTTTGAATGTGTGGTTTAATACTGCTTTCTTGAATGGTGACTGTGAACACTTGGACCGTAGGTTTGCCTTAAAGTCATGCTGCAATTTACTACTTGTATAAAAAAGTTAGTAAAATCTGTAAATCTTAAGTTGTTTTGGGGACTAGGATAGGGTTGTATTTAGGGAATCGCTGTTTTAAGAAATCTTAAATTTGGATTGCTAACTCTGTCATAAATCCCAAAGTGACATGTTAAATTTAATGAAAAAAATCCAAGTCAGCATGTGGATGTTGGAGTAGTATGAAAGAATATTTAAACAGAATGAGGCTCTCAACTTTGTCTATAGTAGAGCTGTCATTCAACCATATCATAATCTCATTAGGGTGAGGGCTCTTGAAAGTGCTAAGTGCAGACTTCCCTGATGCTGCTTGGCACATTTAGGCACGTATGTAATACAACAGTATAAAAAGCAATTTAATGCCTTGTGTGATTTGTGATTCACGGGTTGATGGCTGCTAATATATTGTGGTGATCTACAAATTGAAGTTTGGGTTGTTAGATTCAGTGTGGGCAGGGCATTTCATTTTCTTGCATGAATTTAACAGGACTGGGGCCAAAGGCAGCAAAGAAGTTGTGTTTTTTTCTCACTATAAAAGAGTTATGATTCATGATCTCATACCTTAGGCTAGTAAAGAGATACTCCAGAGCTAAATGCTTGAAAAAGAGGGGGACTGGATGGGAACTGGATGTGGAAAGACACAATTCAGCTCTGAGAGAAAAAAGCCAAAACTAAAGTGTCTGAATTATCCTACAGCATAAAAAATTAATTTTTCTGATTATTATGTTCTCTTTTAGATTTCTGAGTGAAGATGAATTTAGCAGAGATTTGCGATAATGCCAAAAAAGGAAGAGAATATGCACTCCTTGGGAATTATGACTCTTCTATTGTATATTACCAGGGTGTCATCCAGCAAATCCAGAGACATTGCCAGTCAATCAGAGATCCAGCAATTAAGGGCAAATGGCAACAGGTAGGGTGAAATAAGGTTGCCTTTATTCTATTAATTGATATTTGAAAAACACACTGTACTTCACAAAGCTTTAAAGGTCTAGAGGATGTATATTTCAGTTAAGTTTACAACATTTCTTTTGCAATATTTTGTTTATGAGAAAATTATTTTTGTGGCGTGTTCAAAAGGAATGCTTTTCTTCTATTTGAATAAAATTTTTTTTGTTGTTTTCACTTAGGATGTCTGGCTAATCACTGGTCTGTTTGTGAGCGATTGCATACTTTGGAAAAACTGTTTTGCTGAGGACTTCCTTTTGCTGTTTTATCTTTTGACCATCTAATGTCCCGTAAACTAAGATGTGAGTCAATGGGTTAGAATCACTAGAACAGTTGTCTGAGTAGCAGTTCACTATAATGCTCCAGTGTGCAAATTTGGATCAGGTTTCTGAAACTTCCAAGTAATACTCTTAGCCTGAGTCTTGCACACATGCATCTCCCTGCTAAGCAGAGTACTGCTGAAGCCAAGGAAGTAATCTGCAGGTGAAATATAAGAACCCTCATTTAGCACTTTCAGTATTTAAGTCTTTCTTATATTTTGCAGTCCCATTTTTCATTCCACAAAATGTGTTCCATCAAAAAAAAAAAAATCTCAAAGATAAACATATAAAGGGGTATTCCAGAGTAAAGAATTCATGTTGCATAAATGTTATGTTTTAAAAGGAGAGCATAGCTCCTATAAAAGATACAATTTTGCCGTAAGTAGCTAAAGAGATGATTTCTAGAAGAGTTTTTCTAAATAGCTTATGTTTACATGATGTCACTTAAAAACAGAAGCAAACTTTTCCTTTTTATTGCAGCAGGTGCTTTGGTTATGGCTTTGTGCTTGAAATATCTGACGCTACCATACAGTTTTATGTACTGACAGCTACAAGGCTGTTAGCTATCATTTTGTCATGACAGTACTATTCATAGGTGTTTATCACAGAACCGTAGGAGTCTGTCTGCTTATTAAGAGCTTGTGTGCAAAGCATGTGCGTGTATAAGCAGCAGTGATAGTGCCTAGCTTTCCTGGTGATGTGACAAACTGAATGTTGTACAGGAGATAACTTACATTCAAGTATTTGTATTCAAGCTCTTTTCCACCCCAAGGCATGCTGATACAAGGTGTTCATGCCCCACGTATGTCCTTAGTTATAGCTGCCTAACTATATGCCTAACTTCCAGCTCACGTGAAGGTATAGCATGAGGCTTTCCTTGTTCTGCAGCTGCGTTCCTGCATTGTCTTCACTTCTAGTATTTAGTGTTTCCTCTGATGACATGGATTCTGCCATTAAACATTTAACAGCTCTTACCTTGTGAAGGTTACTTCAAGTCTCATGGTGTTGTGTGTTGTTTGAACTGCTTCAGAGAAGCTTGTGCACCCTGGAACGCGTGCCGTACAGTGGAGACAAGCCTCAAGTAAAAAAGGACCATTAACACACTTTCCAGGATTATTCCCTGGAGAAGGCAGCCGGATCCTTAGCAGAGGATCTGAAGTTATCACCGTCTCAAAAATTATCCCTTTTAGGTAAAAACAGAATGGCCCCTCACAGTGCCCCATAAATGCTTTAAGAGAACTGTCCCCAGAACGATCAGCAGCAGGTGGAGTAGCGTCTGCCATGCTGTGTGCTCATGTTAATTCTGAAACTCCCCAACGCAGCAGTGGCAGATGAGCTCTGTCAGACTATCGCTTTGCCATTACTGGTGCCAGTCTCGGCTCAGGGACAAGCACCAAAAAGTAAGAAGCATGATTAAAAAAAAAAAATTGCTCCATCCCCAGGCTTTTTGCTTTCTCATTCATTTAAGGGACTACCCGTAGCACTGGGAACAAAATGATACAGCCCTGAGAGCAAATGATGCAGTCCTGGAACCCCTAGCTTTTCCATACCTGCACCTGACTGGTTTGGCGAGACCTATAGAGGCAGACCTGCTTTCTTACCCACTCTTGATAAATAACCGTTGCGCCTTCTCACTCCATGAGACAGACTTAAGAAGGAGTCTGATGATCTAGATGCCAGCACTGCTTTCCAGCTCCAACAGCAGCTACATCCAAACTGTCAGTCACATTCAGTAGCTGTCTGACAGCCTGTTCTGAAAAAAATTAACCCAAAAGTTGGATCACAAAACCCACTCATTTACAATATTAAAATGGTATTTAGGTATTCTTTTTAGATCATTCTCATGAAAAAGTTACTCCATACACATTATATAAGTTTAGTAAAATACAGGTCTAACCCACTTGATACCAGTAAGGTACAAAAGCAAAAGATTCCCATACCTGTGTGCTTCTTGCAAGTGTCATGAGAAGCAAAGCAACCCTTAGGTCATGGTTAAGGGGATGAATGCAATTGATTTTTACCTGAAATTCTGTCTCCTTTGGCATATGGAACAAGCCTGTTCTTTATGTTCCTCAGTTTCTCCATCCTCTGAGAAATCTGAGAAAGATAATGCCACTGGTACCTTCTGGAGATGGAGTTTAGCAGTCTCTATCAGACGCTGGGTAGGTAGAGCTTTTACTGTTGGGAGCAGTCCACAGTATGAATAGCCATACAGATAAGTGCTTGAAGGAGAAGATTGTTACTTAAAACAGTTCTTCTCTGAGATGTACTGTCTGCATGCACATTCACCATCTTGAACCTCCTGAAGGATTCCTGGCACACCGATGCCATGGGGATGTGGCAATATGAAGCATGTCCTTCCTTTTTGTATGTTTGTGCACAGCGCACGAACAGGGCGTTTGTCCTACTGGTACGTCTGAGGCAGTGAACTCAGTTTCAGGTGTCTGCCTACATATTCCCTTATAAAATAGAAATGTTCATATGAGTAGCAGAACCATAGAATTGTCAGGGTTGGAAGGGATCTTAAAGATCACCTAGTTCCAACCCCCTGCCATGGGCAGGGACATCTCCCACTAGACCAGGCTGCTCAGGGCCCCATCCATTTTATGGGTCCCTTAAAAACTTCCACGGATGGGTTTTCCACCACCTCTCTGGGCAACCTGTTTCAATGTCTCACCACCTTCATGGTGAAGAACTTCTTCCCAATGTCCATTCTGAAATGACCCATCTCTAGTTTTAATCCATTCCCTCTAGTCCTACCATTACCCGACATCCTAAAAAGTCCCTCACCAGCTTTCTTGTAGGCCCCCTTAAGATACTGGTCGGCCACAATAAAGTCTCCTCGGAGTCTCCTTTTCTCTAGACTGAACAACCCCAATTCTCTCAGTTTGTCTTCATCGGAGAGGTGCTCCGGCCCTCTGATCATCCTCGTGGCCCTTCTCTGGACATGTTCCAGCATGTCCATATCTTTCTTGTAGTGGGGACTCCAGAACCGGACACAGTACTCCAGGTGGGTCTCATGAGTGGAGGGGCAGAATCATCTCCCTCACCCTGCTGGCCACACTTCTCTTGATGCAGCCCAGGATACGATTGGCTTTCCGGGCTGCAAGTACACACTGACGGCTCATGTTTAGCATCTCAAAGAATAGTTGCTCTGCCGCTGACCAACTCATACCAGTTACATGAACCATTGTTCTCCCTATTTGGTCACTTCTTTACAGTGAGTGCTCCATCCTGAATAGGTCCCTCATGCTAGGTGGATCTGTTTAGTTGCTTGTGTACTACACGGGATTTTTCCAGTAGTTTATTGAGCAATGTAGAGCAGAGGTGAACCAGAGGTAGTTGGGATTTTGGCTCAGACTCCCAAACACTCTTGGTCTACTGTTCTTTGCTTAGGTGTTATTGTTTCCAAATTTCTACAGGTTAGTCTGGACAATGATATTCTGAGCAAGTATTTGGTGGCTTGTATTTTATGTCATATAGTCAGGCAGCTTCAGGTTTGCAACTGGGCATCCTGATTTCAAGGGTTCCTTGTGCGCTTGGTGCTGATAGTTACGAGGAGGAGGCATGTGAACATGTATCATCTGCTCCCCTGGGAATAACTGACTGGGTCAGTTCCACTTGTTGCGATACTGCTTCTGGGACTTCAAAATGGGGGAGAGGGGTTGTGTTATTCGTCGGGTACAACCTGCAGAACTTCAGAAGGGCAAAAGATGCATCCTGGAGGGTCTACCAAAGCAGTGGTGTGACAACATAACAATTCCTCTGACCCTTTGGAAGATTCATTGTCACTGATTGTCTAATAACTAGCTTGGCTTGGGCATACAAGGGTGACCTCCTCTTGAGACCCTTATTTGTTTTGCATCTGAGGAGTTCCCAGCTTGTTCTTGGGTGGCTGAGTGTAGCTCCATTCTTATCCTCTCCCCTAGGCCTCCGGGCTCATTTGAAAAAGTTCCTTCTTTGTTATACTTTGAGGTTTGGCTGACGTGTAGGCATATTCATCCATATAAACACAGGCTGGGACTGGAAACATTCAAAATGAGAAGCAACTCATCTCTTTTTCTACTTAACAATAAAAGGTAGGTTTACTCTCATGACGGCTACGGTGAACTTTACCAGTGTTGACATCCCCCCTGTTTATTCTGAGAGAGTTTCTTGGCTGCTGCAGTCTTTTTACTAGACAGCTGGCTTGTAGGGAAGAGCTGCTCCAGTGACAGTTCAGCAGCTGCAGGATGACAGCAGAGCGTGCCCCCGGGAGACAGTACTGGCTTACGACAAGGCCAGCGGCTCTCAAGCAAAACCTGCTGCATGTTGTAAGCGTGTGCTCTGTGTTGCACAGTATCAGAGAGCACAGGAGCCTCAGACGGAGCGGAGGCAGTTGTTCAACGATTCTCTGAGCGCGTGGAGCAGCCAGCGAAGCACCCTCACTGACCGTGATCACTGGAGCAGGTGATTAGGTGCACTGTCTTCTTGCTTAAAGAATGAAGGATGATTTATTTTTTTTTTAAATTCTAAACACATTTTAGTCAATCTGTGCATGTGTCATTTTTGCTTCGTGCCTGTTTTATTTGTACTTTGTAGGCTACTTCATGAGTAATTAAGGAATATTCCGCAGGTAACTCATGAAGAACTGTGAATACGGAAGCTACACTTTGACTCCATGGGGTCAGACTGGGTTACAGGGCATCCGTTTTGGATATGGTTTAGAGAATTTTTATTTTCACTTTTTTTAAAGTGGAGCTTGTTGAGTAACTAAGGCTAATTGCCAGCAGTAATTTCAGGTTTGGAAAACACTTTATAGAAACTTGATTGCTTTTTGTTCCAGCATGAGATAATTTAAACATCACTCCCCAAACCCCGCATTATTTGTATTTACCAAGCTACAAATAGCCATGCTTATTGCTATGGGAGGTTGTGTAGAAGAACAAACTCTAGCATAGCAAATAAAAGCTGGTGATGCCAAAGGTACAAGAGTTGCCAGACTCTGAAATACAGAGGAAGTCCCTGAAATGGTTTTTGGAACTACCACTATGAGTCAACTCAACTCTTGGTCACTGTGTTATATACCCATTGTTTAGGATCCCTTTTCTGCTCAGTTACTGTAAATACTCAGGGCTGGAACGTCAAAACAAAGCTGTGAGGCCACCCCCTGGCCTGGAAGGCTGTTTATCAGGCTCTCCAACATCACCTGGTGCTCACAGTGCTGCTCTGTGGAGGAGGTGATGTGGCCAGCAGGGGTGGCTGGTGTACCAGAGCATGGCTCTGGGGAGCAGCCAGTTTCACACAGTAGCAGAACCCAGTTCACATCCTGCCATTCCCAGAGAAGCCACCTCTTCCCCACCAGTCTTCCCTCCGGCTGCTCCAGCTTCTCTCCCTCCTCTGCACCCTGCCATTCTCTGTCCTGGGATTCTCCTGGTCACAGGGTGGTGAGCCAGTGCAGCTTGCTAACCCAGCAAAAGTGTCCTTTATTTCCTTTTTATCCTCCTAGGCTAATTTTCTGCCATTTTACCAAGCTGGGTTACTGTACTGAGATGCCAGAACTGAATCCAGAAGAGCAGTGGCAGAGCGTGTTTGGGGAGAACGAGTGAGGAAAAGCGAGATTTTCCCATTTGGCGGTGGTGAGCTGTTAAATTGGTCCATGCCATCTCATGAAACTGCTTAAACATGAATAACCTAAAAGCTTTCTTCAGGTTCTCTAGATCCTGAGATGAAGCCCCCTGAGGGCTCTGGCATCCCAGGAAAGGATGTGATGCGGGGCAAAGAGACTGGGGGAGTCCAGACCAGTGACTTTCCTTTTCGCAGCTTTTTGAGCTTGCTTCAGAGCAGCACCGATCACTCAAAGGTGGTGCTCAGTCACCTCCGTAATTACAACACAGTCCTTCTTGGCTCACTCATGGGTTATTTGTTTCTCAACTGCAAGAAACTCTTTCTGCACCTGTTTCATCTGACTCAGTTCCTTTAAGGCCTCTAGGAACTGATCAGCTGGTTTTCCTTTGTGGTCCTGTTGTTTGAGTACATCGGAGGTTTGGTGTTGGTTGGTTTGACAGGTACTGAGCAAGTTTTGTATTTCAGACGTTGGTCTGCTCAGGTCTGGATAAGAGATGGCCAGCAGTTGTTAGTCTGTTTTCAGCTTCCAAGGCACCAAAGGCTCACTTTCTCTCAATTTTCCGATAATATCCTCCTTGCTGAGCCAAGAACGTTAAATGACAACACTCCAGCCTTTGGTGCTGGCAAGTTGTTTTCCACCAACTTTTCCACATGTGTTGGAAGGGTGATAGGAGGAATCCTGTCTGTATTCCTAGAGCACTGGAGTAGGAAGCGTCTGTCTCTCGTGGAGCGATGCCCTGGAAGATTTATGCTGTATCATTCCTTTCTACCTCACAGCAGCTGTTTGGCTGGATTTATTTTTGGACCGGAGAGATGCGTGTTAGACGGTTTGGAGGAACTAAGTTAGTACTCAATCACATTTGTAACTCAGCTGGAAGTTCTTGCACTGGGGGGATGTGTCTGCGGGTTGTGTGATGAGAAAGCAAAGAGAGCAATGCAGGGCAGGAGCAATCCTGCCTGAGCTGGATATTCTGGGTCTTTGGAAAGAGAGCTACCCCATCTGGAATAAGAAAGAAGGCTGCTTTGCTCTGTGAAATGATCAAGGTCTTCCCATACCTAAGGCTTCTTTTGTACAGATGGACGTAGAGCTGCTGGTGAAGTAAATGCAGTGTTGCAAGAACTGTGCAGAGCCTTGGGGATTTACCATTCACTTTGCCTGTCCTTGCTGGAATCTTGCTGATGGCAGTCACATATATTCTTCTTAAACAGGGGTTTAAACCAGAGAAGAATTTCATTGTGCTGCTGAAATCTCTTAATTTGTCCTTGTAGTGGGAAAATTCCTGGTAAATAGTACAGAGCTGAACAATATATTGCTGTGGGATGTACCTGGTAGTGTTTTAGGAAAACTGTAACTTCCAGAAAGAGGTGACATGTCTTTGTTCCTGAGTGCTGTTGATTTAATCATTCATTCCACCAAACAGTTATGTCAGATAGTGCTTTCTGTCTTGAAGTTGCCTCACCAAAAGTGAGGGGCTGCTGCTGCTGTATGTAGAGTGTACATATGTACACCCTACATAAGTAGAGTGGGGTGGGTGAGGAAAGACGCCATTCTGAGAGGGCAAATAAGAGTGTGAGAGAAATGGGGTGAGCAGGTGAAAATCAGGCTGGGAGAGGCATGCTTCTAAAAGTAAGCTGCCAAGACAAAGAACCCTGTGTGTGCCCAGCGTGGTGGCCTTTTAAGCACACAGGGAGACAGGAAAATCACACGCTAGCGGCCACATCTTTTCACCAATAAGCTCCATTAGGAAAAACAGTCATAAGCTGTGATGCTGTTTAATACTAGTTCCCTGATTTGCTGCTGTTATATTTATAACCTCAGCAGACAGGCTGGATTTGCAGACCTCCCTTCTCCCGATTCTCTCGATTATCCCAGAATCTGCTCAGGATATGTACAGCAAAGACAGCCTGGATTTCAGGCAACATTGTTGACGTTTGTTGATGCTGTCCTCGGTTGCCTCCCTCTGTTTGCCACAAAGTGAAACCTGGTTGCAGCATTCCCAGGCAATATTTTTCCCAGCTCTTTTTCACATGGATGCATGACATGAGCACAGCTGGGTGCCTGGTGTCTGTCCTTGGCTTTCTTGTAAGATGACTTTGGATTCCTGGCTTTTGATCCAGGCTTGCCGTGTGTGCTAGTTGTAGCCTCATTTGTGTGCCTGGTGGCAGCCTGCAAATATCCTCACCGTAGTGTTTCTTCATGAGAGCTTTTGGAGCCTATGTGCCTCTCCAGTGGATGGAAAGGTTCAGGATGTCTCTGTAGCTCCAGCTGCAAGCCTGAACAGGCAAGATCCACATTGGCCTAAGATAATCCTCGCTGTAGAGTGCCAGTACTGACTTCCGGGCATGCACGAGTTAGTTTTAGCTGTGCGCCCACACTTCAGTGAAGAGGTGACATCTCGGTGTTGTGACCCTCGAGCAGGTAAAATCCGAAGCAAGCAGGGAGGCTGATCCCACAGGATGGAAAGCATCATTGAGCGATAGGTGGAAGACTGGCAAGATGCAGTACAAGTGCACTCAGGTGAATCCTAGCACATCTTAAGCTAATGCACTGAAAGCTTCTGCTTCTGAGCAAGAATGTACAATGCAGTTTTCAGCTGCTGGTGTGTACTGAGAACCGGTGACCTTAGCATACAAAACTTGAGCTTGTAACAAGCCATATCACTTAAAACTTTGCAAATTTCTACACAGATTTTATTTTTTGTAGTCTTCATGGAAGAAAACTGAAATGCACAAATATAAATAATCGTGAAATTATTGCAGTAGTTCTAATTCCCAGACTAGTGGCAATAGAAGCTTCAAGTATAAAAGTCAGCTGCATAGTTCTGTAACCTGATTTCTTTCTGAGACATAATTTCTTCTTATTTCGATTTCACTCACTTTACTTGTCATTTGAACTTATGCTATAGGCTGTTTAAGGTCCCATTTTCTGTTCTAATCTTTGCAATCCACCAAAGAATTGGCTTGTGCTTTGACTGTATGGTGATGTTGTGCCCCTCACAACATTAATTTCGTAATATTCTATTTTAACCATTTATCCAGTTTTATAACTAGGACCTTGGAGACTGTCATCAAAGAAGTTCTTTTACGCCAGAATAGTAGCAAATATGTTAAAGATCTTCCAACAGCACCTTGACTAGTATAAAAGTGTGTGTATGTGTGCATACATGTCAACATACAGAAATCTAAGCATCGGCACGTTACGGAAGAGTGATCCCTGTGTTAGGCAATCACCTCTGGTCGTGACATTGACAAGCAGGAGGATGAACTCAACAGAGATTTGGTTGTTTATGCTGCTGTTAAGATCTGTTGTCGGCCTGGGGTCTATGAATGGAAAGGCTTGGGAGTCTCTGATTTTGAGAGTAGCGTATGTTTTGAGGTACTTTCTACGGTTTAAAAAAAAAAAAGTTTGAACTGTAACTTTTAAAATAATGTATGTATTTCTTAAGGTCCGACAAGAATTAGTTGAAGAATATGAACAAGTTAAGAGCATTGTCAACACTTTAGAGAGTTTTAAAATGGACAGACCTGCAGATATCCCTGTATCCTGTCAAGATGAGCCTTTTAGAGATCCCACTGTTTGGCCCCCTCCTGTTCCAGCTGAACACAGGTAATGAGAGGCTCAAGCAGAATGGGTGGAATAAAGTTGCATTGCCATGATTTTATGTTCTTTTTTGAATGCATTTGTAACATGAAAATCACATTTAATTTACCTCTTAGTCGTTTGTATCAAAGAATAAATACCGTTATTGGGGAAAACAAGTAATTAAGCTACAGTCAAATTTATTTCTGAAGTTCTAAACAAAGTCACTCCTTTATTCTGGTAGGAGTGAGTAGCTAAGTGCCTGGAACTAGAGCCTGGAGAGGTAAGTGGGCTGCTGGTGACAGCTGCCTTTTGCATGTGCAGGGAGGAAACTTTTCCATTTACGTTTATTTAAACAGTTGAATTCATTGATGGCTGAGGAGTCAGTAAGGAGCTGGAACTGAAGGATCCTGAAGGGGACATGGTGGTCAGAAATCGCTCCCTAGCTACAGATAATATGACCTGTGTTTAATCCATTGTTTAGTTTTATTGCTAAAAGTGTTCTGTTATACATGGTGTTTCTCTTCTGTAACCACCTTTAAGGTAACTTTAGTTAGCTAGTAGCTTTTCTCAAAACAGATGCATGTGCATTTTCTGAAATCCCTATTTTCATGCTAATAGAGCTTGACACAGGTTGTTAGAAACAACAAATCCAATTTAAAAACAGGAATAACATTTGTGCCAACATTTTCCTAATGTTATAATAGCAAACAATTTAAATATGTGTACACTCACATAAGCAAAGGAACAACATAAATGAGAGATCTTGGTTAACAGAAAGAAATGCCATTTATTTGGAGATTTATGTGCTTTATGATTATCAAACAAATGGACCTTCACTTTTCAAAAAAAGCCTAAGAATATAAGTGTAAAATAATATTAATGCAAATTACTTTTGTGAGTGGTAAAAATGATTATGCGAATTTTTGTGGTAATGTTACATGAAGTGCAAGATGCATTTATTCTTGTACCTTTCTTAGAAGTAAAGGCTCAATAGTTCATCCACTTTTTTAAGCTGACATTAGACACTTCTGTGCTGTTAACCTTGAAAATGTATACAAAGCAAAATGTAGCAGTTGTATCCAGCACTGCATTTAAGTATGTACTCTTTTTAAGTCATATTTCAGGAAACTGTTTTTGGAGCTAGCAAATTTTGAGATACTCAAAAGAAGAATCAGTAGCAGATTCATTGGGGGACAATAATTAAAGTTAGGTGACATTCCTGGCCCTTTATTTTAGTTCTGTATTTCAAGTTGAATCCCTAGAGCAAGATGACTGTGGTGCCTCATCTTAAAACCAAATTCTTTCTCTGCATGCCGCTGCTGAATTCTCTTTGACATTGTGGGTGACGCACACAAGGATAGGAGCTTGCAGTTCGGCTCTGTTTGCTTTTGCTTTCTAGGCAATTTTTATGTTTTGACATTTTCACACAGGGGAATGAAGACAGAGGTAGGAGGAGTGTTTTAAAATTCTCCCTCCTTTGCTTTGGGGCCTGTCAAGGCTATTAGCCAGCTTTTTTTTTATTTTTATTTTTACCAGGAACGTCATCTGGTTGTGTAGAACTTGTGCATATGAATGTAGCCTAATAAAATCTCCTGGTTTGGAGTCAGAGGAAAATACAATGTGAAGACTTTCACTGAATTGTTTCCTCTTCTGTTACATGCGTGTTGGTTTGTTGTAAGATTGGTTAGGAGTACTGATCTAATAGTATTGTTAATTTTCTTTTTTTTCCTCTGTTAATACTTTTTTTTCCTTTTGCATTTTTTTCTTAATTTGGTGTCAGAGAGAACCAGAAATATGTTGCTAGATTTGCAGATACAGGGAGATAAGACTTAGAATCATAGAATCGTTATGGTTGGAAGAGACTCTTAAGATCATCAAGTCCAACCGTTAACCTGGAACTGCCAAGTGACCACTAAACCATGTCCCTTAGCACAACATCTGCACGTCTTTTAAATACCTCCAGGGATGGCGGCTCAACCATTTCTCTGGCAGCCTGTTCCAGTGTTTGATAACCCTTTCAGTGAAGAAATTTTTCCAAATATCCAATCTAAACCTCCCCTAGCGCAACTTGAGGCTGTTTCCTCTTGTCCCCTTGACTTAGGGGCTTGTCACCTTTAGTAATCATGCACTAAGGGCATTAATGACGTATTAGAATCCTTCCTTCTTAATGTTGCTCTTTTTTGCTGTTTTTAGCATGTTTTTGTTGTGCTTGCTCGTTGTTAGGGCTCCACCTCAGATAAAACGTCCCAACCGAGAAGTAAAACCTTTGAGGAAGGAATCACCAGGGCTGCAGCCCCGCGGGCTGGCGGGCAGAGCACATGCAGTATCCAAGGGCGAGAAGTCAGCCGGCAGCCGCGAAAGGGAATCTAGAGCTAGAGGAAGAGATGACAAGGTAAGAAGTGGGAAAGAACGTGGCGGGGAGGAGTTATGATGCAGCAGGTGGCAAAGGGAAGCATTCTTAGCTTTTCCTATTTAATACAGGTAATAATAAAAAGCCACAATAATCCCGTGCAAGAGAACCTGGTGCTTTCCTCTTGCCTCATGGACAAAGCATGTAGCATGGGGATATTTAGTAATAATGTAATGTACTAAATAATGTAATGTAAATTTATAATCAGGTGTAATCAGGTGTAAAGTCCCTTCTCCTCCTTCTCCCCTGGCCTTTCTTTTTTTTTTAAAAAAAAAGCAATCCAAATCTTTTGTAAAGATTTCTATGTAAAATGTGCAAAAGTGAGACCAGTGCCCTTCTTTAAGAATTATGAATGGAGTTTTGCAGTACCTCTGCCATACCATAGTAAAATTTAGGTATGCCTAGAAGTCCAGGACAGTTCTGTAAATGCACTGATGCTAGGTGCATCTGTGCCAAATTATTTGAAGTTATATATAATGAAAAAGATGTGAGGGAGATGTAGTAAAAGCAAACTCTTAGCAGCTTTCATTTTCCTGAGTTTATGAAAAGGGTTTATATTTATTATAGTGTTTAGGAGAATGCTTCTTGGAAAGGCTTTGTTTTAAAATTAAAACAGTGAAATAAATGAGGGTAAGTTGGACATTCTTTCCTCTGAAGACCCATGAAAAAGAAGCAGCTGAAGTGAAAGGAAAGGAGAAACAGTGATTCACTAGCAAGTAGTGATGTCAAAAACGGGACTGTTTTGTAGCTGAAAAAAATGTCTGTGCAAATTGCTCTTTATGAGCCATTTGCATTTTTAAATTTAACTGTGGAGTCAGTGGCAAGGAATCTGCGATATGAATGATTCAAGTAGAGTGTACTGGAGGGGCTTTATTTTCCTGACAGAGAGATGAGAAGCCCCCTCCTCTGAGGGCACACAGTATTGTACAGATCTTGATAGATGAGTAAGAAAATATTTATGGCAGTTTTCTTCCAAATTAATTTGGTTAGTCCCTTCATGGCCTTTCTATTACAGGTTGCTTCTTCACAGCACAGAAAGGACTCAAAGATACACTTTTTCCATCATGAATTGTTTTGCTGAAACACAGGAAAAGTATTAAGTAATCCCAGCCCTTATTACCATCAGTAGGTAGGGCCAGGCACATTTTCAGCAGTGCCACTGAGTATCTGCACAGATCAAATTTAATCATTTTAGAAATCTCTCTAGCCTGGATCAGTAAGATCTAAAATAAGAAGTGTGCATCCTGCAAGCTATAAAAAGCTTGTGAAGATCTGTGAAATTATTTACAGTTCTGCCAGCTATACGGGGAATCGGCATCGTGCTGCGTGGCAGGTTCACCAGATGTGCTTGTGTAAGGCAGCCTTCAAAGTCTTAGCTCTAATGAGGGTGAACTCTGCTCTCGAAGATTTCTGGTGATGAGCATTATAGAGCTTTACTATAAAGAGCCCACTACGACATGGCTTGTACGATACTGGTCTCTGGGAATAATGCGATTAGCAACACTACTGCTGTCAGGCAGAGGAAGAGTCACGAAGGTGTTCCATTTAATATGGTATATTTTAAATGCTACTCTTATTGGAATAAATTGGTCGCTAGGTGGCAGAAGGAAAATATGTCTACTCTTCAAAAATACCAACTCATGTGCTCTTGTTTTTGCCCTTGTCTAGTTCCTTGGTGGTCATTTCACTTTCTTTGTCTGGGGTATATATGCAAAAATCATACCAGGTTACAAATTCTCACGTGTTGTCCGACGATTTTGGTGTGGGATCCATGATTTTCTTTTGAAGAAAATTTTGCACGAAAGAGGAAGCGGCCAGGTGTGGGAAGTGAGAGAATTTAATGTCACTTTCCGTATTTTACACACAGCCATGAAAATAGGTTTAACTTCCTTTTCAGTTTTATCCTTTCTTAGTTTGCAAGTGTTTATGTTCTTGAGTTTCTGAACTAAAGCTACAAGGAGCTTACCTCTGTAGCCTACTACGTTGAATCAAACAGGTTTGGTAATTCTTCATGTTCAGTTAAAAATAACAGGGCAAAACTGAAGCTTCAGACGAGGTAACCAGATACCTCCGTCCTCACAGTAACCGTTTTGGCTCTGTAGTTCTTGGGTTTGGGTGGTTGGCTATGACTACTTAGAATACGTAATGAAATTTGGATGCCATATCCATTTCCTAAGATGTTGGTTGCAGTGTAATAGGTTGTACACTGCAATATGCATATTTATTTGCGGTATTTTTCAAGATAAATATAGCTATAGTATGTATGTTTTAGAAATGCGTTGTCTCACTTTACACCATTTCTCCTCCCCAGACCACATAATCTTTTCATTCTGACCATAACCATCTTGAGATCAGGAGTTTTAACATGACTAGGCTTGTAAAATGACCTTCTGTAGTGCTATATAAAACAATTTTGAACTGCAACCCACCGGATGGTGTTTATCCACTAAACCGTTATGAGTTCCTTTTTCTAAATTACTGCTTTCAAGTGCTTCTAAAGCCTGAACAACCTAAAGGTGTTGCTTTTGCCAGCACCTTCTTTAAAGTTCTAGTTAAACTCTTAGAGAAAGAAATTAATCTACTTGGATACCACATGAGAAGTAATTAGTTAATCATCTAGCAAGTGTGTGGTGTAGAAAAATTATAAAGTGGGGAGGAATTAGGCAGCAAAGGGAATGTTAACAATTGGTACTGAAAGAAAAAGTATCAGTCAACTGGCAAATCATTTATGGATTTCCTCAAGAGCCGAAATTGACTTTTGTTTTACATTTAAATTAATGTCCCTGTCACAAAAAAAAAAAAAAAAAAGAGGCATTTGCTAATTAAATGTGCTGCTGACATCAAGTTGGGAAGCACCATCACCAGAAGAGGTGAATAAGAATGTTGTACAAGAGGAACTGGATGACTGTGCTGGAGTCATGGAAATGGGATAAGGTTGAGTGGTGCAGAGCAGCAGGCTGTGTACCTGGAGACTACAACAAGAATTTCTACTAGAAGCTGGGAGCTCAGTAGCGGAGGAAAGATTTGGATGTATCAGCAGAAATTGGATCAGGCTGAACTTGCATTTGCCACATCACCTTTTCCTGGTGGTGATGGGAAGGGCTGGCTGCTGGAGTGAGGCTCAGCCAGGTGCCACCTTTGGTTTTGGCAGCAAGGAGTGGAGAGTGCATCTAGAAGTTCTTGTTTGGTGTTTACGTGTAGTGGGAAGGTCCTACAGGAAAGCAAGATGTCCTCAGGACCCAGCTCTGGTCATGGTAGCCACCAGGGTTATCCCATGTGATTGATCCATTTGAGGTTGAGTGTAAGGTGGGAGTATGATACAGCTGTGGAAATGAATGTGAATGAAATCTTAGGTCCAGTTTGTTGAGGTGTTACCAGCAGAGAGAACAGATACCCATGCTATTGTAGGAGGCCCTGTTGAGACAGCAGCTGGAGTATTTTGTGTGCATTTATACAACTCTGCTCAAGAAAGATGGGTTTATATTAGAAGGTAGAAAAAAAAAAGGCATGTGTGCGTGTCACCAAAATGAAAGGTAATGTCTTCTGCTTGTGTTCCAAGAGGACACTTACTTGGTTTGGTAAATGCAGGCAGAGCACACACATGCTGCAAGTACATCAAGGTGGTGGCCCCATCAGTGAGGCTACTGCTGAAACTAGTGCATGAACTAGTAGAAGAGTAGAAATATATTCATTTTGGAAATAAGGTTTTTGTTCCAGTGGGTTAGCGCAGGTCTGACAGCTCTTCCTGATGGAAAGCCCAGAAAATTTCTACATGTGTTAAGTCAGAACGTGGTTGGCTGAGAAGGTTACATGGTGGGACTGCCAAGGGGACCTGATGGGAGCAGTCTCTTGCAGGCCTGTATGTTGGCATATGTTCTTATAGAGAAGCCATTGCAGCACCTTTATTTAAAGCTGTTTTGGGAAAGTAATTCCACAAGAAGAAAAGAGGGTATGACTCGAAAAATTATGCTTACTCCTGCTGCCTGGATTCAGGTGATGATTTTAACATTATTTTTTCTAGGCTCCACTCACCTGCTGACTGAGGATTGCATGTTGGACCAATTTGGGACCAACTTTATTAATCATGTTACACTTGAAAACTGTAAATACTTTAAATCTTGGTTTAATTCCAGAACTGAGAAAAGAAAAATGAAACATTAAGCATCGCTAAAATGATAGCCAAGGTGATGCTGAAAGCAGACACAATCATAGACTGGTTTGGGTTGGAAGGGACCTTAAAGATCATCTAGTCCCCCCCCCCTGCCCTGGGCAGGGACACCTCCCACTAGACCAGGCTGCTCAGAGCCCCATCCAGCCTGGCCTTGAACACTTCCAGGGATGGGGCATCCACAGCTTCCCTGGGCAACCTGTTCCAGTGCCTCACCACCCTCATGGTGAAAAATTTCTTCCTGATATCTAATCTAAATCCACCTTCTTTCAATTGAAAAACGTTACCCCTTGTCCTGTCATCACACTCCCTGATAAAGAGTCCTTCCCGTAGGCCCCCTTTAGGTACTGGAAGGCTGCTATAAGGTCTCCCTGGAGCCTTCTCTTCTCCAGGCTGAACAACCCCAGCTCTCTCAGCCTGTCCTCACAGCAGAGGTGCTCCAGCCCTCTCATCAGCTCCGTGGCCCCCTCTGGACCCGCTCCAACAGGTCTTTGTCCTTCTTGTGCTGGGGGCTCCAGAGCTGGACTCAGCGCTCCCACATCTCCCAGCTGGCCGCCCTTCTCCCTCTGTTGGCGAGCCGTGCCGCAGGAAAAACAACACTCCCGGGAAAAGCAGGCACCGCAGGACCCCGAGCTGGGTCGGGGCTCGGCCCCAGGCGGCGGGACGGGGACGGGGACGGGGACGGGGACGGGGCGCCACCCGGCGGCGGAGGAGGAGCCGCTGCCTCCCGGCCCGGCCCCGCCGTGCTGCCGCCCCGTGGCTGCGCCCTTCTTTTCCCTTTTTTTTTTTTTTTTTTTTTTTTTTTTTTTTTCCCTTTTTTTGTTCGGGCGCTCCGCG